>OY978215.1:2517500-2832000 GCA_963854785.1 Vaccinium vitis-idaea | reverse complement strand
ATCAGTAAGAGCTTGACATACATTAACAAAATTGTATTAGTTGAAATTGAAATGGGGGGTAACGTCATAACGTGTGGTCCATGTGATTTTCTAAAAAATAATACCGTCTTTCCATTTTATTTTATTTTTCGTTTTCTAATACCGTCTTTCCATTGTAGTACTCAAAAGTGGATATAGTTTCTGTTAAATAGTATTATGTGATGTGTATGAAGAAAATGACTTATCTTTACGCTGTAAACAATTGACAAAAATACAAAAAATACCGTTTAGAAAAAAACAGTGAAAACTCAGCCCAATGATCCTACGTATTCTTTGTACTTAATGGTAAAAATCAAATTCATGCATTCTCGTTTTGGCCTCTAGCAGGGCCCCCGGTTCCTCTAGTAGACACCTGATAAAAATCAAATTCATGCATTCTCGTTTTGGCCTCTAGTAGACACCTGATAAAAATCAAATTCATGCATTCTCGTTTTGGCCTCTCTTAGACACCGGTAAATTTAATTCATACAGTCCATTTTACTGACGATTTTATGAAAATAATTTATGGGACTTCAGCAATTAAATAAAAGGGACCCTGCTAGGGGTACCGAAGTAATTGTGCCGAGAGTGTACATAACGGCCCGCGGGTCCTACTTTTGGATCCCACACGAATAATCCGAACAGTTCAATAATTGTAAAATAAATTTAAGAGTGTTTCTTCAAAAAATAAGCTGAATTGGATATGCGTAAGTGAGTGATCCAATATCTCAATTTTTCATTCAAAATTCAGGATCCTAACTTCTGAATGAAAAATTGATTTGAATGAAAATTGAGATATTGGATCACCCATTTGCGCATATCCAATTAAGTTGATTTTTTCCAAAGACATTCAAAAAAATATTTTAAAATTATTGAACGGTTTAGATTATTCGTGCGGGATCCAAAAGTGGACCCTACGGACTACTATGTACATTCTTGGTACAAAAACCTTCAATACTTGTATCTTTATCGAAATAACAGCAACCCAAGGGGCCAAGACCGCTTTTAGAAGAAAAGGTAATCAAAGGGCCCGATTGGATCTAAAATTCCAAGGGGATGAGTTATAGAGGGGTATAAGATAAGAGCAAGAGCAGCAGCCACGCTACTCCTCTCTTTTTCGGTGAAATAGAGAAGAAAAGCTCATATTTGGAGCTGCAGCAGCTTCTCTATTGCCTTCGGTAGAGTTCCTCCATGAACAGTACCACTCTACTTCTACCGAAGCACTGTTCACGAGGAACTGATTATTTTATCATTTCTCCCACAGGTCTCTCTCTCCTCACCTGCTTCGCCCCCTCCTTCTTCAACCCTTCGTGACTGGGTTTTCTTCTGATGGACGGCGATTGGGTTTTCTTTAGATCGACGGCGACTGGGTTTTCATCCATTCAACGGCGGCTGGCTCTGTTCCCGATCGAAGGCAACAAATCGATGACGTGACTGGGTTTGTTCACTCCCTCCTCCTTCAACCCTTTGTTGATGGGTTTATTGTAGTTTTTTTCCCAATCGATACATGATATATGTATGTATATATGAGAGATTTGGAATGGGGAAGAAGAAGAAGAAAGAAGGAAAGAGAAAGGGGAAAAATATTACTCCTATTTTAAGAGAGTATAGGTAAAATAGAGGATTTGGTGGAGTTTTGACAGAAATCCTGTCACGCTAAAATGAAATTAGGCACTGTTCAGCAGCAAAAATGGTTATTTGCTGCTGCACTTGCTCTAAGAGGGGTATTATTTTTGGAGGGTTGGCCCACATTGATGTGATGTTCATGGAGAGGGAATAAAAAAGTAGTTGGTTTGGACGAGGTATTATTAAAAAAAAGGGATAAAATAGTACTTGGTTTTGATGGAGGATAAAATGGGAGGATAAGGTTTTTTGTAGTTGAAATAAGGCAAAGGGGTTGTTATTTTTTCCTTATACCCGGGGATAACTTTTGGGCAGGGGGAGGGGTGCAGGGGGAGGGGTGCCCAAAAACTATACCCCTTTATTCCCCTGTCAGGGATAACTTTTGGAGGGGTGAAAATTTATCCCCCTGCATATTTGCCCAGTCAAACCATGTTAAATGTGTCACATCAGGCCTTATACCCCTTCCGAAAGTTATCCCCCTTCTTTTAACCACATCCAATCGGGTCGAAAGGGTAGCATTGCACTTGCAGGTTGCTAAGTCAGCCGATGTAGTAGAATTTCGCTTCCTCCAACTCTCAAATTTGAAAAGGTTACCATCAATTTTATGAGAATTCGCAAGTGCCATCTGACTTGCATAAAATAAAATTATTTCTTTCGGATCAAACACACTTTGTAACGATCTCCTTTGGCAATAATAGAATTACAAACCAATATGCCCCACACATACCCAATTAGCTATAGTTCATCATACTTTTCTAATTATTCAGTGCTCTCACAGCAGAGCTAAGTGGTGCTCCAAGGCATTTCAACACTAAACATTCTTATGAAGTCAACGACTAAGTGTATGAATCATACATAAATGTAGGGTTGTAGAATGATCTTTAACACTAGAATATTCTAGAACACTACTGACTGTGCTATGAAACTACTGAATAATTACTCCTTGTGTCTTAGCTGCATAATTCAAGCCAAAACTAGATGCAATTTTGTTTACCCTCATCAAAAAAGGCGAACATTACCTTCATTTCTATTCGTTGAGATGATGAGGATCCCTAAAGAAAACCTCGTCCCAAAAAGTGTATTGCAAGGGTTAGGAATGACAACGGGACAGAACGGATTTTGGCATACTCCGACCCCTACTTGAAATTTACGACACCTCCCCCAATCCGCCTCGACCCAGAGGGGTAATTCGTGGGCCGCCCCGCCCTGTCCCATAAAAAATGAGAAAATTTTGTTTAAACTAAAAGAAAAATAGAGGGAAATGGTTATAATAAGGTTGCAATCTAGTATAATGATTAAAATTTTAAGGTAAAACTAAAAATTAAATTTAATGGGAAAAATATAATTATTTTAGTTTAATGGTAAAAATATAAGAGTAAATTCATAATACAATATCTAGAACTATTTCAGGGTGAACCCACCCGGTACCCAAAAATTCGATGAAAATTCACCCCGATTAGTGCGGAGTAAGGATGACCCGATATCATTTCAATTGATAATAATGGGGGTAGTTTTTACTTCTTTTTTTGGAACAGGGGAGGAAAAAAATCGCAAACCAAAAACTAGAGGGGGGAAACAGAAACAGAGGTGTCAAATGGGCGATGCAGGCCATTTAAATGTGTCGTGCTGTGCAGTACCAGCCCGACCTCTTTGACACCTCTAAACAGAAGAATCCAAACAGAAGCAAACCAAAAAAGAGGACCAAAGCCACAAGCAAAGTAATAAAAGCGGGTGCCAACCCCGCCCCCCATCAATTGCCCGCTTTCCCATTAGAAAAAAGAACGAGAAAAACCAAGCAACATCTCTCATCAGTGAAAGAAAAGTCTCACCAGAAAACAAAACAAGTGGCACACACATATACAATATATTACTAATAAATCTTGTACGCATACAGCTAGAGATTACAAAAAGGTTTAAGAGAGAGAAAGTGATAGAAAGAGGGCTGTGCTACTTGACTCTCTCTCTGTCTCCCTCCGTCTATCATTAATACCTCCTCTCTCTCGTCAATTCTTACATTTAATGCACTTTCCCCCTCCCAACACCCAACATTTAATGACCGCATTACAAAATTCAGTCCCCCCTCCCCAGCCACATTTAATTCCCCATTAAAGCACCCTACCCCATCCCCACCACCACCCACCGCCCTTCCCGGCCGAGCCGTCAATTCCCCGGCAACCATAGAAAAAAATACGAATTCATGCAGTCGACCCCAATTCAATCTCCTAAGACTTGAATTAATTTGGATTGTTTTGGGTCGAATCTCACAATTTCCGACGGTCTGTTTCGTGTTTGGATCAATTTGAGTGCACTTCTGCTATCTGTTATGCCACCACCATCTATGTTGGCCTTTCCGGCCGTTAATTTGCCTTGCAATAACGAAACTTACTTCTCACCGGGTGTCAAAGCCAGCTTGCGACTAACTTCTCAACATTCTCTAACATCTCTGCTGCATGTCACTCTCTTATGGGTCCATACTAGTTGACGCGTCTTGTCTACCGTCTGTTAGTGTATCTTTCCGGTGATAGCAACGCTTCTGGATCCCCGCTCCTCAGCCGACTCGACGAGAACTGCCCCGCCGCAGATGACCTCATAAACATGGGACTCGCCAACGACTTGCTCCGCCGTGACGATCCTCCTCCTCCTCCACCAGAATACCTCGCGCTAGACTCCGATACCGGGAAAAATCCCCCTCGCCGCCTGAAAAACGGAGACTTCATCCCTCTGTAGTTACGAAACGAGAACACTCTATGCTTCGTCAACGAACTGAACGGCGACGGCCTTTTACTCCAGAAACTCCCTCCTCCCCGCCTGTACCTCCACGGTGACGCCGTCGCCGGCTCCATAACTAACCTCTCCGATCCTAAATTCCGCTCGAATCCGAACGAGTACGATCGCTTCAATAAAAAATCTCTGCCGTTAAATCGATCTTCTGATTGAGGAGGAGGAGTATTCCTTCCTGGTGAATTGATCTCCTGCGTTATCTCACCCACCGAAAGCCGACCGTCAGAAGAACAACGACCTTCGGTCAACGGTGCTTCAAGAATTATGCTAGTGATCAAATGATCATCGAGACTGGGTCTAATTCTGGACGACATAACCGGAACAAACGGCGATTCGGGCCGGAAAATTCCAGCTCTACATAACGGACAATTCGCTTGCGAACCTAACCATATGTCGATGCAATCAACGTGGAACGCGTGGTGACAAACCGGAAGAGTGCGAACGTACTCGTTCTCTTCGAACTCGAGCAAGCACACGGCGCACTCGGGCGCGTTGCTCTTGCGCGTGTAGATGGAGAGAGGAATGGTCTTGATAACTGACTCGTCGAGACCGTACGGGGACAGCACGTGGAACGAGGCGTCGGTCAAGGACGAGGAGTTGAAGTTGGGTGAATCGATGTCGGTTGCAGAGGAGGGGGGGACGTAGGATCGGAAGAGGCGGCGGCGGCGGCGCCACCGTAAGTAGCGGCGGTGGAGGTTGATGAAGTAGCGTGAGATGAGGCGGGAGTAGGTCACGATGACGAAGGCGGTCGCGATTATGACGACCATGGCGATTAACGGCGGGCTGAAGTCGATGGGGAGTTTTGACGGCGGTGGGGAACTGGAGTGGGGGAGGAGTGAGGTGGTTGACGGCGATGGGTATGGTGACGGGGACGGGGACGGAGAAGGGACGGTGGCGATCACGGTCATGATCGCGGAGGGAGTGGAGTGTTAATGGAGGATGGTGGGGGGTGTGAAGTGTTGGGGGGGTTTGTTTTTTAGGTTTGGGGGTTTAATGTGGTTTTTGTGGGTTTGACTGGAGGTGACAGCTGACTAGAAGGGAAACAAAATTATGGGAACACCAAAATATTTAGGAGTATTTAAACTAATAAATGTATGTACTCGAATTGTGCGAGATTTCGGGATTTTCAAGTCGTTCAATTAATTTAAAATATATTTTTAAGAAATCTCGTACTAAAAATAGAACTTTAACAAGAGCTTTATCAATTCATTTTAATTTTCGTGTCCGAATTTGCCGGGACTAGGGATGAACCAATTAAAATCTTATAGATATTCAATTGAGATGATTTTATTATAAATATCTTAAGGTCTGTTTTGGCTTGCTTATTTTCTTGTTTTTATTTGAATTTTTTCGCGTTTGTTACATTTTTATTAACTTTTTGTGTATTATTGATTTGTTTCGACGAAAGGAATCAAAAACTAAAAAATTATGATCCAAACTTAATTTTTTTTAATAAAAAGAAAAATAAGTCAAAAAGACAGATTTTTATAAATTTTTTATTTTATTAAAAAAATAAAGAGTTCTGATCATAATTTTTTACTTTTTCGAATTTCGCTCGTCAAGACGAATTAATAATACACGAAAATGTGATGCAAAATTAACAAACGCAAAAAGAAAAAGTCAAAATGACTTTTAGCCAAATACGTATTTGAAAGTTCAAACATATTGAAAGATAAGGATTATTTTTGGTGTAGCCAGAGTTGGGCTGGACCAGGGGTGGTGGTGTGGGCGGGTGACACGTCAGTATTTATGAATTTAATGCGACGAGGTTTTGTCTGGTGTGGAGAGGTGCAGCGGGTTTACGATATGGAAGGGGTTTGGCAGCTTCCACGTGAGGAGAAGTGTTGGGATTCTTTTACTGTTTTGGCCATTTTTTCTTTTATTTCTGACGTGGCATGTGTTGATTAGCTGAACTTAGTCAATGAATTTGTGGGTTGATGTCCGTCATGTGTGATTGCGTTCTGGTACCACACGCATATTGGGTAGACTTTTAAGACGTTCTAGGCTATGAAATAGAAATGCGTAGTTTTTTTTTTTTTTTGAAAAAAAAAAGACAGATGTCTGGGCAGCTTGTGCATACTTCGACTAATTTTGGAGCCTTGGTGGTAACGACCGCGCATAACCCTCAGTGGCCCAAAAAATTTGCTGGCAAGGGATAGAAATGCCTAGCGACCCGACACAAATAGAACTTTTATTTTTTTTGAGGAAATTAAATGATACCCCGTTCCATTATATTTGTCAATTTTTGATGATTGTGTCCTCAGTCAACCGCTTATATCTTCTAACATGAATTTTGAAAATATGTAATATAGATCTTGTTTGATAGTTCTTGATTAAATGTAAATATAAAGTTTTGAAAATCATGAAAAACATTATACTAAAAGATATTAGCAATAGAAAATGTTAACCTTAGCCCTTAGGATGGAGGATAATGTACATGTAGAAACTGTATCAACATCTGAGAAGAGTGTATTGATATTCGTTAAAATATAATGACATCCGTAAAATTTGTATTAATATCCAAACTTATTTGTCATTATATACTCCCTCCTTCCCAATTTAAATGCTCCCTACGGTTATGTGTGTCTTTTTAAAATTCTTGTAGTTTTTATTCTATAATGTATTAAATATGCAATATGGATCTTATTTGATAGATCTCAATTAGTTCTATTAGACAAAATTTTTAAACACTTTGAAAACATTACCAATAAAAAAATATAGACGTTTGAAAATGATAAGGATATATTATTCTCCGTCTGATGCTCGGATATAGTACCTTTGAAACGTGAACAGCAGCTTGTATTACAGTAATTTCCAATGCTTCGCAAATGGGTGGTGCTAAGAAAGTACAAGTAGGGTCAACTGGTCAAGTAATCCTATCTGCTATTTTGATTGCTCACACAGACATATGACAGTGCCTACAACAATTTTGCAATTTTAACTTCACAAAAAAATTATAAATTGCCCAAGCTTCCTTCAAATGCAAAGAAATCAAATCGTTCTCTTTTGCTTGAGAGTTAATAGTATTACGAGTGAATATATCATTTATCATTTTTAAAATATAATAATAGTTGTACTATTCTACATTTTCACAAAAGAACATGAAGACCAATTACTCCGTCCCAATTTAAGTGTTCTCTACGGGGAAATCGAGCTTTTAAAGAAGTTAAAATTTGTCCTCTAAATTTCTAAAGTAACCTTAAAAACTGTGAAGTCAATTAAATGTATTTAAATTGCTTATATCTTTCAATATGGATTTCAAAAAATATGTAATATGTATATTGTTTGATAGATTTCAGTTAATTCTATTATACAAAGTTTTCAAAATCATGAAAAATACTATATGTTGAAAGATATTGTCAATTTAAGAATGACATGAATATCAAAAACTGTCAAATCAATTAGGAGTGAAAGAGTACTTTTTAGGGGTAAAATTGAAAATTTGGTATGTTTTGATGGTTATTTATAGAAGGTTGACACTTATTTTGAGACATTCCAAAATAGAAAGGTGGACATTTAAAATGGGACAGACCTGAGTACAAAACAAAATTAGATTAATTAACATATATCTACCTTATAATTAACCTCTTAATTTACTTATTTTTTGCACTAAAAAGTAGAAAAATAACTTGCATATGAATTCAGTTTTGACCCCGCCAGCAAAAAAAAAATCTGAATCCAACCCTACAATAATGCATGATTTTTTCCTCGACTATTACCTCATCACTCCAATGGTAAATACTCCATATATAAAATACGTTTAAACCATGACTAAACGAGACGTTCTAGAGAACGTGGTTTGAACTTTATTGAACACCAACCAAAGGCGGCGGCACTAAAGCATTGACTCCAGGTGTGCATCAACCACCCATCCGAGCAACAGACGGCTCGGATGGGTGCACAACAGGCACCCCAAATCCCAACCTTTGAGTCTAGTCTAAAATTGCTTTATGTATTTATTTATTGAACAGTTCTATTGGTACAAATGGCTGTGCACAGATGGGTCTCGGGGACCCATTTTTGGGTCTCATACGAACTTGTGTAAGTGGTTGATCCAATAACCCCCCGTTTCATTCAAAATGGGACCCAAAAGTGGGTCCCCGAGACCCATCTGTGCACCATCTGTGCACAACCACCTGTCCTTGTGGTTTTACCGTTATTTATCTTGCTCCTAATTCATGTTTTTTTGCAGGTTTTATAGATCGCGTGTTTGGCATTGATGTCATGGTTGCGTTATTCTTTCGAGTTTGTTGGGGGGTCCCTTTGGGTTTGTTTAGGACGAGGCTTTTTGTTTGCTGGTTTGCGTTGTGTTTTTTTTTTTTGAATATGTGGTCATTTGTTGTAGTATTAATTAACTCTGGATGTACTCTTAAAATTTGCTATCTATGATAAGTTTATGTTTTCTGTGTATCAATCCAAAAGAAAAAGGAAAACAGAAGACAAAGAAAGGGAATGAGGGGGTCCGCTGTTCCACATGCGATTTTGGTCTGCTCCGGTTCCGATCATCGAAACGAGACTAGAGAAGACTGGAATCACCGGAGACAGCACGCGTTGTCCCTCAAAAGGGACAGCAGGCCCCCTTAGGGCATCTATAGTGCACTACCTAAAATCACTACCTAAAGTGCCCTAACTAGTTACCAAAGAAAAACCTCAAAAAATGGTCGCTAGTGCAAAAAAATTGGCTCTTTAAAATCCTAGGTGGCACCCCTCACTACTTAAAGTGCCCTAAGTGACTACCTAAATTTGGGGAGTGATTTAAGGAGAGAGAAAGAGGAGAGAGACAGAGAGAAGGGAAGGAGAGGAGATTTTTGTGGGACCACTTGATACCCCTCACCACCTAAATGGGTCCCACTCTAAAAGATAATGAACATTTTTAGGGAGCCCCATTAAAGTGCATTTCTTATTAGCTAGCTAACTAAGTTCTTAGCACACAAAATAGGGTCCCACATGTGCTTAGGTGTACACTTTAACAAATATTTTTTAGGTAGTGCACTAGAGATGCTCGTAGTCCGGAAGGATGAGGTTAAGATTTCAAGAGATAGGAGGAAGGTTCATCTTTTGGTATGGGTGGTAAAGAGGAATTAAATGTGCTGTTTCTGGTGCTCTGCTTCTTCTTCACATGGTTTTCTTTGCAAGTCTTCATGTGTTAATGTATTGCTTTATTGTGGTCCTTATACGCTCGTTGAATCCAACTACTTTTGTAATGAAAAAAGTTGGGGTGGAGTTGATGAGATAGCAAGTACTTCAGAAGGTTGGATAAAATTTGTACTAGTTTGGATGGTTTGTTATTTTCTTTGGAGCATTGTTATGGGTATACCGTTTGGTGCACACTAAATGTACATCGCGTTGTGTGGGACCTATTTTGGAATTCACACAAATGATTGAAGCCGCTCAACTTATTCAAAATAGGAGTATGTTTTTAAGGATTCTTGTAAAAAAATCAGCTCAGTTAGATAACAGTAAAGAACTGATCAAAACCCTACCGATATCCGATTGAGCTGATTTTTTTTTACAGGAATCCTTAAAAAAACATTTTAAACAAATTGAGCGGCATCGATCATTTGTCTAGAATACCGAGATGGGCTCCACACAACACAGTGTGCATTTTGTATCCACCAAATAATGCACCCATAGTTTTATTGTTCTCTTTGTGTTCGTCTAATTATCAAGAAAATGCTAGAAGTTGAGGAAAGAGTGGGGGGAAAAAAAAATTGTGAGTAAGATTAAGAAACTAAAGAATTTGTACAACCCATCAGTGCAAATGAAGAAGTCATTTTTTTCCTTGCAAAAAACAAATTATCATTAATACATTCATTTCATGTGAATCTAAAGGGGATGGATCACATTAAAATTTCAGGGTTAAACATTGCAACTTTTGGGGACTGACCAAGTTAAAGCACACAATAGTGGAAAGGATTTTTGTTTTTTATTTAGTGGAAAAAGGTAAATAAGCAGTCAATTTGATCATATTTTTATGGAGAACTTTTGAAGTTTGGGACTCGAATGCTACAAATTGTATGATTGTCACACTTAGCATTGAAAAGTGCTTAACATCCACAAGCCAAAGCCTACAACCCCACCACTAAACAATTCTACTTTTGCTTTCGAATTGAAAGATGGAATTGACAAGTACACCAGAAAATTACTTGTTTTTGGAGCACCGTAGGAGAAAAAACATTCTCCCGGGTTTTATAATTGTATAGTTCCCACGTGAATGCATCGTAGTAGAAGCCTTTAGAGCACTGCCAGGAGTGCTCCACGATCATTGAATAATCTCTCAAAAGTAAACCTGCAAAAGATAATTGTTCACTTTTCAAAAAAAAATTCAAAAAGATTATTTCTCCATCTCTCAAATCATTAATCATATTTCTCTCTCTACTCATACCTCTCTATCCAATCATTATTCTCATTTCTCTCTCTATCTCTCTCCAATTATTACCCCTCTCTCTAATTATTATTTTTTTTCAAAAATCCATTCAAACACTATCTCAAAAATATTTCTCAAAATATTCTTCTCAAAACTCTCAACCAAACACAACGGCCCTGTTCGTTTCCCAGTTTAGTTTTAGTTTTGATGACATTATCATTTCCCTCATTTCTCTCTCTATCTCTCTCCACTCATTACACCTTATGACATCATCAAAACTAAACTAAACTATCTAACCAAACACAACATGTGTTTTTCCATACGTCCATCCGAGTTTTTCAAAAGTTCTGACAGAAAGGACATTCATCTCCCTTAGCAAATAAGGGCAAAGAGAACTTATTGAAATTATTCTCAACTGCAATGAAATTACAAGGGTACACTCATGTTTCATTGCAATCAATAACGCAGATAACCCAGAACCCATGTGCAGGCATGGGATACAGAGAGGGTGTGCTAAGAAAAAACCCTCTATTCTTTACATATGCTGCAAGTTGATTGGTATTCAATACTCCATTTCATGTTATTGAGCAGTACTTCCGAGTAGGGTTGCAAACGAGCAGAGCAGAGCCGAAGAATCATACCGAAGAATCCTAGGGGTGCTCGCGAGCAGCTCGGTTTGTTTGCATCCCTACTTGCAAGTCCTCTTTCAGCAGCCACCGATCCGTAATTACTGCAATTGTGTACCTTTATTGCTATTTCAGATTTCATGACATAGGAGAAAAGGTTCATCTTTTGGTAAGTTTGGCAAATGGGCATTGAATGTGCTATTTCTGGTACTGCTCTGCTTCTTCTTTCACATGGTTTTTCTTTACAAGTCTTGCTGAGTTAATGGTATGGCTTTTAGTTGTTGTGGTCCATAATATGGGCTTGTTGAATCCAATCACTTCTGCGGTGGTGGTAGGGTTTTGGTTGTAATGAACTGGGGTTGGTGTGGAGTTTATAGATTCTAAAACCTTAGCCACATTATGGCCAAAATGTGAACTCAAAACCTCTCCCATAGAAGGGAGGGTAACGACTAATGAACCAACCACACTAGCCGTGGTGTTCAAGGTTAAGGATTGCTACTTTTTGGAACTTGCCAAGTTGCAACACAAAAGGCGGACAAGGTTCGTTCTCTGTTTTTTTTTTTGACTCACTGGGAAAATGTTAATAAGCAGTGCACTTTTGAAATTTGGGTCTCAAATGCTACAAATTGGATGATTGTCACACTCAGCATTGAAAAATGAAAATTACTGCTTACCATCTATAAACCCAAGCCCACAACCAACAATTCTCTATTGAAAGATAGAGTTGACAAGAAAAACCTGCCTCCTTAAAAGATAGTAATATTTTTCATGTGTCCATCCAACTATCCAAATTTTCTAAAGATAATACAGAAAGGGCATAGAACTTATTGAAATTATTCTCAACTGCAATTCAATTACAAGGGCATTCTCATGTTTCATTGCAATCAATAATGCGCACAACCCAGAACCCAGGTGCAGGCATGGGATTTAGACAGGGTGGGCTGTGAATAACCCTTCATTATTCACATTTGCAACAAGTTGATTGGTCTTCAATCCTCCAATTCATGTCATTGAGCAGTACTTCCAAGTGTTCTCTCAGCAGCCATCGGCGAAGCTTCACCCAAATCCATGTTTTCCGGGGAAAAAAAGCTATGCTGAAACCAAATGTATAATTTATGTCTATCGAAAGGAAGTACTTCTCACTCAACTAAAGGAATGCAGTTCAATGACTTAGTGAAGAACAGGAAGTCTCGAAGTATGCGTTCTCCAAATGTTCCCGTACAAATTCTACCTGCATAAATGAAAAGCTTACTGTTCACACAGTACTGAGGAATGTTAGGCAGTAGAGTAATCAAGTAAAATAATTCAAGTAATAAAATCCCAATTCAAGTGGTGAAACAGAAAATAATTCAAGTAATAAAATCCATAATCACTGCAATTGTGTACCTTCATTGCTTTCAATGGCTCGCCTTGTGGCTTCTCTGCAAATCCAACAATTCGCCCTTCATCATCAATCTTCATAAGACCACATGCGGTGGCACATTTCTCATCCATTGGCGGCTACTGTTATATCTGCATCGGTTTCTCTGTGTGCTTGGATGAATTTCTCATAATCTTTATGATATCAATCATTAATGGTCTCGGGCAAGAATCAGAAACTCCAAACATTAGGTTCTTGACATAGCCACAGATACAGTAACAGCATCAGCTGTACCCTGAAATTTCCAAAACCATACCAGACAGTCAGATAATTGAAACAAGTAATGGTTTAGTTGGCTGCTGTAAGATACAGAAGAAAGATGACGTTAAAACACATTTTCCATATAATGTTTGGTACAAAGACTCCAGCTTTAAGGAGGTATGCATTAAGGTCTATCACATATGTTTCTCTAATAGACTAGTTTTAGGCGATGTGTGTAGCAAGTAGCCGCATGCTCGGTCTGGTAGATAATGATTATCGCAACATTAGACTTGTGAGATAGAGATTAGCCACGTGCTTGAAATACAATAAGGACCATAAAAATAAAACTATCAGAGACAAATATACCAGTAAACAACAAGGATAAAAGCTAGATCTGCTAATGGGTATCGAGGAAGCATTTGAAAATAATGCTAAATTAAATACAGAACTATGTACCAAAAGGACGCGTAATCATATTGTAGAGATCTAAGAAGCACCTATACGGAGACGTGACACAGACATGCCGATACATTTTCTCCAAAAAGTAGGACACTCTCAAGTTGTGGATACGTAAAATCTTATATTCAACTATGCTGTTACATACATACATGACCATAAATTTGTGTGCTAAATTTGCATAATAGATAAGATACAATACATAATGAAGAATCTAGACAAACACAAGAATCAACAAATCCTAAAAACTTATCCCTTGCATTTATCCCCATAACAATACTAGTTCTCCAATTTGGCTAAAAATTGGCTTATATGGATCCTTCTTGCTTGAGAAAACATGTAAAAATAACATTGCCTGAATTGACAAGGTAATATTGCCATTAATTCATAAAAAGAGAAGTCCCTTTTGAAGCCAAAATTCAGTAAAAAAATACCAAATTCCATAATCACGTGTTAGTAAACGTCTAAGAAGTGTCGATTCCTAAGAAATGTCAGACATGTTGCAGAAAGAGTGTCACACGTGTCCAAAACAAGTTTTTTTATTTCTAATTATGGGGATGAAAAAAAGGGATATTGGACACGTGTCTGAGAGTGTCCAAGACGTGTCGGTCTCGGACATGGTACAGATACATCACCTCTGTTGAAGTGTCTGTGCTTCTCACAAATGGAAATACAGCTTAGCACATCTAAAAATAGGTCTTCCATATCAAGCAAGGACAAAGAAAGGGCAGCATCAACCACATGCCACATCACATTGCCAAGCAAAGATGATGACAAAGGTAAACAACTGATACAGAAACCCACTTTATTTTCTCCAAAGTCTAAAACCTTTTATTCACAAATCCTTTGCTAAACGATAACACGCTCATAGAGTCATGAATCGTGATCAATCACCTATTCTTTGACTCTTTGTGGTCTCATAGCATGCCCACCACACAAAAGAGAGACTTTTCTGTTATAATTGCCACAACTGAAATTCATTAAAAGCTTGCAGCTACAACTTTCAACAAAAAACATTCCGAGAAAAAGGCACTTGAACAAATACAAAAGGAATGAAAACAAATATCACTGGAAAAATGATTTTTTTGACAAGGTTAAACGAAAATCAAATAAAGATGTAGTACCTATAGAACGAAAAATCAATTGAGTCAGCTATCGAGTGCCCTTTGGACTCTGGTACAGCAATAGCTTCTTCAAATGTTAGCTTCATTAGAGCATCTCCAACCCTACTCTTCATTAGGAAGAATCAAAATATTATTCTTAAATAATAAAGTGAATATGAAGAGTGGTACTATTCACTCAAACTCAAACTCCAACAACAATTCTGCATTTCTATATTTCAAATAATACACTGAAAACCCAACCATCTCTCTTTTTCCCTCCAAAAGTTTGAATGTTAGTAATTTTTTAACATTAACTAAATATATTCAACATTGGTCTTATTTTAAACATACTGTTAATAACTTTTAATGGAAATGATTTTATCATTATTGGATCACAATGCTAAAAGTTATACAGTGTTTATTGTATAAATATATATAAGAACATTCTTCATAATATGAAGTAGTCGTCATATGTGAAGAATCAAAAGGGATTCTACATTTTGAAGAATCAAAATGAAGGATAGTTGGCAAGGTGCCATTCTTCATTTGGAAGATTTGAAGAATGAATTTGAAGATTTAAAGCATGGTTGGAGACGCTCTTAGAGCTTTCTCGCACTCCATCAATTTCTGGTTAGCGTTTGGATCATGTGGACTCATTTTCTTGACCTAGGTTAATGAGGGAATATCTGTTACCACACAGCCGAAAACCCATGATGTGGTAAGAAACGTCCAAAAAAAGGGGTACATTCACTCAAAAGGGTAAAAGTGTCCCCAAGAATCCAAAGTGTGCCATGTTCTATGGAATACAAGCAGTAAGATGTGTTTGGAGGAGCCATTAAAAAAAAAAAGATGTGTTTGGAGGAGCGACAGGTTACATAAGAGTAAGTGCCTGAGGTGTCCCAGTGAAGCGAAGTCCCACATCGCTCGGATACCGAAGTAATATGAAATATACAAGCGCGAGGGCACCCTCACCTCATGAGCTAGCTTTTGGGGTTGAGTTCTACCCAAGACCGTGTATCAGTCACCGCATATGTCAATAAAGACGCTAAAAGGCTAAAGTGTAGGTGCTTCTTAGCTCCATACACAAGGATGAAAAAAAGAAGTTAATATCAGCACAAATAGGAAGATCAAATAGAATCTACTTCTACATGACACTGGATGTATTTTTAAACTCTATTCTAACCACAGAAGCAGTTAGAAGTATTCACCATGAGCCTAGTTCGAGCAAAAAACCACAAGCTATGATTTACAATAACCTAACAAGACAAACAAGAGACTAACTAATTGAGCTTTTTGACTAATATTCTCAAGTTGAGTGTGAGGAAATGCACGATTCGCCCAGTATACATTGTTTGGCATATGGAGTTCAATTGCTGGAGCATAGAAATCGACATTTTGAGAATATTTGTTCACTAGAGCAGGAAAAGTCAACATAGTTAGGACAGATGAAGAGGTCAAAAGCAACAATCAAGAACACAGCTCTGTAGTTGTTTGGAATTCAACTAACTTTCTCACAAAACTTATTGATGCAAAGATAATACGTAGCTAAATTAATATCATTGACAAAGTCTATATCGGTGTTTTCAAATCGGAATACATATTGAATATCAATTTTTTCAATGTGTGTATAAATTCTATCACTTTCTCTCTCATCCGGATTCAAACCAAACCTTTAAATCTAGTTCAACGAACTAGAGAGGATGAAGACAAGAGATAGCTATGTAAAAGAAAATTATACATCTGTTCCCTTTTGTATCACTTACTTCCTTGTTAGATATCTTGGAAGGTTCCAACCTAAAATCAATTGGCAATAGGTGGAGAAGCCTCTAGAATTTATTAACCAAGCTTGGGTGGCTTAGATAGGTGTTGTGGGATAATCTAACACTCCCCCTCACGTGCGGCATTGGAGATGCAGTCACACAGCTAGACAGGAAAGTAGGTAAAAGTGTATTTTCATAAACGAAGTAACTTTTTTTGTTAAACTGCTAAAAGTAGGAACTTCACACAGATTTGGATGCACGTGGAGGTACAAATTGAGGAGACCAAGAGATTTGACTTGGGTGAAGGAGACTCAACCACGTAAGATGATGCCACCCAAGACCTAGCTTTGATACCATGTTAGATTTCTTGGAGGGTTCCAACCTAAAACCAATTGGCAATAGGTGGAGTAGCCTCTAGAATTTATTAACCAAGCTTGGGTTGCTTAGATAATCTAACACCAATTACCTTCGTCAAGTTTCCAATAAAATTCTCAACTTATTTGTTTTACTTAAAGACCCGCTATCTAAGTATACATTGTAGCAAATTTTGCTTTTTAAGCCATTTCTTTTATATTGTTATTTTTTACTACAAGTAAAAGATAGAAAATTTTAAGACCATGTTTAATGGTGCCCCCACTGAGCTAAATTTATGGCTATGCCACTGGTGACACATGGCATGCAGTTATTCAGTTAAGAGATGCCAAATTGAACTGTGTGAGAACATAGATCTTTGATGCGGAACTACTTAAGCAATTGCTCACTGGTATATCAATAATAACTCCAAAGCATCAATCATCTCTCAATAATTGATATTACATTGTATCGTTGGAAACGGGACAAATACAACTATAATAAAGCAACGAAATCACTCCATAAAGCTGCAAGATGCAATCGTTGGATTGACTTACCGAGGTGTGAAATTCTAGTTAAGGCAGTCGTGCTTGCTCCAAATGAAATTCTCACTAAGTTGCAAGCTCTACGTCAAGAAAGATGTGTTATCAGCCTCTCAACCGAAGGAATTATTAAGAACCCAAATTTGTGATGTGTACAAAGCATTCAGATAAACATACCAGTATATGTCCATTCCAGTTTCTAGAATTTGGAACAAAATCATCCATTTGAAACTGCAGCAACCAGAATCCCAAAACTAAGGGAAGCTCACAACAATGGGAAAAAAAATTCGGTTACTCCTCTTCCTTTGGGATCTGAGTTTCAAGCATTTCCTTCTTCAATATTTCTACTAGTTCATCATTCCCTTCTTTTGTATTTGCATCAATGAAAGAACTATAAGTCTCATTATTCGGTTCAAACCCTTTCCCTACCATCTCTGCTTGAAGCTTTAATGCTTCTTCCATCCTTCCCTCTTCACATAACCCATTTATTAGAACCTCATAACTCTTCCTTTTTGGTGAGAGCTCATGTTTCCTGATTGCAACTCTCAATATCTCCAAACCCTCAGAAACCCTATTCTCGCCACAAAGGCCTGTAATAACAACATCAACTGTTGAACTCTCTGGCCTCAACCGTTGCCTACACATATCCTTATACAACAGCATTGCTGAATCTACATCCCCAATCTGACAATACCCATTTATCAGATGCTCAAAAGTGACACAAGAACTCTCCACACCACTCAATCCCATTTCTCTAAAATACTCTTCTGCCCTTCCAACTTCTCCAATTCTACAAAACCCACCAATCATAGTGTTGTATCCCACAACATCTGGCTTCAAACCTTTAATTTCCATTTCTTCCCACAACTTCACAGCCTCCTCCATCTTCCCATCTGCACAATACACGGCCATCAAAATACTATAACTATACGCGCTCGGTTCACAACCCAATTTCACCATTTCTCCCCAAACCTCCTCCACGTTATCCATTAAACCATCTTTATAAAAACTAAGCATTATCACATTAAACGTATGCACATTGGGAACAATCTTAACACCCCCAATTCTACTCTTAACCTCATCACTAAACACGAAAACCTCTTTGTAAATATCATACCCAGCATAACACCCGCGACACTTCGAAACCCACCTAATCAACGAATTACACGTACTAACACTAGGAGAAATCCCCTTAGACCTCAACATTCTAACTATCTCAACAGCTTGATCAATTCTGGTCGATTTCAAACAAGCTTTAATCAACAAATCAAATACAAACGGGGCAGAATCACACTCCCGATAGGTCTTCACGAGAGACTCAAAGAGTTTGGGGGTTTTTTCGGTATCGGGGAAACGAAGGAGGGCGGATTGGATTAGGGTTAGAGTTTGGGATTTGAGGCGGGAGCGGGAGAGGGTATGGATGAGGGTGGAGTAGGAGAGGAGGGAGTGGGTGGAAAGGGCGTACCGGAGGGTGAAGTGGAAGAAGCGGAGGGCGAGGTGGGGGTTGTTGCGGATTCGGAGGGTGATTTGGGAAACTTGCCAAGGAGTGAAGCCGTTGGGGTCAAGGGAGCGGATTTCATTCCAGCGGGATTTGGAGCGGTGGTGCTTGAGGATTGAGACGACGGCGGTGACTAGGGTTTGGGAGGTGTCTGGTGGGGGTGGCGGTGGGGCGAGGGAGGAGAGAGTGCGTTTGATGATTGGTAAAGCCATTGAAGATTCGAAGGTCTCTCTCCAGTCTCCGGTGTACTGGGTGGGAATGGGACGGCCGATTGTTCTTTCCGGCTACCGGTTGGTCAGTTACTTTCTTTTTTTTTTTATCAACGTTGGTCAGTTACTTCGATTGAGCTAATTTGCACAGAAAAGTAAAGAAGCAATTTTTCGAACACCCTTCAACTATCACTCGATATCACTTTACCCCCATCTTCTCTTAAACGAATCAATTTTCCCCCTAAATATACTGTTTGACTATATCGCTATCACCCCTTCCGTTAGTCATCAGCGAACAATAACATACGGTTGGAGGGAAATAAGTAATTATGAGGCAAAAAATGCCCTAGTCTTTTTTAATGACATATTTGGGCTAGATGTGCAGGTTATCTCTATGGCAAACCCAACAGATTTAGTAATTTTAGAGGGCTAACTTGATTCATTTTCAAGATGACGGGGTTAAGTGATATCAGTGAAAATTATTAGAGTGCCCGCCAAATATATTTGTTCGAATTGATATTTTAGTTCAGTTCAATAAAAAAGATAAAATTGATATTTTAGTGAGAAGGGAATGAAAAGCTTTCCTTCCCCATCTCACAAAAGTCCACTAACATAGCGAAAGTTGAAAGGTTGTGAGTAAAAGCTCCACCCTTATAAATAACTCGATAGGAGTTAGAGAATCATGGTAGCGACGGTGGAGCACCTGTGGCGTTCTGGCTATTGATAAAATGGAAGAACCTATGGAGCACTATGATATCAGATTGAGTTTATTTTTTACCGTGCAAGTGAACATTGTTCGAAAAAACAGAACGGCTTCGATCATTTGTGTGGGACTCAAAGTGGGCCTAAAACCAACCGATGTATACAATTTCTATACCTCTAGGAATCAAGTCCAAATCACGTTGAACAAATCTAGTCATGATCTCCAACAGAGTGGAATTTTCACATCTATTCATCTTGAGGTGTCAGAAGTTTTAGTAGTACAATCTTTCATACCCTTCATGCGATTAGTTGAATAGAACTATGCGTTGAACAAATCTAGTCATGATTTCTAACAGACTGGAATTTTCACATCTATTCATCTTGTGGTGTTACAGAAGTTTTAGTACAATCTTTTATACCCTTTTGATTATTTGAATAGAACTATGCACTCAAAATCACCAACACACAAAAATAGAATTTTTACACACTATGAATTAATAGAGCATCTCCACGTCGTACTCTTTTCCTAACTTTACAAACTCAAAATTTGAATAAGAAACCTTAAAAGGCTCTTCGTGTTTTAACTTAAACCTATATCAAATTGAGTTTTTATTCAAATTGATTTGACGAAAATTCTTACTCAAATTTTTTAAGGCAAATTTCACACCCTTAGAGCATCTCCATCAGCCTAAGCTTCATTCTAGCCATTTTGGCAAGAAAAAAAGTGTCTTGGCTAGCTCCAAACATGTCCACCACCAAACAGCCTCAACAAACTTTAAAAAAAAACACTAAAACAGTGTCCAGGAAGAACGGGCGCGTGAGAGTAGATCTCACTCGCCGACAGGAGTTGCCTTCGAATGGCGTGTGACAGCTTTGACGAACTCTGTTGGCGACTGGTCTTGCGTGAATACAATTGTCTCAATGAGAAGTACTTGAATATGCTCTCAAAACGATTTTAGAGAGAGAGAGAGAGGAAAAGGAGACGAGGCTTCTGTACCTTGACAACCCTGGCAAGGTACTGTAGCGAAAAAGAAAATGGTGAGGACCTAGGCGAGGCTGCTGGGTCTAGTTTTGGGAGGTTTTTGTCACCAAAATGGTCTCGTCGGAGTTTTATCGAGACAATTGGGGGTGTTCTTATATTTACAGCTTTGTCATTTGAAGGCAAATTTCACACTTATATTTACAGTTTTTCCATTAATGAAACATTTACTCAAATTTGTGCTTGGATTTGAATTAAGTTATTGGAGTACACAATACCAATTGATACTTTTACTAAGATTTTTGCTTAAATCAGAGTAAAAATTGAAGTAAGGGATGGAGATGCTCTTGTAGAACAAACACACAAGAGCAAATGAAAATCAAAGAGAAAAGTAAGACACAAGATATATGAGGTTCGGCAACTGTCTACTCTTTAGAGCTACACTAGTTCATTGTTGATTGATGGAAACACCCACAAGTTCTTTCTCTAGAGTTATTATAACTTCTCTCTCAATAACTATTTAGGGATGTATCTACGAGTTCTGTCCGCGTCATATATATATATATATATATATATATATACAAACCGCTTCCAATCCAAACTCCCGGAAATTGCAAAAATCTGGACCTTCGCGCTGAGCCGTTGGATTAAACGGCTGTGATTAGATTTTAATGTTCGCGGGTCATCTTTCGGGTAAAAAACCAAATGGGTCATACAATTGCAGCCCGGGTCTACCCATTTCCTCATTTCACGTGTTCTTCAAACAGAGAGAGAGAGAGAGAGAGAGAGAGAGAGAGAAGGGCGATTCAAGCAAAAGGAGAAGAATGGCGATGGCGATCCCCAATGTCGAACGAAGATGAAATCCACCACCATAACCAGAACAACAGGTCTCTCTCTCTCTCTCTCTCTCTCTCTCTCTCTCTCTCTCTCTCTCTCTCTCTCTCTCGTCCTCTGTGATTCGAACAAACGATTCCAACAAACCCTAGATTTTCAAATAGAAATCGAGACGTTTGTGGGTCCTAGTTCGATTTCTCTCTCGCCCAACGTTTCTGTGTTTGTGTGTGGTAGTATGTTAGTCTCTTTACTTTCATGGATTAGGGTTTTCAAAAACTAGGTTTTTTTAAAATAAAAAAAAAGCCTGAGTTCGGGCTTGAAGAAAAAAAATTAGGGTTCTCGAGAGAGAGAAAAACATTTACTTTCATGGATTAGGGTTCTCGATTTGTGGTTTGAAAAACTAGGGTTTGTTGGAATCATTTGTTCGAATCACAGAGAGAGAGAGAGAGAGAGAGAGAGAGAGAGAGAGAGAGAGAGAGAGAGACCTGAAGTTCTGGTTATGGTCATCTTCGTTCCAGAGATCGATCGCCATCGCCGTTCTTCTCCATTTGCTCAAATCGCCCTTCTCTCTCTGAAGTTCTGGTTATGGTCATCTTCGTTCCAGAGATCGATCGCCATCGCCGTTCTTCTCCTTTTGCTCAAATCGCCCTTCTCTCTCTCTCTCTCTCTCTCTCTCTCTCTCTCTCTGTTTGAAGAACACGTGAAATGAGGAAATGGGTAGACCCGGGCTGCAATTGTATGACCCATTTGGTTTTTTACCCGGAAGATGACCCGCGAACGTTAAAATCTAATCACAGCCGTTGGAGTTAATCCAATGGCTCAACACGAAGGTCCGGATTTTTGCAATTTCCGGGAATTTGGATTGGAAGCAGTTTGTATGACCCATTTAGGGCAAGCTTCTAGTCCGGACTCCGGACCTCCACGTTCCCGATATTTTTTTTATGATCCGAACCGTCCAATTTGTTTAAAACGTGTTTTTAAGGGCTCCCTCGGATCAAGGTCTTCCTGGTATTTTTTTTTTTTTATGATTTCTCGCGGAGACCCTTAAAAACACGTTTTAAACACATTTGACGGTTCGGATTTTGCAAAATAATTTTTAAAAACTTCAAAACACCCAAAAACCTCCAGTCAGAAGCTTGCCGTATATGTATATATATTTATTTCCTCTTTCGCAAACCGCCGGATCGGCACTCCGCGTACTGCAGAAGCAGGATTCTATTCTAACACTCGAACAAGTGGTCATCGGACGAACCGCCAGTCCGACTCTTTGTAGGAGAAGGATTCACGCCTAACATTATAAACTCTTAAATTGTTGTTTATGTTCCGGTTCACAAAAATAGTAAAAAGTTCAACACATGCAATGTAACATAAGGGATGAAACATGAAAAAAAAAAAAAAAAAAAAGAAAGAAAGAAAGAAAGAAAGAAAGAAATTGAGAATGCAGAAGAAGCAGAACAAAGAATCAATTTCATTTTCGACCTTTCCCTGTTCTTGAAAGCACAATTCCACATCTTTTGGGTACATTCAACACATAACAACCCCTTACGCTTCTTCAAAAATATCCCAGATGTTTCTTTGTTCCATAAGATAAAGCAAAAATCAGAGGAAAAGATAAAGGAAGCCAAAGAGCTTCCTTTGATTTTACCTGATGCTTCTTGTTTCCAACATTTAGCACACAATTGACCATAAGGCCTGCATAGTCTACCTTTAGAATATTTGCCCAGTCACCATACTCACTACCGTCTTGTCACCAAATAAGACCCTTTTGTGTACGTCTATTATCACAGTACTCACATTTCTAGGATGGTAGACAGAACTGGGTTTGAACTAAAGCTTGAGAAGTTGTCATTTTAGGTCTTTGAAGATTTATAAATTTTAAAAGGCCCCCGCCTAATTTGGCACCCCTTACAATATCCAATGAAAAGACCTCCATCTTCCGTCTTTGCTTTAGGCCCCCGAAAAATCAGGGTCGACTTTGATAGAAGGCTCTCGCTTATAGTAGGATTTAGCCATCTAAGTTAGCCTTTATCCTATATTACTTACCTAAATCACCCAAGCTTGGTTAATATAATCTAGAGGTTAGAACCTCCAAGAAAATCTAACATGGTATTAGAACGAGTTAGGTCTTCAGTGGCCTTACCTCACATTGCCGAGTCTCTGCCCAAGTCAATATATACCCTCACCTCATAAATCTATACTCCCACCTGCATCCGGACTGTACGTGAGGGGAGTGTTACATCGTTCACCTAAACTACTCAAGCTTAGTTAATACTCTAATATAGATGCTACTCACCTATTGCCAATTGATTTTAGGTTATAACTCTCTAAGAAATCTAATAAACTCTTTCGCTAAGTAAAGCATTTATATATCTCATATTGTTTTTGAGCAAGGATTTATGAAGGGATTTGACGAGAAGAAAAGATAATGCTGAAAATCCAACCAAACACTCAATTTCTTTTCTTCATCTTATTTGTATATTGTCCTTCACCTTGTTTCCCCATAAAATACTGTCACAATTTCTTTATCCAAACAGAGCCCAAGGGCTGTATGTAGTAAAGGAATTTATCCAACCTTGTTTATTAAAGGAATCCAATGCATTGCACAGGAGATGGGAATAACCTCAATAAAGGTTGGTGTTCAAAAACCTCAATAAAGGTTGACGTCTCAAAATTGTTTAAGTATTATAAACTGAGCATCTTAATAGAGTCTTTAGATGCAATTTATCTGCAATAATGACTCCTTTCCAAAATTCTTGCTTTATCCCCTTAATAATTTAGCTTAGTATATGCTCTGCATACTGAAAATCCAAACCACTAGACACGTAATAAAATTCCTTAGAATATCAAATCCATCACCTTTTATATTACAAAGAAAGCTACACTATAGTATACATGTACATTCGCAAATTATCTCACCCCTTGTTCTAAAATGGTTCAATTTGGTTACATCAACCGTTAGATCAACCACATCCGCAAATTAACCATCAGCCCTTCATTTTTTAGTATCTTCGTGTCTTGGGGGTGTTCAACAAACGAACTGACTCATTGACAATAAGTCATGAAACTGGCTTAAGTCGATTTTCTGAGTTGATGTATCGTGTGAGAATAAACTGTCTCGTAAAAGGCAATAAGTCAGTTTTTGGAAGTTGTTTCAGAAACTGACTTATACTCAAACTGACTTAAAAACTAACTTATTGTGCTTTACGAGACAAATAATTCTCTCATAATATAAAAACTCAAAAAGTCATCTTAAGTTAGTTCCCGACTTAAATAATTTTCTGGAACAAATAATCAGTTCTGTGGAATAGGCTCTGAATGATTAGCATCTGATTCTTTTTGCTAATGGGATTAAGTTCCATCTTGGACTGTTAAACGCAATGAAAAACCTTCAAGCATATTGCTCATCTTTGGTGGTACATCGGATGGTCACAAACAGTGTACACATTCATAGATAAGTAAGTAGTTAGCTAGATTGGAAAATCTCACAAAGTGAAAGATTCTTATTCTCTTGTGGGTCATCAGGCAATATGCATTTTGTCTGTCATCTTCCCTTTGACATGAGGATGCTAATGGCTATGTGTACTATTTATCTAGTGGGGATAAAGATTCTAAAAAAAATACTACTCTTATAAATTTTACGTTGTTTTCACATTTCAATGTACTTGTTACACCAAATATTCTACAATTCGTTCATCGTTATCGATATTGTCCTTCCAATAATGACCCGTTAATAAGCAACACAAAATCTCAAAATAAGAACATACATCAAGCTAAGCTGGTATACAGTAATGGATGTCTAGAGGGGTAGCTTGGTGCATGTAGACCTAACCTTTGGCATCAAGTGTGCAAAGTTGTTGTCTTCATGCTCAAATTGAAAACCTAGATTTTAGTAGTCTGGCTTTTTGACCACTTGAAATTCTCTGATTTTAAGGGCCGGATTGTTTGATAGGAGTAATAGCGAAGATGTATATAACCTCATGCGATATATCCAATCTCATATGGGACTTATACTAATAGAAGTGGGATTACAAATACCCAATCCCCATAGTATTATAGAGTGCAATTTTTTTGAGATTATGCAATATCTGATATACATTTAATTCGGCTTGTAAAAATTTTAAACGCGTACCGAGTTTGTAGTCTTTTTGGATATTTAATCTAAATTTGTTATATTAAATATATTTCACTTCGATGCCCATATTCAGACAAATAGATAAACCCTAAAAATCTTGGTTCCGTCTACAAATTACCCGTTATCCCCCGAACTTCAAAATTCATGTTTTTCGAGATTCTCACCATATCGTGTTATCTGCCACCTTTTTTTGGGCAATAGAGAGAAAATATTATTAACTACGTTATCGCCAATATATAAGGAACAGACGCCGGCGACGGGCAAAGACCTAAATGGAGTTACAGCTGTCATGACTGAGGTCAGGCCTACAGAGCAGAATACAGTTAGACCTGCCACCCTTGTATTTTGAATTCCCACAATAATCCCTAAGCACAAATTCCTCCTAGTTGCTTCAACAACAACCTCAAATGGTAAACCCAATTAGAAATGCCAAATGTAACGTTAAAGAGATTCCATTCACCTTTTCCTCCTCTTCTCATCCGTCAAGCAAAAGAACAACCCATACAACCATATATATATAGCCCACCAAACACATCCTTATAATTGCCTACAAATTCAAAACCATGAAATACAACGAGATAACCCACATTAGCCACCCCCAACACAAGTTGAAATTCGAGTACACGGAGGTCCCGTTCAAGTGCGACGGGTGCAAGGAAGTGGGCATTGGGTCGCGGTACAAGTGCACCAAATGCGACTACGATCTCCACCTCCACTGCGCCCTCTATACGCCGACGTTGTCTCACCCTTTCTACACCAAATGCTCGTTCCAGTTCCTTCTCCGGCCGCCTGGCAACGTCGCGCGTTACTGCAACGCGTGCGAGAAGGACGTGACGGGGTTTGTTTACCATTGCAACACTTGCGGGTTTGACCTTCACCCGTGCTGCGCCAAGCTCCCGATGGTGCTCGATGATGGTCAGTAATCGGTTCACTTTTCTGTAATTTACTTCTATACGAGGCTTATAAACGATTTAAGTTACTCGGCTTTGAGTTTGTGATACCTTGTTAAAAACTCGTTCGAAATATATTCGTTACATGAATAAACTGGCCGGGATGATTATTTATTACTCCTACTTAACTAAGTTTAAGCAAATTATAGCTAATTAATCTTGTGATTTCGGAAATATTCAAATTTTAGCTCGATAGAAAATCGTTTCGCTTGATAATCAAGCGACATGTGAACATACTTTTAGAGGTTGTAAAGTTATCACATAAGTTTGAATTATTCGTTTACCAATCAAAGTAGAAAAAGCAGCTTACACAGAAATAACTAACAGAAAAGGGACAACAAACAAACAAGGTAGGACTATGGACCCACAAAATTATGTGCACACAGCCACGGAACTTTTGCCTTGAAAAACGGCGTACAGCAGCATGGCCTGTTATGTATTACAATCTTGGTATAATTTTGTTCAAATTACAAACCGTTATGGATTTTGAAAAATTTACTATTCACGTTACTATTTAGGATAACATTGTTACATATGGTCTTAATACTTTAAGAATTCTTAAAAAAAATTACTTTTCACGTCACTATTTACGGCAACCTATTAAAATCATATGTATTCGCATCGGGCGTACTGTACGCCCCCTTTATTCTTATCGCACTCTCTATTTAATTCTGCCTATTTTATTTGCAGGTAACATTAAAACGAGGCCCGTTTTATTAACATGTTGAGCATGGGGGCTTATGCCAATTAGATATTAACGTAAATAAATGTAAAGAGTCCTTAGACGATTAGGACTCTTACTGTTGGTGACTCTGGGCTTTAATGTATTATCTGGGCATCTTAGGCCCATTAGGTGTGCTGGGCTTTGCCCTTTCAGGTGTTTTGGGCTTTGTCCCATTTGGTGTTTTAATTTCTTTAACCTCGGTTGGAGTCCCCTCTCCTCTCCCCCAACTTGATGTACCCCTTGTCAAGTTTTCTAATAAATTTTTATTGCCCAACAACAAAAAAAAAAGTCCTTAGACGATGGGCCTAACGATTGAGTCGCTCCAATTCTCCTCAGTTTGCGTATCAATTTTGGAGGATGCTACATACGTTCATTGAAAAAGGGGCATATGGCATGCGCCGTTACATATTATTTTGGTGCTTGTTTGTATGGTTAAGTTCAAATTAAAAGCCGTTATAAATTTTTAAAATTTTCTATTCACATCACTATTTATATTCATGATAACTTTGGTACTTATGGTTTTGTTACTTGTTACAAACCGTTAAGGATTTTTAAAAAGTTCACTATTCATGTCACTATTGACGGCAACCTACTAAAATCATACGTAACAAGAACAAAAAACATACGTAATTAACGAGCATACCTGGCATACCGTAAATCCCTTTTATTCTTATCTATACTCTCTATTTAATTGTGCCTGTTTTATTTACATGCATTGACATCAACATGAGGCCTGTTTTATTAAGTGGCTTAACGGTTGAGTTGTCGCTCCAAATTTCGTTACCAAGTGTTTGAATCCCGACCAGGTGAGGTGAAGTTGTACCTATACGAGAAGGTGAACGCGCCGTGCCACCGGTGCGGGAGGAAAGGGAGGAGCTGGAGCTACAGATCAACATGCAAGAAGTACAACCTACATGTAGCTTGTGTGAAGGAAATGTTGGTGGAGACTTGGCACGACTTATATTTCGGAAATTCTTCTTCTCGTGGGTGGTATGATAATTACAGTACCACGAGTACCGGTACCAGTAGGAAATTGGAGACTGCAATTCCAAGCCTTAAAAACACACTT
This sequence comes from Vaccinium vitis-idaea, assembly GCA_963854785.1. Classification (NCBI taxonomy): domain Eukaryota; kingdom Viridiplantae; phylum Streptophyta; class Magnoliopsida; order Ericales; family Ericaceae; genus Vaccinium; species Vaccinium vitis-idaea. Next base: position 2,803,655 of record OY978215.1, on the reverse strand, counting down.
CAGGCCCATCACCAGAAAAGTAGCAAAGGGAAAGTGCAGAAATGTTGTGAAATGGCTGGGTTGGCTGTCCAGTTTGTTATATCAGCAGTTCTTGGGGAGCCCACCACTCTTATTGCTGGGGTTGTTGGAGCTTTGATGTCCAAATAGCTAGTGATTAGGTGTGTGGGTTTGCTTTAATTTATAAAGTGTTGTTAAATTTGTGGTGCCCAAAATTTGCTTTAATTAGTGGATGATTTAGTTTGAGGGAATGTTTGATCTGGATGAAAGTTTCATTTTTATTTATTTATTTATTTTCTGATAATCGGATGTCCGGGTCAGCTTGTACGCACCTCAACTAATTCCGGAGCCCTGGAGCCTGGAGGTGGCGACCGAGCATAACCCAGTGACCCCAAGAGTTTGATGGCAAGAAGAATCGATCGAACCTGAGATCTTAGATAAGAGTAAACCCCACTTTAGCAAACCTTTAGGGTTAAAGTTTCATTTTATCAACGTTACAAACTATCCGAACCCCTAGGGTTTCACAAGGTGAGCATGAGAAAGAACCTTAAAGGTTTTTCCTCCAAGAAGTCGTTTAGCTCAAATCGCATGAAAGCCAAATGCTCAAAGCTTTGGAGCAACTGTAGCAATTTTTCCGAATCATCAATGCTATCCTTTAAAAAATTATATGTAAGATGTCCTTATAGTACATAGATCAAATAATTTTGTCCAAAGCCCGTGACTTATTATTATTATTATTACTATTACTTGTAGTTGCATCCAAGCAATCTAATAAGCCGATCGGCCTATAAAAAAAAAAAAAAGTCCAGACGGACGTCGGCACCATATTTTAGTACTTAATCTTTTCTAGCATTTGAATGTTTCTATCAACTTTCCCTAAAATACTACTAGCAACTTTCTTTAACCCTGACGATTTTTTTATTTTTTATTTAGAAAACATAAACTTATACCCCAACGAATTTTAAAGCACACTCAATTCTTGTATCCGTACAAATTCCGTGCGTGTTTTTCTATTGTTTTTAGATATACTGCCTTGTGATCAAGTCTGCGTCTGCGTCTCAGTTTTCACATACAATTATTTGCTTAAAGATTCATTTGTTAGCTACTCTCAAGTTTGTGGTCCGTGGAAACATGAGTTGAAGTGGTACGCACTTAATTTCTTGACCCAAAGTCACTTCTTACATGTATAAAAGCAAAGAGACCTAGAAAGACTTTTTGGGAACCTGTAATAAATCAAGGAATGGCTGTGATATTATTTTCTCAACTTGTTGCAATCGAATGATAAGACCTCAATTAACCTATTTGTGGGTCTGCTACTTTTAACAAGACCTTAGTTTGGACAAGTACTGTTTGTGGTACACACCATGGATTGCACTAGTGGTTAGGGCGAATGCCAGGCTTTGGGGGTAGTCTTGAGGTTCGATTTCCCACTTGGTGAGTACCCTTACAGTAAGTGGAGGGTCGTGACTGGTGTGGCTGAGCTAATTCCCCCGGAGGTTTGGGTCACGCAGTTGGTCCATTAGTGGCCTTGTTGTGGGCTGTTACTTCATCATAAAAAAAAAAACAAAAAGTACTGTTTGTGGTTTTGTTATTCAATAAATTATAGCTTCGGTTAGATTTTCAAACTCTTGATGTACCTTTTTGTCGAGCTTTAATAAATCTTTGTTGCCAATCAAAAAATATAAAAATAAATTTTTTTTTTTAATATATCAGAATATAAAGTGAACTTGAGTTGTGTATATAACGTGGGTCGTAATGAAAGAAAATAGACTGGGTGTGTATTGTAGCCTTTTCCATAGGTTAAATATTGATGGTTCTAACAAGACATATTTTTTTATATCTCATCATAAGTAGCGGGCTTTTGAAAAAATAAAAGGGTAAATTTCACCTACCTCCCCTAAGGTTTTTGACAATTACAGGGACCTCCCCTAAGGTTTCTGAAATTCCACTGACCTCCCCTACTTTTGAAAATAAATGTCACATACCTCCCCTCCGTTAACTTCTGTTAGAAAAGTTAACGGAAAACGTTGATGTCACCCCCACCTCACTCTCCTCTTTTTATTTTAAATCTTAAAATGTTTATAACTTTTGTTTTATCTATTCACTTTTTATGAAATTTATATATTTAAAATCTTCTCGAAAAGATCTATAAAATGAGATCCATATTCAATGTGAAATTATGAAAAAATAAAATCTCAATTTTCAATGTGAATTATCATGCTACATAATTTAAATTTTTCAATGTTTAACTCAAAACTTTAAACGTCAAAATTCTTACAACTTTTTTTGTAAGGTTCTAGGTTCGACTCCTATGAAGAGGAGGTCAACCCTTATAGTTTACTAACATCTAACAGCTAACTCTATTGATGAATATCGAATGGGAAAAAAAATGGCAATATAATTAAAATTTGCATTGAAAATTCAAAATTTTATTGGGATAAAGTCACCATTAAATAGAAAAATGAACTTGCAAATTTACCATGTTCATTTAATTAAGAATATATTTGGAAAAAACAAAATTGTTAAACAAGAAGATTTTATGATGTTTCGTACTCCCTCTGTTCCAAATTCCCCCTTTTGGAAGTGCATGCATTTTGCACTAAAAAAATAACGTGTTTATGAGAACTTTTTTGAAAAATAATTACAACAATTTTTTCTTCTCAATAAGATCTTTAAATTGGTATAAAGTTTGTTGAAAAAAATTAATGCTTGTACATTATTTTTTGCGTGTAAAATGCACGCATTCCCAAAAGGGACAAATAATTTGGAATGGAGGGAGTGCAATTTTTGAGTAAAATTTTGACTTACACATTGAAAATAATTTAAATTTTGTAACATTATAATTAAAATTCACACTGAAAAAATAAGATTTTATTTTTTCATAATTTCACATTGAATATGGATCTCATTTTATAGATCTTTTTTATTAGATTTTAAATATATAAATTTCATAAAAAGTGAATATATAAAATAAAAGTTATAAACATTTTAAGATTTAAAATAAAAAGAGGAGAGTGAGGTGGGGGTGACATCAGCGTTTTCTGTTAGCTTTTTTAACGGAAGTTAACGGAGGGGAGGTATGTGACATTTATTTTCAAAAGTAAGGGATGTAAGGACTCGTAATTTCATATAATTTTCGGGAAATAATGTTGGGGAAGTGTGAAAAATGTTTTAAAACACAATATGGGGTCAATGTGAGTTGGTGATTGCATTTGGGGTGTCTTTAAAACACAGTAGAGACACTAGGTGTGTGAGTGCAATTAGTGGGGTTATACATATATGTGTATGGCTGGGTATTGGGAGCAAAATTCACACACTCCACTCCCCCAAAACCGACGACACTTCCTCTCTCTACTCCTCTCCCAAATTTCCTCCATCTCTCCACAAAATTCACACCTCTAAGCCTCATCTCTTCTAGATTCAACTTCATATTCATCATCTACACGTGATTTGGAGTCCGGGCTTCCTTGGAATCAACTTGGAGCAAGCATTTTTCGGTTGAGGTGCTTCAAAGTCTAGGGTTTTGCATTTTCTAACACTTTCAAGCTCAATCCTTGAGGTAGGGAACAACATTCTACCTTCTCTAAGTATATGTTGAATGAATTAATGCATTACTCTTATTCTTGCTCCTAAAATTCCTTTCAAACTTGATTATCACCATGGAAGTTGAGCTTGGACTTGATTGAGTTTGGGTTTTGCATATTTTGTTGATGAATCCATGAATTGGTTGTTGATATGTTCCTCTCCTTTGATTACTTGTGTTTTGGAACCTCACTTGTGACTTGAATTGAAGCCCTCATTTGTTTGAGCAAAGTTGTGCAAATTCCGCCCGAAACCCAGGTGGATCGATCCACCCATAAGGTTGGATCGATCCAAAATGTTCTGTTGGCGTTTGAAACCATTATGGATCGATCCACTAGTTGTCCGGATCGATCCAAAACCTTCTGTTTTGCACTCGGCACATTTTGGATCGATCCACACATTTCTTGGATCGATCCAGACCATGTAGATCGATCCACACAAATTTTGGATCGATCTAGATTCATTCCGTTCAGGCAGATTTTTTACCCAACTTCACGGGCACGCCCCGGCTTCATCCGAACTCCGATTGAGGCGATTCTTGAACCGTTGGAAAGCTCTATGAGTCTAATTTCAAACCCAATTGATCTCATAGTCATAGCATTTGTATTTAGAGAGAAATATGTTTTTTCCTAACTGTATGTCGGATTTTCTCGAGATTCATAGTTCCATTTTCATGTTCTTTTGCTTCGGGCCTTCATTGGCCCTTCCAAGACTCCTCCAATTGACCTCTAAGCTTCGGTAACATATCGTGGTACATTTTATGATTTGTCTTGGTTTCTTACGTTCTTGGACACTTGTTAACTTTGCTACAACCGATACATTATGAGTTTTTGAACTAAGTGAATTACATGGATGTTTTGGACACTTGAGGGTTTAATAAACTTTTGAAAATGATGGTTACTTATACTAGGGCCACCATTTGGTGCGTCCTTAGCCATGGGTGTTCGGAACCCACGAAATCCGGCAGAGGGATTTATTCCCTATTTAAAACAAGTGATTATTTGTGAAGTATTGTGAATTGATATGTTTTTATGAAAATGACTGTGTTTTGTATTTGTGAAGTATTGTGAATTGATATGTTTTTATGAAAATGACTGTGTTTTGAAAGGATTGAACCCACGACACGAAATGTAACGTTTATGAGGAAACTTATGGACACTTGGGTTTGGTTAGATCTTTGGGACATCTCCTAGACATTCTATCATCTAGTTGATCTATCTTGGTCCGTTTTAGCTTGCTCATTCATGTGTATCATACATTCATGTGCATCTTTCATTCTCTATACCCTTAGCGCTAGTAGAAAAGTTTCCTATTGGGCTAGTAAGCTCAACCTATCATTTTCAGGTACTCAGCAAGGCACGTGATTGGAATGCTTAGCGTGTAGATGCATATCATGAAGCTCATTTGACATGGAGTTACTTTATCCTCTCCATCGTTAATATATTTTGGGAGATGATCTTGTAACTTTAATTCCTTCAATCTTTTGACAAAACTTGGTTTATGTAATAACTCTTAACTCTTCATTACTTATGCATGGGTATGGGTACCCCTTGTAGAAACTCTGTGTACTTTGACTTTGACCTTTCAACGGTGAAATGTATGACCTTTGAGTTATCCTACGTGGATTTTATTTGTATTTGGTTTATTAAATTTGAGGGCGTGACAAGGGAGGTCAGTGGAATTTCAGAAACTTTAGGAGAGGTCCCTGTAATTGTCAGAAACCTCAGGGGAGGAAGGTGAAATTTACGCTAAATAAAAAGATATATCACCTTCAATAACAAAAGAAGTATAAGAGTATTCTGACGGACCGCTTTTCCAACATCTCTCTCCTAAAACCAATTGGTGGTAGGAAGGGCTTCAATTAAATCTTTAAGGTATTCGACATCGCACCCGCAAGTCTATTTTAGAGTGGTCGCGGGAGTGGCATTGTGTAACCAAATCCATAGGGGCACTCTGGACCCAACAATCCCTCCCTCACGATGACGCTCCCACGACTCGAACCCATGACCTTCTGGCTCTAATACCACTTGTCAGACCTCTTTTCCATGCATCATCTCTCTTGTAATCACAAGTGGTATCAGAGCGGTCGCAGGGAGTGGCATTCTGTAACCAAATACAAATGAACACTCCGGGCTCAACATACTCTGAAAAAATTAATTGATTAAACAAACTTTTATGAGATGAGATCACAAGTAGAGAAAGACTGGTTTTGGAAGGAAACAAAATAAACAGTTTCTTTCCTAATAAAAAAATTTATGAAGAGAGAATGTAATGCATAACAAAATTAAAACTAGAATTAAGTCCCAACATAAATGTAACTAAAATCAAAAGTTTCCAATCCAAGTTACTGTAAGAAAAAATAAGTTTTCATAATGAAAATTCTTGTCAAATGTCAAGTATGGTATGCAATTGAAAAATAAAAGTCGTACAGGATAATGTGACTGATTTGTACGTATATTCAAAGCAACGTTGGCACATTATTTAGTCGCGAGACACGTATGTTCCGAAAGCATATTTCTTCACATACTTTTTTCTTGAAATGTGTTACATATAGGTAGACTTTTTCGCATAACAAAAAACACATAAGAATAGTAATGAATATAAATGTCCCCGTTCACATTTTCACCCTCCAAACATTTGATTGATGGATTCGACGAGCTCTGAGTTTTGATACGGAGCTCTTCCGTTACGGATGGGAAATCAAAAATCAGTTGCAACAGCCAAAGCCGCCAAACTGATCTTCCTAGACGGCGCGATTCAAGTGTACTCATCACCGGTAAAGGTCTCGCACATACTGGATCAGCACCCAGAGCGGTTCATATGTAATTCGGACCACATGGAATATGATGATTTTGTTTCGGCCGTTGATGTTGATGACGAGCTTCAGATGGGTCAACTGTATTTCGCTCTGCCGTCGAGTTGGTTGGAGCAGCCGCTGCAGGCGGAGGATATGGTGGCGTTGGCCGTTAAAGCAAGTCTAGCACTTCCAAAGGGTGGTGGTGGTAACACAAAGTGTGGATGCTGTTTCAGAAGACCTAGTGTGGATGATGATCATCTGGATCCGTTGATCATGTATTCTGGTGAGAAATATTTTACGTCAAGCAGCAGCAAGGTTGTTGCCGTTGGTAGCGAAGGTGGTGGAGTGGTGGAAGAGAGTAGAGGTCGTCATGCTAGAAAGTTGAGTATGATACTTGAAGAGGCCTCATTTGATACGGCGTCTTTATGAGATTATTTCTTCACAATCTTGACGAATCTAGACACGATCATGTTTCGATTTTTCAAGATTCAAGTAAATAAGCTAATAAGACGCCGTACCAAAAAGTACCTGTAGAACTAATGAGTAAGTACATATAAAATACCTGGGAAGTTTTCTCTTGTTGGTTAATCTTCTCTCTCTCTCAAATTGGCCATGTTAGGGCAAGGATATTCAATCCCAAAACTATGTATATAATTTCTTAATAGACGTATGATGACTGGTTATGTATTTCGAAAAATACAACTTCAGAGAGTGTGACTGAAAGGTACTGTCGATCCCTCATCTTTCTCCCCATTATGTGTGTTCGTATTGCCTTTCCACGGTGTTTTCTCTGCGGCTATTGATCCTTCTATGGGTGTGGTTCGGTCCTCTTGCCGTCGTCCATCCGTAGTATCGATCCAGCGCACTTGGTACTGTTTCGGCATGGTGGAGGCAACGTGGGGTGTGCTGGTGCGGCGGAGCAATAAGGAAGGGCGGAGCAAATGGTTTTTTTTGCCGGCGGTCTAGCTCGGCTCATAAAACCGGTCTGGTTTCCTCAAATCCGGTGAGTTTTGGTGGTGGCCAATAATCGACTCATCTTAACTCAGCTCAACTCGGTGAGAGGATTCCAGCAGCCAAGTTCTATTTGGGTTGTGATTTGTTGATTTTAGTTTTGTTAGTATTGCTTTTTTTTGTTGTTTTGATTCTGTTTTTTCCGGACTGGATTTTCCAGTTTTTCCGGTGGTTTGGTGGCGTGTAGATTTCCTTAAGAGTTACTGTCAATGGGGTGAGCTGGGCTATCCTTTAGGATGCTCTTCTCCTAAATTTTATACGGACTCTATGCCGACACCTCGTGTTGGTTTGCTTCGTGCAGTACGACAATCCAGTGTTTGTACATGTCTTGGTATGATTAATTTACTGTAGATGACCAAAATTGAACTGTTTTAATGTACTGAGTATATATTTTGTATTCCTGATAATCGCGATTTTAATTGGTGGTAACATGTTTATTATTCGACGAATGCCTCAGAAGGATCTATACATGTTACTGTAATTAATTTCTTCGTTTAGTTTCAGCTAAAATCGAGATTATTCGAGCGAATCAGAAGTCAATCGATGAATAGGCTCATCAACACTTATTAATCTAAGAGCAAACGTTACCATTAATTTGTTGAGCTTTGGTTTTGATCCTAGGGTCATGCTACAATGCGCACCCTCTAAAAATTACTCAATATGAGATTTTGTGGCTCTAAATATGAGATTTTGTGGTTGGAGATACGAAATGCATATGGTATGCACACTCATATGAATAGTCACAAAATCTCATATATTTCCAGAAAATCTCATATTTGGAGCCACACAATCTCATATTGGATCCATGCGGACTTTGCTACAGTGCGTGCGGACTTGCTACAGTGCGTGCGGACTTGTGCGGACCTCATATTTGGAGCCACAAAATCTCATATTTGGTGCCACAAAATTTGATATTTTGAGTCACAAAATCTCATATTTGGTGCCACAAAATCTCATATAGTCAATGGTCAAAGGTGGCACAAATCCCCACACGTCATACGTGGCACAATCTCGGTCGTCCATCCGTATGGGGTGCATACCGTATGCCATATCATATTTGGAGCCACAAAATCTCATATTTGGTGTCACAAAATCTCATATTATTTCATATTTGGTGCCACAAAACTTAGATTTAAAGCCACAAAATCTCATATGGGGGGGTGTACATTGTAGCATGCCCCTTGATCCTATTCTTTAATTCATAATTCATAGTAGGATGGAGACCGAATTTATTTTACGGTTGCCGATATTCAGCAGAGGGATTTATTTATTTTGTTCACTCCACTTTTTTTTATGATAATTCAAGTGTCAGATCAACTATCTTACGCGTCTCATTTACCTGATAAGATAATCTTATTCAATCCCATACGATAATCTTATTTGATACTATCATCTTTGATTTGGTCCCATACTTGCTTGGTCTAATTCTTGTCAGGGCATATTTATTTGTATCATCACTGTCTACATGTCCTTTTCTCAGTGTCCTTGCTCATATGCTTGTTTTCTTTTTTGGAGGGGAAAAAAAATACAGTGATATAGATACGTGATACGTACGGAGATCGATACGATAGAATAAGAATACAATGATATATAGAAAACCTTTAAAAAAATTTGTAAAACCAAAAGAGATAGGAGTACTGGAGTAGCTTGATTATTGAATTGCTAAAAGCCTAAAACCAAGCATTTGGTGAGAGATGGTGTCTGTGTTCCATGTTGGAACCAAGTATGTAAATATTATTCGTCTTATGTATATGATTATAATACATTTGTAGTTTGCATTTTTTGAAATTTAAAAACCCTTTCAAAGTATCTCTACGTATCCAACCAATATCCTACGGGTGCCGAATCAGAGCCAAATATTACGTAATCATATCAATATTTGATACGAATATCGAATATGCGTACGGAACAACTTCCAGAATATCCGTGTTTTATAGCATATCACTTATGGCAACTAACATGGTCACGAGTCATTACGACGAAAACGGTGTTGGAGGACTGACTCTAATTGTAGGGATAAGGGATTCATCATTTTTGCACGTTGTCATGAAACTTGAGCTGTTATTAGCCGCAATTCTGCCAGGGTTCGAGCCATACGAATCAGCTAATTCTAATGTGGATTGCTACTCTTTATTTCTTTCTTCTAAATTATACCGTACGTACTTATCCAAGAGTTGTTACGTACGTTTTGGTAGCGACTAACAAGACGTAGAGGTCTTTGGAGTTATTAAAAACTTTGCCGGTACTTTTAGGGCCGGCCCAAGGCCTAGGCCCAAAAGGCCCGGGCCTAGGCAATCCCAAAAATACGAAATTTTTGGGGCACCTCCATAAAATTTGTTATTAGACTTGAGTAGGTGTTTTTTTTAGTCAAATAAGGGGAAAAAAAAAGGGACCCAATGGAAAAATGGAAGGCCCAATCTGTTTTATAAGTCCAACCTAAAAAGAAAAAGGCCCAAACTTGCAATCTTTTTGCAGCAAAATGGGGGGCTAATTGTCCTATGTGCGCGAGGCTCAAATTTGCGCGCAAAGTTTGCAAAGCCCACCCAGTTAATTGGTTTTCGGACTGTGTTCCTCAAAATTGCCTTGGACATTGGCCCATTTACCTGAGTACGCGAGACTTCTCCATGAGTCTGACCACATTCAATAGCCTACTATGAGTTTTTCGTTTGATTTTAGCAACTGGGTTCATCAGGTGCTAAAATCAGGGTTGATTTTAGCAAATGAGTTCATCAAGTGCTAAAATCTGGATTAATTTTAGGCTAAAATCAACCCAAATTTTAGCACCTCATTTGCTAAAATTAATCCTGATTTTAGCAACTGGGTTGCTAAAATTATTTGAAAAACTCAGCCTAAGTGTTCAAACATATAAGGAGCCAAAAATTTTGTGTTTAATCAATATGGAACAAAAGAATAGGAGATGCTTTTAAAAACACTTTGAAAAATACACATCCCGAATAAAATATATAGGGCACCCATGTGACGATTGAGCCTAGGTCACCCAAATACCTTGGACCGGCCTTCCGGAATAGTTCCGACCTTTTTTTTTTTTTTTGCTAAGCAAATAAATTATTAATCTTTGGAAACGAATTACAAAGATTAAAAGGATCCGAGACTAGAAACGCCAAGGACCCAAAAAGGGAATAACAAGGAAACACCAAGGATGGCAAGATATCAGCCACAACACCGAAAGAGAATAAACAACCAAGAACAAAACTCCTGAAAAGCCCCAAAACAAAACCCAAACCAAGCCAAGAACAAGCAAAACCAAAGGAACCAAAACACAAAATAGGAAACAAAAAACCCCACAACGCCGAAGCCAAACAAAAACCCCTAAAAAGTCGCAGTCTCGAGACTCCACCACCAACAAAGGAAATATCAGAACTCAACAGAAATGGAGGTACTTTCCTCCACTTTGTCAAGAGCTATAATATCCAGTTCAGAAATTTGAACTCCCCGCAATTCTAAGAATTTCTTAATATTATAACTCTCCCTTCCGAAGAATTTTACACCAAGAGAAGCATTAATCTCCATACTCTCACGGGCTTCCTTGATTAAAATTGCATACCTCTTCCGAATGTCGCTACTAGAATCCACTTCAGACGAAAAGGTGGGCCCATCAAAACTACCTTTCTTCAATTTCTCTTCTTTTTGATCCCGGTTAACCGTCCTGGAAAAGATGGCAGCTTTCAAAGGATTTTTTGTCCATAAAGGTTTCCTTTGAAAACCATATTTAGCCCGGGCTTTCTTTTTACAATGCAATAGAGTGACTCTACTTAGCGAATTAACAAGACGTAGAGATCAATTGAATAAAAAAGTAAAAGTGTAGAGTTATTAAAAACTCTACACACACTTCACCAAATATCCGGTCAAGTTAGAAGCATCCTCTATTTTTCAATCTTTTGGGTCTAAAGTTTCCCAAGTCAATTTATTTTCTCGAAAAGCATATAAAAAGGTAACAAAGCATAAAGGGGGAATTGACGGTTTCATTACCGTATCAAAATTACTTGTTAAAACAGAACAATTACAATTACTCCATAGAACTAATAATGGAAAAAGTTCGAGTATCGTTCCATAGGGATAAGAACAAGTCTTATCGGCTTCAACTAGTCCTATTCCAATTCAAAAACGAGTTTTGGGTTTTGGTACGGTACCTTTATAACTAAGAAAACAAGAAAATTGTGTAGGTTTGAAAACACTTGGAAAAGCTCTAGAGTTTTGAATCCGGTTTTCCCTTCGTAGCTTGATTTTACTTGGTCAACCACTATCCATTCAAATCAGTACAAGATATTCGCGAATAATCAATTGGCATAGGCTATCTCTTCACATAGCACAAGTTGTCTTACTAACATGAGCCATATCTAAGTACGATTCGTCAAATAGCATGCCCTTTTTTTTATTGCACAACAAAAACTAAATTTATTAAGCAAATGTAAAAGATACATGAGATCAAAAGGACAAAGAGAAGAGGCATCACAACAAGAGCAAAGAATCCCAACGAGGTTGGCACCCTAAGCACTTGATAATCGTATGCCACTCAAGCCCTAAAAAGTCGAAGTTGATAAGAGATCAACTAAGCCTAAGGAAAGAAACCGAAAACCGAAAACCACAGCAAATAACCAAAATTACAAGACAAAACCCAAAAGCTGAAGGTTGAGAACCATAGTTGACAAGTCTGGAAGCTGAGCGAGCCAAGCCAAAAAAACCATAACCCAATTGCATCCCATTTCACGTTTAACAATCCAGCAGCTCTGAGTAGCTTCAAACCCACAGAAAAGCCAATATGCACGCCTTGTCTTATAAAGTATTTCCTCTGTCCCATTTTGTTTGTCAATTTTTGAAGGTCGTGTCATCGGTCAAATGCTTATAACTTTTGTTTTTCATGATTTTGAAAACTTTGGATAATAGAACTCATCGAGAACTATTAAACAAGATCCATATTGAATATTTTTTTGAAATTCATCTTTAAAAAATATAAGTAATTGAAACCGGGCACTGTCTACTAAAAATGACAAACAAAATGGGACGGACGGAGTTTAACCTATCTCAACCAAGTCCGTGAATCAATAACAAACCATGTTCCAAGTGTTTGAAATATAGAATACAAACACAAAAGATTGATAGAAATCATTCGAATCGTTTATTAGAAATGAAAATATCCTTAGTCATACATCATAAGAGTTGAATGAATAAACTTTAAAAGCACAAGCAAAACTCAAACCACTTGAAAGAAACCTTCATCTAACCCTAGAGATAGTCCAGCCGGACATGGTAGGAGGAGAGTTCAAGCTCTTTGGGTTGATAGTCATCCTCCTTGAATTTCCTCCTCTTTTTTTTTTTTCCCCCCTTGATTCCTCCTTTGCGGAGGCTTGAACAAGGTAAAGTGTGGACCCCAAAAGGCCTTTATATCCTTTGCCCTGTTTGGTAGAGGGAAATGAGAGCCGGATATAGCCTTTGCCCGGATATAGAAATCCGGGTGTGATATATCCTGCGTTTGTTTGATTTTTTCCACCCGGATATACTTTTCCCAGGATATCCATATCCTATTGCAGCAGGATATATTATAGACACACTCACCCCTGTCTATAATATATCCTGCCATTGATTACCAATAAAACCCCACATTGGCCCACTACTTTCTGCCATTTTCCAACCTCACGCCTGCCCCAGCAGCCCCACGCCTGCCACATGCCCCACACCCCACCAATTGAATTTTTTTTTATTTATTTACTTGGGACAAAATGGGAATTTTACATTATCCAACCTCTCATATCCCTCTTCTACAACAACAAAACAAACACAATAACTTTTAATCTCCCCTTCTAAAATAATACCCCTCCAACTATATCCACCCCTATATCCCCTTCTTATTATATCCCTCTTTCTCCCTCATATACATATCCCTCTAACAAACAGGGCGTTATATCCTTAGCATCAGAAATTGGCTCTTTAGGCTTCAAAAAGATCAATAAAACTGTTGAAGTCGGTTGGATATGTCTGGTTGGATGGTGCAGTCTGTCCGTTTGGACCGGACATATGTCCAAACATGTGAAGTTGGTGCAACCAGACAATGGCTCAGCAAAACAATCCGAGAGCAGTATCTTGATATGTCTAGACACATTAAAGGCTTGTCCGGACACATAGAAGGCTCAAATGTTCACTTCAACTCCAAGTCTTGCTCATTGCTCTTTATCACCCGTCCACAAGTTCTAACTCTTGCCGATTAGGTACAGTAAGCGAAGCGAAAGCTCCACAGCCATACACATTAAAGCTTTTGAATAAGAACTACTAATACTTTCAATTTTTCCCGGAATTGACCTTGATGCTTCCTAGAAAGAAACCTTCCCACAATATCACCGGCCAAACTAATATGGACAATTTCGGGTAAGTGAAAGGAAATTGCTGCAACAGGGGGACATCGCCTCCCCACTCATGATTCTTTTTTTTCTTTTAAACAAAAAAAATGAAAGTGCAATGATAACTCAGTCACTTCTGCGTGGCATCATGCCGGGCAACCAGAACCCAGCTGTTTTGGAGCCTCCCCAAGTGTTTTGCGAAAGCGATCTTGTGGGGCCAATTTTTGGGTCACACACAAATGATTCGAACTGTTAAATCATTTTAAAATAATTATTCAAGTCGTCTGCAAGAAAATTAGGCCCATCGGATATTTTTTTTTATGTAATTAATCTAATTAGTTCAATTTTCATTCATAATTCAAAAATAGAGCCCAACTTGTCCCTCAAGAAAACCCACAAATTAGGGTTGGAGTTTGGGAGTTCGAACTTGTAATTCACCACAACATTAGTAATTAATTAATTAGGGCACCGTAAGTAAAAAATATCAAAAAGTGGGGTACAAAAATTATTGCGTAACCCATTATTACACAACCAGCTTTTTCTATCTGTTGAAACCTCTCCTTCAATCTAGAAGCCTTTAAGTGCGCTGTATTTAGATAAGAGAGAGCATAAAAAGAGAGTCAAGCATTAGTTTTCGATACCCCTTTTGGGCATGTTTTTCGTGATCACAGAAAGAACCAAAAAAAAAAAAAAGCATTAGTCTTCCAAGTCTCCTATGGTAGTTAGTACTCCGTCCGTCACTTTTATAGTGTTTAACTTTCTATTTTAGATTGTCCTTTAATAAGTGTCTGTTTGGAAAAGTTAATAGGTAAAAGTTTGTGCAATTATTGTTTTGTCCTTTCGAAAAGTTAGTGGGTAAAGAGTTAATGGGTAAAAGTGAAGGATAATTTTAGAAAGTAGAGGTAAAAGTTGATGAGCAAGGTGTAAATTGGAGGTAAAAGTTGATGTAAATGTGTAATGAACTTTAATAAGTTGCATTTACGAAGCAACACACTTAAAAAGGAACGGAGGGAGTAATACTTCTCTCTCCCTGGCCCAAATGATTAGTCTAATTGGTTGGTGAATTTGTTTTTCAGACAATTGACTTGCGTTCAATTTTTGAATTCAGGCTGCACAAAGTAATTTCTTGTAAATCTCCTAGTCCCGACTTGTATGACCTATTGGGAGGGGATCAATCGAGATGCATGTAAACTAATCTGGACACCTTTCATCGTTGATTTTTCTTTTTAATGTCCCTATAAATCACAACCATAACAACCCCAAATTGGCAAATTCTAATCATCTGTCTCGCTAGCTCCTATTGATCATGGGCATTTGTGCTGCTTCTCCAATCACAAGAACAGGAAGTGGTATTACGAAATGACCACCCCAGGCATGGTGATAGGACTCCAAGAATTCATACAACCAATCAGAGCAGGACAAATCGTCTCCCAAAATGCAAACTGCTTCCTCTGCACCTCAGAAACCATGTTATTAGAACTTTTGTCTTTTATTAGAAAAATAAGTACTTAAATATTATATATCGCAATTACAACCGGCAATTTTTGTTTTACTGATATTAATAGTTAGTACTTTTACCGGCAGTTTCACATTACTGCCGTTAATAGTCCCCTTTACCGGAAGTTTTGACTCCCGCCGTCAATGATTACCTTTCGCAGCGGTTTTTCATTGCCGTTGGTAATAGCATCCTTTACCGGAGTTAATATGCTATTGTTGGCGTAGTGGCAAGAAGATAATTGGATTTGGGACATGGATTCTGTCCATTTTGGTCTACGAATGGTGCAAAGGTGAAAAGGAAATTAGTCCAAAATAATTCAGTCTCCAACGCTTTTGGCTTTTGCTATGCTTTTACCCGGAATTGGCCTCGACGCTTCCTGGAAAGAAACCTTCCCAACAGTATCACCGGCCAAACTAACGTGGACAATTTTGGCTAGTTTCGTGAAAGGAAATTTCAGCAACTGGGGACATCCACTCCCCACTCAATATTTCTTTTTTCGGTTACAAAAATAGAAGTGCAAGTACGATAACCTATCACATCCGGAGTATTGCCATGTCACATCTAATCACTGTCTTGTAAGGGATCCCATTACACTTATGTCGGCTGCTATTGATGTTAGGAGTATGTTTATGTTAGGCCCTAGTAAGTGGCTACGGGGACTCCACTCAAGATTCACATAAAATTTCCCTCATACTTCTTTTTGGGGTAATTATGGCAGAGCAATGTTTTTCTGAACTAGTACATTTTTCTGAAAGAAAAAAATGATGCAATAGAGTATATCATTGACATAAGTACCTATACTTATTCGATTGAGCTAATTTTTTATAAGAGCAATCGAAAAATTATTTTAAGATTATTGAACAACTCGGATTTTTAACAAACCCAAAAAATAATTCATTTCTGGAATTTCAAAGGCTCACGTGACCCCTTTGCTTAAGGTGGACCCACCACTGCGCGTAAATAGCGTATGTTAGTTCTAACAAAGAGTCATGAATAATCAAATCTGAACCTTCTTCAACAAAGTTCGATTTTCACCACTACCAATTTCGGCAAGAGAGTTAAGCTGAAGCTTCCAAGTCTCCTCCGCCAAAAACTAACTACTTTTCTCTTCCCTATAAATCAACCACCCCAAATTGGCAAATTCCGATCAACACACACACTCTCTCTCTCTCTCAACGGAGTCAGAAATTCACTACGTAGGGACAACCTTATTTTTTCCTACATAAAACTAGACGACTGCCTCTACTGACAACCCGGCTCCATCCCTGATTCTATTGACATGGGTATTTGTGCTTCTTCTCAAACCACAAGAAGAGAAGGTGGTGTTACGAAATGGTCACCCACAGCCATGGTGATAGACTTGGAAGGGGGACTCCAAGAATTCATACAACCAATCAGAGCAGGACAAATACTCTCCCAGAATCCAAACTGCTTCCTCTGCAGCTCGGAAACCATGTTTCTTGGCTCCCGCGTGCCTCAGCTGCCCAACAACGAAGAACTCCAGCTTGGACAAATTTACTTCCTTATCCCCATCTCCAAGTCCCAAACACCACTTTCCTTGCAAGACTTGTGTGCTCTGGCCATCAAGGCTAGTTCAGCTCTTAATAATTCTGTGTTTTCGGATAAGGACGGGCTGGATTTCAGGACGGAAGTCAGGCGCGATGCAGAGATCCCGGCAAGCTTTGAGGATGGATTCTCAGGCTGGCAAGTGACGGCCGGAGAATTTTGTTCTATGACCAACTAAGTTGAATGGGACAAGCTAGTGACCAAAAATGATTGTGGTCGCAATTCATATTTTAGGGTATTTGTGGAATGTAGTAGGCATCTTTTAAATTGTAGGTCTTGACACAATTCATATCTCTGATCTCACGTATTTGTCTGGGTCTCAGAGAGGAACTTATCTTACGGAATGAAGTGACTTTTCCTGATTCTTTTATCGCGGAAAGTTGTTTAAGATATAAATAATAAAATTACTCATCTATCCAACAACTTAAGTTTTTAGATGAGTTATTGGTTAACAATTTAATATGGTATCAGAGCGCATAGGCAATAGATCCTGTGTTCGAATCTCACTGACTATCTGATAATTAAGTATTTGCATGTGTTTAGCCCGATAATGAAAGAAGGCATTGCTACACGTGAGGGGGCGTGTTGAAGATATAAATAATAATTTTTTTTTTTTTGTTTTTGAACGGCGATATAAATAATAAAGTTATCCGTCTGTCTAACGGCTAAAACTTTTAGATGCGTTGGTAATTAATAATCTAACAAAATTAGGATATGAAGAATTAATATAGTTATCTACAGAATTTGGTAGGAGTATCAATGAAGTGCATAAATTATTCTATACAGTGGGCTAAGAAAACATTCCGCAAGTGGTGGCTAGCTCATGCGGTAGAGCTCTTAGATGTCCCAAACTGCATCCCAGGATCGAGTCTCATTCCCCCGTCCCCATGTTATAGTTAGGAATGACGAATGACAAAAAAAAAAAAAAAAAGAAAGAAAGAAAGAAAATATTCCCCTATTGGGCTTGGGCCCAGTAGGTGTGGGTCTCGATTGACTTCTTACCAATCGAGGATTGGGTCTCAAACTAGGATTTTGATTCTTTGAATTTGATACTTTCTCCTTGTTCCTATTAGTCATTGTAATCTTCCTTTTTTTTTTGGGAGGCTTCGAAAATATATAAATTAAGCTAGGAAAGGAACAAAGTTATTCCATGAGTGCATGAAGTCAGATTACACAAATAGCTCGCAAATTAATCAAGAAACGCCCTAAGATTAAGGCTATCCCTAATAAGGAACACCCTTATGGAAAGGGGGTAATCAGAGAGTATCTTGAAATCTTCCCCTTGCTCCGCACCGACACGAGCAAGGTGGTCGGCGCATTCATTTGCTAATCTAGAGATATGATTTAGAGTAGATGTCGTTCCCATTAGGATAGTTTTTGCATCATTGATTATTGTGCTTAGAGGATGGTTTATGTTGGGACCATCATTGATGAGATTCACTGCTACTAGAGCACTAGATTCAAGCTTGACATTGGATAAGCCTTTCTCCAAGATGATTGTTAGGCCTTTGTAAACTCCCCTGATTTCCGTTTCAAGACTTGTGCCGCATGTGAACATTCCATAGAAACTCAATTTCCATTTTCCTTCAGCAGCCCAAAGTGAGCCACCATAGCCCGCTGCTCAATCTTTATCATACCAGCAACTATTCATATTGAGTTTAAGTTCACCTGCTTTCGTAAATACCCAATGTGTGAGTCGAGGTAAACTACCATTTAATAAGGGAGATGTGAAGGCGAGATCAATTTCGCGCGACAAAGAGAGAATTGCTTTGGAACTCACTGCGGGTAAAGAGGTAATGTTATCAAAACTTTTTGTTGTTTCTATCTTTCCAAATTTGTCAAAAAGCAGTTAAAAATGAAGTGTTCCAAGGCATCTCTAAATTACTTGACGAAATTGATTTTGTTTTAACTTGCAGGGAAATCCAATCAGGAAGAGGTCTGTCAAATCCACACCTTATCAAATGATTAACATGGAGGGTGTTCCAGAGCTCCACAGATTTAGTACATTCCCTAAAGAGGTGATTTAAATCCTCCGGATTAGCATTGCAACGTGGACAAAGATCCGACGTTGCAATACCTCTCCTGACTTTTAATTGGTTTGTGGGAAGTTTGTTATGAGAAATGAGCCATAAAAAACTGGAAATGGCTACAATACACACCTCTTATTTGGGTGTACCATATGCACCTATTGTATGGTCCAGATTTTGCCACCTCATCAGCAATTGTAACATTTTTTAGTTTTTCGTAACTTTTCAGCAATATGATTCGTAACATTTTCAATAATTCGTAACATTTTGACGTGTCTCGTAACTTTTATAAAAAAAATCGTAACTTTTACAAAAAATTCGTAACTTTTATAGGGGTGTGTATGATACACACCCAAATAAGGGGTGTGTATTGTAGCTTTTCCCTAAAAAACTTATAAACTTCGCTGGAGCTTTAATTTTCCAGATCCATCTCCAACCAGAGGCATCACTCCCATCCCTATTATTAAATATCATAGGCCGTAGCCACGGATAGGTTACCATTCCAAGAGTTCACCCAAGAATATCAGCAACTTGAGAGTGGATGGGGATGTGGATGCCACTGTTAATTTCCTGTTCGAAATAGTGTGATCCCCTGGGAACATGAGGCCAAGGGGACCTTCAACCCACCAATCATTCCAAACGTCAACAGTTCATAGGCCAAGGGGACCTTCAACCCACCAAGAATATCAACAGTTCTACCGTCACCGATAATCCATTTTAAAACCTTTTTTCAAGACTGGGTTAGCTTTGAGAATGCTTTTCCAACAGGAAGGTCTTTTGGTGGACCAATTGAATAAGGTGTGTTTCGAAAGTTATTTTTCCTTGATGATTTTGGACAAAAGACTGTCCTCCTCATTAACAATTTTCCAACCAGGCTAGTCATTGTATTCTTTCAGTGATTAATGAATCCTTTTTGCTGTGAAAAAAATAAAAAATAAAAGAAAACATTCCCCTGTTTCATGTTCCAATTTGGCAAAACAAATTTCTCTCCTATTTGGGTCAATTGGTGAAACCTTCCTTCTGCAACCAACCAAAACAAATCAAAATTGACCTATGGCTAACAATTTGAGGGGGTGTTTCATTCGCTAAGAGAGTTTTTTGGCTTATTGGCTTCTCTTTTTTTTTGGTAAAGACCATCCGGTGTCCGGTAACCACATTGGCCCCGACTAATCCGGATTCGAGCTGGGTAGGATCACAAAGGCGGCAAAGCTCTCCCAACCAAGTTTTAACACAGCTGCATTCCCAAGTCTCGAACTCGAGATCTTGGTTAAGCTGGCACAGCCCCTTACCAACTGAGCTACGTGCTTGGTGGTGGCTTATTAGCTTCTCACAGTTGTTTATGTGATGTATTGTGAGAGAGTGACTGTCTCAATTTTTGTAATAAGTTGACTTTTTAGCTTTTTTGAATTAATGGAATGGGGCTTGATTTTGATTACAAGAGTTGCTTTAATTTCTATACCAACCTTTTCTCCAAGTAAAGGAACAAGGTGAGAAAAAGCTCTTTGGCTTAGATAATGAAACTTGAAAAAATCATCACCACAGCTTTTCCAAAGATAATTTGGTGACAGAGCGTCTAAGATATTTTGGCCTAAACAGGGGATAGACGATAAGTTGTCTCATTTTAACGGCTCCATTATTTACAGCAAGTGGATTAGTGTGAGGTGTGTGCAAGCTAGCCTGAGAAGCCCTGCATTAAAAAAAAACAAAAAAAAACAACTCATGAAAAAAAATATTTGGAGATTCTTTGAAATCTTTTAGCTGCAATTATAATTTTGGAAAAGTTCATGGAGGTTTACCTTTTAAAGTAATGTACCCAAAATAAATAAATAAATAAACTTTCCAAGTAAGTTGGGCCATAACTATAAATTTTTCAATATAGATTTTGAAAATATTTTAAGAAACAATTATGTACTCTTTTTGGGAAATTTAAACAAATATTTTAAGTAAAAATTATTTACTTCTTTGAAAGACGTTGACCTCAATAATTACAGAATCAAAAAGATAATTATTGACAGAATGTACGTAATAAAGTGTCAAGCTAAGGCATTTCTTTAAGGAGAAAACATTCTTTACACCGAAAGTGTAAATTAAAATTATCTCCAAATCGATTGCATTGCGCTACGTGTATCAAATATGTAAGGCCAATTTTTCCCTTCCTGAAATTTTAAATATGTTTTATATTAACTATTGCACTAACACCTTTAGTTACATAGTAAACGGTGAATGATGATCAGGAGATAAATTAGCCAATGAACATTAGGTTAACTGCAATCAAGGTTCTAAAAGTCGCTAGGTGCTAGTCGGACAGCCGGAATTGCCTAGCGCCTAGGTCGATTAATCAGGGAATAATCGGCACCTAGAGATTAGTCGAACTTTCTAAAAAAAAATTTATTTGTAAAATAGTATTTTTCTCCTCTCTCCCCAAGTTTTTAATAAGCAAAACAATATAAGTGGAACAAAAGATTAAATAACATCCAAGATAAGCCAATTGATATTTTGGTACTAGGCCTACACATACAATTTATGATATTTATGTGAAGTATGAACACAGAGCTCGCAACAGCTACACTGGTATTTAGGTTATAAATTCGATCTTGTATACTGGACTGGATATCTGTTCCAAAAAAAATACTGGACTGGATATGAAAAATATAATAGTAAAACTACACAAAACCCTTATACAATATTACACAACAGTTAAACCCCTTAAAATTTCAGAATTACGCATTTAATCTCAATTAATTCTGCCCAGCCGCCCATTTGTCAATTAATCCTGTCTAGCACCTAGCCGATTAGTCGCTGACTAATCCCGCTAATGACCGACTAATCCCACCTGTTGCCCGACTAATAGGCCCAGAGCATATAATTCAACGCCTAGACCATTAATTGAGGTGGCCGGGCACAACCTAGCCTAGGCGCCACCAAGGCCGACTTTTAGAACACTGACTGCAATGACTGTGTTTGGTTTGTAGTTTAGTTTAGTTTTGATGATGTAAGCAAGTGTAATGAGTGGAGAGAGATAGAGAGAGAAATGAGAGAAATGATGATGTCAACAAAACTAAAACCCCCCATGTAATATATTACGATTGACGAATGACAAAAAAAAAAAAAAACTAAAACCCCTTACCGAACAAGGCCAATATAATTGAGTATTGCCTAATTCTTTGCCTAAGTAGAAATAATTTATATTCCAGTTTTATTGATAAACATTGAAACGACAAATTAACTATTTATTTGCTGTCAATATCTTCGATATTGTAGATCTCAATTATTGATATTCTTTAACCTATTGTCACTCCATTATTGATTTTTTTAACTTATTTTAGAGAATACATGGTGATGTAAAATAACTTTGAATAAGATTTTTTACATAGTTTGATATAACATTCAAAAACTACATCGTACTTTTTTCCCTTAAATTGGTTGGTCACGTAGATATGACATTTAATAATAAATAGCTAACTTTATATTCACTTGCCGCTCTATACATCTTTATGCATTAATAAGTATCGTATCGGGAGGAGATTTAGTCGAGGTAAAAAAAACAAACTATCGTACCGCTAGGAAAAATGGTGCATTAAGAATACTCCTCTTTTTTTCTATCGAAAAAGACTCTCTCTCTCTCTCTCTCTCTCTCTCTCTCTCTCTCTCTCTCTCTCTCTCTCTCTCTCATATTTGTGGATAATGGGCATGTGTGCTTCTTGCCGAAGCAAAAGGAGCAGAGGTGGTCTAAAGGAATGGCCACCCGCAGCCATGGTGATTGACTTTGAAGGGAAACTCCAAGACTTCAGCCAACCAATCAAAGCAGGAGAAATTCTCTCCCAGAATCCAAACTGCTTCCTCGGCAGCTCAGAAACCATGTTTATTGGCTCTCACGTGCCTCAAGTGCCCAACAATGAAGAACTACAGCTTGGACAAATTTACTTATTCCCATTTCCAAGTCAAGAACACCACTTTCTTTGCAAGACTTGTGCGCTCTAGCCATCAAAGCTAGTTCAGCTCTTGACAATTCTCAGTTCTTCAGATAAAAAAGCAACCTTTACTCTATTGACGAGAAAAAAAAGTTAGAATAAGCTTTTTGACTTACACAAGGAAACTCGAATAAATCATCACCCCCACAAGCCTTTCCAACAAAAAAAAACCCGTCTACATTACGTCTAAAGTACTTCGGCATATACAGGAGATGGACGATAAGTACCATTTTATCCGCACCCATAATTTACATCTGGTGCTGCAACCACCGACTCAAATGGAATTTCCACTCTCTCTTTCACAAGGCAACGAGCTTCACCGCCTTCCACCACCAAGACCTTACCAGGCGGGCAATGGACCATTTCTCTCTCCGCCTCATTTTCTCTTCGTTGAAAGAAACCAAGAACCTTGAATTTTGCATTCGTTCTGTGAAGCCTGGGTTCAAAGCCAGCCAATCCAAGAATAGATATCACACCAACGAGAGTAAGCACTGTCTTGGCTGCTGCATTGATGAAGAGTCTTAAACCTTGAGGTGGATTTTGAGATTTGGATTGCTTTTGATTTCCCTCTCTTGCTTCACCTGTTGTGTTACCATTGATGAGCCCATTTTGTGGAAGTTTATGTGTGGAATGGAAATGTGAAAGATAGCCATTTTCTGACACCATGGAGCGGGAAGGACGACTGGGATATGGGGGAAGGAGGAGATCACTGTTCTCATCAACTGTTTCACTGGCAAAAGCAGCAGCTTCATGTATGACTTCTAAATCTTCACCTTTGTATTCCTTCAGCTTCTTCAGCAGCTTCTTGCGGCTGTAATCAATCTCAGCCAGGGCCGCTTCCTTTTCATACCATTGCTGTTGCTGTAGCGCCTAACAATCAAATGAGAATTGAGAAGTAGCCCACAACACAAGTGCCCAGATTTAGGATTTTTGAGCAAAAAAAAGGGAGTAAAGGGAGCAATGGAAAACCAAAATACTTGCTTAGTTATTTTGGGTCGCCAAAGGAAAAGAAAATGAACTTTCGAGGAATGCCTGTGTATTTTTCTTCTCACCTCTAGCCCAAGCAAACACAAGATACATACATTGCTTCATTACCTATTATCAGCAACTTATCGTAGGAAAACAAAAATATTTACCATGGACATTTTGCTCGAAAAGGAATTACTCTATTTTTACCTACCTTTTGCATCACATTAGCATCTTGAGCCTTACTCTAAGCTGACTCCTACACAATACTGGACCTCAAGGATGTTTTATTTGCTTTGAATTTAATATGCAATAGCCTCGAACATCAGAGGCGAAGCAATTCTATAAGGAGGAATAAAAGGAAGCACGTATTTTGAACATTAAGGGCAGGAAGCCTATCCTTGTGGTTGCATGGATAAGAATTTTCAAAATTAACATCTTTAACAACTACAAACGAGTACCATGAGTTTTACAAGAAATACCCCTAATTATGAGTCCCCGTGCATTCTCTAAATCCCAGCAATACTTCTTTAGAGTCGGGACAATAAATCCTGCTGATTAATGAACCATCCCCATGTAAG
Source organism: Vaccinium vitis-idaea (assembly GCA_963854785.1). NCBI lineage: Eukaryota > Viridiplantae > Streptophyta > Magnoliopsida > Ericales > Ericaceae > Vaccinium > Vaccinium vitis-idaea. The sequence continues at coordinate 2,779,306 of OY978215.1, read as the reverse complement.
GTAGTGTGGTGTGGTATGTGCACAAGAACCACCAAAAATAGCATAAAGCGAAATTGGTATAGCTTAATAGTGCTACAGTTCTATGTCGATGGTAAGGACAACAAAAAAACAATAAATTGCTAGATGATGGTATTTTGGCAATTGCAGGGATCCTACTCAAGGGCAGCATCGATCGTTCAAGGATCATCATGAATCTAGTATTTATACATGAATATGCATTCAGATACATTAAGAACATGTTACTTCATTGCATGTAGTTATAGTTAGGTTCAATGTGTGCATTAAACACAGTTTTCTTTCAACATCTAATTTTTAGTAGGTTCGATATATGCACTTATTCAATGTATGCATTTACATCTAGGTTCATTCACATTTCCTATTCGATGTATTGATTGATTAGGTTGATTTCATTTAGACTTCCAGGAAATAGAAGAGTCTTTTCCATGGACTATAAATTGGGATGTAATCTTTCATTTTTATGAATAGAGTTGATTATTGAATTTGAGTGTTGGGACTGTGGCCATCGTGATTGGGGCTGCAGTCCTTGCAAAAATCATCTAACCCTTGCGAGGGTAAAGCACTCTCTCTCTTTTCATCTTCTCATTCTTTCATTTCTTCTTCTTTGCGCACGTACCCCAAGTACTAATCTTATTTCTCCACCCAAAAACCACCACGTTTTGTATTGTAGGGGGCAATACTTATACCCTAAAACCGTCTTACATCAGTCGATTGACAGCCGTCTTAGAGTTGTTGTCTTGTTGGTTAACCATTATCCAGAAATTACCACATGCAGCCATACTCAAAATGCACACTCCTAGTGATATAGTATTATCTCGGTAAACATACATACTCATAACCTCTCCTTTGGCTTGGCCAAATCGAACATGATAAAATCATCACGTATGAAGCCAAGGTGAATATGGTTACATCATCTCGTATGAAAGAAATCACAACAAGTGCACATACACTATACCCCTGGGTGGTGCCAAGGCATCGCCTCACCCACCACCATGCCACGGCAAGAAGAGCTATGACAAAGACACTTAAAGTTCATGAGTTCAATATCTTTGCAATGTAGATACGCAGTTTACAACCTTTGCATTGGAAACAAAATGCATTAAACTTCAGGAATCCTACAACAAAATGCTTACCAAATAGCAAGCAATTGAAAAGTTGAAACCTTTCCCTTTTAGCATGAATTCTAATACAGTAGAAAAAATTTCAAGAGCCAGAAAATGGATTTTAATAACATGCCTCACAAATAATTGAAAGTAGGATAATTCCAAGAGAGATACAGAACCCCATCGAAATTGCACAAACTAAAAATCTGTGAATATGAACCAAATAAAGCTTAAAAATCATTGCAGTATTGCACCATGTGTTGGGTTTGAGAAGCCTGATTCGGGTTGGGTTGTGTTTCGCTGACTATTCTGGGTTCGACCCCGAATCCTAGACATGAATATCACGGTAATTGGTGATGTAACCCTAACTTATAAGTACTTGCTATGCGCAGCCGATGAAACTTGTACCTCCATTCTTAATTTGATAGATAGAGAAAATTGGTGTGAGCCGTGGATGAACTGAACTACACTATTAAACTATTAGGGTAAAAATCTCTGTGTCTTGTGTTCCATGTTTCTTTTCTTGATTGTTCATTGCACTTTGTGTGTTTGTTGGTTTGGCAGATTTCTCAACACCACAAAAACTAAATCCCATACAATAGGACAAACCATAAGTATGAAATGCCTACAACTACATCAAAAAGCCCAGTAATCTTACATCATCTTACTTTCGAAATCCAACTAAACTCCAACCAGGGTTTTACTAGGGTTTCCAACAAAACCCCAATTTTTATAGTTCCAAGATAAACAGGAAAAGACAAGATAAATAACCAGGGAGAGCAAACCTGTAAAGAAAAGAGTTGGGCCTCAAGCGATTCAAGAGCATCGCGAATGTTCAATAGACTCTCTGTCTCTTCTTCTTCTTCCTCTCTTTCCCCGACCTTGTCAATATCCAGAGATTGAGACCCATTACCCTCATCTTCTCTCTCTTGTTCTTTTAGGTTAGTGTTGGGTCGGGTTGTGGATGCACTGTGGATGCAATTAGTGATCTTGGTACGAAGCTCGGATGCTCGAGCCAACACCAGTCCAATACCATCTTCATCCATCTCTCTCTCTCTCTTCTTTCTCTCTGTGGTTGGTTTTGTTTGAGTTTGAGAATTGGGGTTTTGGATTTCTTCGAAGTGTGCCAAGGGAAAAAGCTGAATTCAAGAGCCGCCAAAAAATGGGTGACAGTGGTGCTGCTATACAAGTGATGCAGGTCCCTTCCCAACAGATTTTGCCAAACATGTAGTCCCCCTCAAGATTTTGTTAATGATGATAATGATGATGTTCATTAAATAAGCCTAATCAACCTAGTTTGGTAAAAATAGTAAAAGTTGTTACATTAACTCCTTTATTTGTCTTTGTTTGCTTAGAAAATCTAATTTTAAAACACTAGTCATAAGTTACTTTTACTATTTTTAACAAAAGTGAGTTTAATTACACTCGCTTAATGAACATCATCATATGCCTATGGGGCACATGTTAACAAAATCCTTTTTGTTATTAGGACTTTTCCCAAAAATTATTTCTATGATCCAATTTGTAAAAAAAATTTAATTATATTTTTTTATGGTTCTAGCATCTTTGTTTGAGAGAACTGCGTCGAATGTATGATATAAGATTCATATTTTATTTGAAAAATAATACTTCCTGCGTCCTCAAATAAAAGTAGAGTATTCCATTTTTGGTTGTCCTTAATAAATATGTGTTTTGAAAAGTTAACGAGTAAAAGTTTGTACAATTATTATTTTGCCCTTGTAAAAAGTTAATTGGTAAAAGTGGATAATAATTTTGGGAAGTGAAGGTAAAATTTTATGTAAGAGGTATAAAGTCAAGATAAAAAGTTGATGTGAGAGCATTGGGAGGTGTAAATTTGAGGTAAAAGTTAAACTGTAACGAATGTTTCTTTAATAAGTTAGATTTACGAAGCAACACATTTAAAAATGAAAGGAATGAGTATAAATAATTTCAAAAAGATTCAAATATTGAAAATAGACTTTTACTTTAGGGACAAAAGAAGTAATATATACCCAAAACCTTCTCATGTATACAATCCCTAACTCTCCAAAACTTTTTAATCACTGGGCAATGACATATTTGAAAGATCAAGCTAGTAAAAAAAAAAAAAATTTCCAAATGAGAATTGTAAGAATTTTAATATTGATGTCTAGCTCAATGGGCAACGACATATTTCTATTTTCTATTTTTATTTCTTTCAAATATTTTTGCATCTTTTCTCCAATTATTACAAGCTAATATATTTATTTTTCGTACTCCATATTTGGAGCAATTGTCAAACTCTATTATCTAAACTAGAGAAAGAAAATAGAGTGTAGGTTGGAGTTTGCTTTTCCTTGAAAAATAGTGAAATCGAGCAAAGAAAATGAGGAAATAAGGGGAATGAACTTTTGGTTGAAAATGCTTCAAAATCTTTAACCCAAGTCCCAAATTCTATTGCTAAGAAACGAAAAGAATTCAACTTTTATTGACATTTTGATGAGTTTTAGCTGAGTCTAGTGTTATTCGTCTGATGTTAAAAAAAAAAAAGTGTTGTTCGTGTGTTCAGGTTGTCCGCAATTAGAGAGGGCAATTGAGTAGATTTTTGCCGTTCGTTCTTTGCTATTGAAATTTGAATACCTTCCGATAGGGGTGGGCAATAGGTAATTTAGTGTCATGTTCGTGTTATGTATCAGAATCTTATTTGTGAATTCCCACAACATTTTTCAACTCATCAAATTTTTGTGTCATATTTAGGGTCGTGTAGGGTTCGTGTTATTATTTCACGTCAAAAAGTCCTACTTTTAACTCTTTTTTTTTTTTACTCGACAGTTATCAAACTAAGGTTCCGATCAAACTAATGTCTAATATATAAAATTACTCATAAAAATATTTATTTTTAGTTCAATTATATATATTTATTTTATATCTCGTTTCAGGTATGCCCACCCCTACACTGCTTCCAAATGAAGAATAGTTTTGTCCCCCTTGGAATGTGTATTCACGTCCCATTAGCATACCCGGCATCACCATTTTCAAGTACTTTCTTTTTATTTAATCTGTTGCTTTTCAAAGAGTAAAAAGACTACAGGTAACAAAAAACAAAACACAATTTTTACAAAATTTGTAGGATAATACCACCTCATCATTGAAGAGGTGTTTTCTTATTACATAAACAAAATACAAATTTCCAACTCTTAATTTGTAACGCCTCTATCACATGAGATGAGACTTACACATACACAAAACATCCTATGAGAATGCGTTATAAATGACTGTCGTATCTAAAATATTTTCTGACTGTACAATATCATTGGATGGTCAAAACAATACTCAGCTACAATCGTGCAATTTGCAGCTTACAAGAACTAGAACATCGATGATCAAACCAAACCTCTGCCATAGGAAACTGAGATGGTCAGTAAGCAGATGATTTGCCATAAACAAAAACTTGTGAATTGTGACTTCGTGACATTCTGCATTAGGTTTAAGCAACTCTATCCAACAAAAAAGAAGAAACATAAAAAATGACTTCTGAACTTGAGCCGAAATCTAAGTAAACATGCGCAAGTTGAGTGGTAGTCCAGTGATCGGTACCATATATTCATATGCATTTATTTTACAGGGTTCGAACCTCACCAACTTCGACTAACAAATCAAACAATGCTTACTTTCGCCAAGCAAAAAAAAAACAATCAAGCAAGCATCCATACAAGAACCCAACAAACCGATCCCCCTGAAAGGAACTTTAAAATTATTCTCCAATTGATGTAATAGCATTACTGCTTTACACAGGTTATGTGCATCAAAGCCAATAGAGAGGCTATGTACAAAATGTGGTTTCCAAAGACTTAAGCAAAAATACATGAAAACAAGAAAAGTCCTAGCTCTTCTTCCATGGTATCTCAAAAAGAAGGGAGAATCATCAAATCAAGGACAAAATGCAATGAACTTCCAACATGTCTGGCTTTCCGATCACAGGTGATCACTTCTGTGAAGAAATGGGGTCGCATTAGTGCTGTACACTTAAAAATATTTGCAATGGCAAAGCGAAGATCAATCAATGACATCAGCAGGCAAGTTGAGGTCAATGGTACAGCTGCCCAGACTACCCGTTCTGGGGCGCTTATTCCGAGATGAGCATCCACCTTCATATGAACTCCCAGAGCCCGAAGGTCGACCAGGTTCTGTGACGATTCCTGCAAATGAAAAACATTGCTTCAGAAGAGTTATATAAAGAAACAATTGCTTTAACGAGAGTTATATGAACAGATATCTACACAAATGTTAAAGAGAACAAACCAACTTCAAGAGTTTCATTTATGGTATAAAATGAGAACAAACAATTTGATGTTTGTGGCGAAGAGGTATATGGTGATGTCTTAATTGACACTCATTCTTTTGGCCACATGTTTACTTTTAGTTTTAGCCAAGCATCTCAGGCTTGTGACTTTATTCCTAGGCTGTCCTTCGTGAGTTGCCTCGTTGAGATGAGGCGGGCTTGATCTGCCAGGTCATTTGCGTGCTCTTTTGGGTTGTGGCAAGAGCCTCTCTAGTCTTTACTACGCATTCTTCTTCATGGTAATAACTAGGTAACTTACTAGAAAACCAAATATCGAAAAAACTCCCCGCCATCAACTGTAGGTTGTAGTCCAAAATTACAAAACAACAGAAGCTAGTTATAATTATATATCAATGCTGAATAAAAAAATAGAAGCTAGAAAAATACATACAAAGTGATCTACCAACTAGAATTGGAGGATAGTTGTGAATCTGGCGTGATTAGCCTAACAAATCAACAGAAATTTTTACATGAACAATTAAACATGTCAAAGTTCGTCCTCAGAAAAAGGACCATATGGACTGTCGACCATTTAAAAGTTGTCTGATGAACCACACTACCTTGACCCAAACCATAACATAACTCAACCAAACACCAATCAGAATCTAGCTAGTATAACCCTACTTTGAGTCAATTCTTTGATATGTTTGGAGCATAGAGGGGGGGGTATAGGTCTTTTGTTTATTTGATCTTTTCTTTTTTATTCCTCAATTTCTTCTGTACATGGGTGGCATCCCCTTGATGCCTTTTCCATAAAACTTCATTACTTATCAAAAAAAAAAAAAAAAAATTTAAAACTTCCCAATTGCATAGGGAATTCCCAACTTTCCACACCTCTAATCTTATAATGAACCATCCAAGTTGTAGAAAACAAATTCAACAGAACATACCATTTGGCGAATAATCTAGAGTTGGACATTTCTCTGTGTTTTCATCTTTAGGGTTCCAACAGACAGAAAGTTCTGTTGCCTTCTCAATGCCTTTCGACTGGTACGGAGCTATATTGTGTATACCAAATTGGAGTGAACCCAATAACTCATTCTCAATGCAGTCATACCTACAAGAAGTTAGAAAGTGCATTAGTTTCAAGAATCTTAAACAAAGTTTAGCACTTAGCCACAGCCATACTCACATTTTCTTACAGAGGTTATCAGTGATAACAGAGAGATTGATGACTTGCATCCTTATCTGCATAACTTTGTCCTCGGCAAACTGATCAAATGGCTCTTCTACAAACTTGGATAGTTTCTCAACATTTGCCTCAAGTTGCTGCTGCTGGTCTTCAAACAAATTTTGCTTTATTTCCCTTTCCGCATTTGTCATCTCATCCTTAAACAATTCATCACCAAACATATAAAATGCAAATGGATATGAATATGAAAGCACCCGCCTTGATCTAAAGAGCCTGTAAAGTCCATTTGTAACCCAGCTGAAATCTCTAAGTCTAGAATCCTTTTTCTCCAAGTTTGACACCTTCTCTCTTATGGTCTCCTTCAGGTTAGATTCCAGCTTAAAGGAATCTGTATGAGCTTTGTAGCGATTATGGTAGTGCATGTAACGGTAGAGGTCCCGCTTTGCACGCTCAGCATTCTTCTCACGATCTTCTTTATATCGACCACAACTGTGACCATTGATACGGGACCAAGTATGATCGCGGCCAGTAGCTCCACCACAAAGCCAACTACATCAAAAGTAAGGGGAAAAAATCTCCACTTAACTCCACCAAAAAAAAAAGAATCTCATAGGAAAAATGGCAATGAGCTAAATAACAATAAGGGTGGTGAAGGATGCAGCAAAACAAGAAAGACCTAGCATTCAAACAAAAGAAAGAAATGAACGAAAATAGACCAAAAACATATGACAGGGACACATGAATGATGACTATAACTCTAGCCATAAGTAATCAAAGTCAATTCACTTCCATATTCTAGTATCCTGATCATATCAAGGATATTTTATAATGCATGCCAAGAACATTTATCAGGAGCAGCCTAAGTCCAAGGGTTTAGGATTAAGACCCTAGAGACTGAAATGATCTGGCATTTCTATTCACAACATCAAAAGGATTCCCAGTAATAAGCATAATAGTATCGGAACATTCATCCAATAAATCTTCACAGGAGGATGAAGTTTTTAACTTTTCCAGATTTAGGATGAGTGAACATCTTTCAGGTCAACAGTGTTGGAAACAGATAATAGAGAGAGAGAGAGAGAGAGAGAGAGAGAGAGAGAGAGAGAGCACATTGGCTCCAACTGCTCCCATAGCCTCTTACACAAATGAGAGGAGAAATGTTTTTGACAACTTTCAGACACAATAACAACAACCAGAACAGGAAGGAAGAATAAACACGAAAGGAAACCTAGTTCAAAGATCTCTAGAAATATATATATATTTATGCAACAATGTTGAGGTCTAAAGAACACTAATTCTTCTTTCAAGTATAAAAGACCAGGAAGCTAATCATGAATAACACAGGATTCTGATGGAGGTGATAAAAAAAATAGCACCACCACCCCTGAAACGAAACAAATGCAAGCAGAAAGATGTCTCACCAAAATGCTTGCCCGCATATGCAGCTCACAAGGTTGCAGCCGCCATTCTTCTCCACTGGTTTGTGACACTTTGGACAGGGTTTTGTATGTACAGTAATCCAATTAACTGTCTCCGACTCATCACGACACTTCTTGGTCCACAGCTCCCACATCAAACATGAACAAGGTGAATGTGCATCAGCTAAGCAGCTAAAACAGAACTGTAAACCACAGGAACATTCAACCTCGCAAAATTCATCATCTTCAACACGAATTGCATTCCCACAATGAGGAGTGCTCGGGCACCATTTAACCATTTTATTATCCTCGATATACGATTCAAGAAGAAAACGATCAAATTTCTCCGCTAAATCAGGATGTCTCTTCCTTACAAGATTTCTGATAATAGCTTCATCACAGATAGCATTACATTTGTGAGCCATGCACCTAATACGCTTACTCTGACCTTCATTTATCTTCACAATAAAATGCTCCGTCCAACCTAAAAGCAAGAACCCAAATATATGAGGGGGGGAAAAACCCAACATAAATTACATGTTTCAAAATAATATTTTCCCAAGTAGTTAGCCAAACAACCTAGTAGTAAATAATACATTTCACGAGAAGAAGTTAAAACTCAAAAGAAAAGTAGTTCCAGAATGACAGGTAGGTAGAACAGTAAATAGCAGGAGCATAAATACAATAATTGGATCCTTTTATCTCACATCGAAACATTGAAGGCTAAAATCAGTCATCTAAAATCCGCAAGTTCTGTAGACCTGTGCATTAAAGTGATCCATAGGATAGTCCATGGTTTCTGAAACTTCCTTTTAGATAGCTACTATAAGGCAATAAAGCTGGCAAGCCAACAGACAAAAGAACCAAGCTTACAGTCGTTGCTACTATAAGGCAATAAAGCTGGCGAGCCAACAGACAAAAGAACCAAGCTTACAGTCGTTGCAGAAGTTGTGGCCACACTCCATTTTTGTCACTGCAGTACCAGGTACATCCTCCATGCAAATATCGCATGACACAGTATCAAATGTAAATGAATCTAGATCATCTTTTTCCACAACAGTCACACCTGCTTCATCAAACAAAAAAGGTTTTCCCTTCTCCACAAGGACCGCAAACAACTTCTCCACATCCCAGCGGTAATGAATGAGTAGAGTCCTTGCGTGAAATTCTCGTAGAGACAGCAACTCCATTACTCTACGCAAATCGTCCCTCTAAAAGAATGCACAAGAACTAAAATTTTCAGACTTTCAAGAAAACGCAGATATGTTTACACAGAGTCAGCAACACAAAAGGTAAATATCTCTTTTACCTGTGCAGCTAAAAGAGACTCCTTTGTGATTACCTGCAAAAGTTAAAGTACATATAGATTAATGAGGTAAACACAGAACTTTCATACAAAGCTACCATACAGAATGATATTGCTCTTTATGATCCCTTCTTTTCTCAAACACAAAGATGTCCATATACATACCAATTACCAAGTATACAGGATAGAATACATAATATAGGTACAAGGACAACGACAAAACTCAAAATAAGTAAATGACACATTTACAGTAGAGCAAGTTTGTGACGAAAAATTCAAGCATTATTTGGTACATTAGCTAAAGAAAGTTGAGAGAACATTGTAATCAGACATAATTTTCTAATGCAAGATTGAATTTCAGCAATTACGGGTTCAAAGCAAGCTTACTTAATTTTCAATGGGACGCACAGAATTTGCATTTCCATTGGAAGTCTAAATTGTTCAACATTCAGAAATCATGGTTAGTTCTCACACTTCCTACTCACGTGCTGCAGAACGTGAAGCAATCCGAATGAACATTCCCATAATTCAAATCGTAATAACGCAAAAGTTATTCTTAAAATGCACACAATTGGCATCCAAAAACGAAACAAGACTTTTTTCAATCTTCAAGAGGCGAAAATATGTCGAAGAGTCGTCCCCCAAAATAAAAAACCTTTTTCCCCACAACCACACCCAACGAATTGTGCATAATTCAATCACTATACGAGAGCCCCAAAATCAACATCATGAAATTTCAGCCAGTAATAAGACAACAAGACAAAACACAACAAATCCCAAATAATCAAACCACATCCCTCCCAAAACACTTCCCACCATAGAAACAGCTCCAATTCAGCTCAATTACAGATATGTGTATATAAGGAATTAAACTGGAAGCTGAAAAATCAAGGACTTTCTCAAGCACCATAAAAAATAAAAATAAAAAAACACTGGATTGAAATTGAAAAACTACTAAGCCTCCATCCATCCACACATTAAATATACCTTACTGGAAGGACCTTTCGGTGGGACCCACTGAACATCAGACTCGTCGTTCTCGAGTCCGTCGAGGGAGTCTCGATCGGAGTAGTAATAATCTTCTTCGCCACTCGTGCAATCGTCCATCGCCGATGAACAGCTGTGAAAATAAATGTATGTTTAAAAGTATATGTGTGCAAGAAAATATATGTGCCAATAAATTAGTCGATCTAAAGGGAGAGAATCCGGTGGTTCGATCGGCTATGGATAGAAGGAGAGAGAGGGATTAGGCTACGGGAGAGATCGACAGGGGTTCTGGCGAGCTCGCCGGCGAGAGGAGAGAGAAAAATGAAAAATGGGTGGAGAGAGCGACGCAAAGCGACGAAAGACGGAAAGATACACAGAGAGAGAGAGAGAGGGATTTCGTGCGTTTTTGCGCTGTAAATACAAGAAGAGGCTGAACAGAGTGGGAAAAAAATCAGGCAGTGCGACGTCGTAAATAGAAACTTTTTTTCAAAATTTATTTAACTCGTAAATAAATAAATAAACGCACTCTAAATTTTAGAAAAATGTTTTTATCAGTTTCGTCTTTATTAAAAAAATACGTAAACGCACTCTAAAGTCTAAACTTATGACTTTTGCACTCTACTTTCTTATAACCGCACTCTGAAATATATATTTTAATGTTTGTATTATTTGTGTAATTTTATTTACTAAATAATAAAATTTATCTTTTTAATGCTTGTATCATGTGTGTAATTTTAAGTAGTAAATGATAGTAAATTTTGAGTGCAAAAATCATTACAAATAAAAAAGAGTAGTTTTTTTTTTTAAAATGCTATGAAAAATTTAATATTTTTATGTAGAAAGTTCCGGATTTTCGATAATTTAAAAATCGTTTTTTTACACTTTTTTTTTTTTTTATCACTAATCAATTTTTAGCTTGTTTCTATGATAATGTTCCTGGAGAATGAAATTGTTGCTGATTTTCTTTCCCTTAATTGGTGGGATACCCAAACTCTCTGTTTTCCTAGTACAGGTTCTAAAATTAGATAAACATATCCCATCAAAGCAATTACATTTATTCCATTTTTGTTAGTGTTGGGAAAAAAAACCGAAATTATTAGTTGCTTCTGGAGCACCAAACGCTGCTGACTCCTTAATATGATCACTTCACTTACGAATTGTTAGGTCATCAACAAAACACTTTTTGTTTTCGTTTGCTTATCCATAACAATGTGAATCCCTTTACCGTCTTCTATCATTCATCTATCAAGAACGAACAACTTGTTCATGTTTGACTTATTGTTGTACTTGTTCGAAACCCAGCGGAATTATTTCAGAAACTGACTTATTTCCAAATTAATTTAAAAATTGTCTTATCGTGTTTTACGAGTAGATCATTCTCTCATGATACATCAATTCGAAAAGCCAACTTAGCCAGATCTGACTTAAGTCAATTTCTAAAGCAAAGCTTGAATATTGTTTGCGTATAAAAATAACCTCAAATTTAAACATATTTGAAAACTGCTAATTTTCGGAAAAAACATAAACAAACTCCTTAGAGCATCTCCAGCCCTGCATCAAACTTTTACTCAAATTTTCACTTAAATTTGAGTAAAAAGCTTGATTTGAGGAGACCCATTCAGTCTTCAACTCCTTTTTTACTCAAATTTGGCTTAAAAAAAAATCAAAAATAATTTATCTTATCTTCCCCTCTCTCAAAACCACTGTAGACCACCGCCAGCCCCCATAACCACCATCGTCTACCACAGAGAAACCACCACCAGGGTCACTAGCCACCACCACTTCCAGCACCGCAAAAAACCTAGGGTTCCATCGTGAGAAGTGTAGATCTGACCCACCACCACCGTCGTCTTCACAGCCACCACCACCACCACCACCGTCGATCGCCAAGCACCACCGTCAACCACCAGCAAGCACTACCGTTGACCGCCAAAAACTAGCCGTTGCTATCTTGGTTCAAGAAATAGGTCTCCCTAGATTTGGGAATTTTTTTGAGTAAAGCTTGATTTGGTATGGTTTTGGTTCAAAGAGTGGAGTGAGATTTACTCAAATTTTGGAAGGATTGACTCAGATTTCAAATTTGGTTCAAAAAAAGGGGTAAGGGCTGGAGGTGCTCTTACTAAGCTCAATAAACATATGCTCCTAAGTCCAAATTTAAACATATTTGAAAACTTGGTATTATTCTTTTATGTTTCACCCTTAAATCCAGTCAATATATTACTGTGGCTAATATGCAATATAGATCTTGTTTGATAGATATTAATTAGTTTTATTATACAAAATTTTCAAAATAATAAGAACCACTATAAAATAAAAGATATTGGGCAAGCCAATTGAGATGGAAAAAGTATTTTTAAAATGAAAAATTGAAAAGTGACCTTGTTTTAATAGTTGTTTTTAGAAATTGGACAAATATTTTAAGACATCCCAAAATAGAAAGAATGACCAACAATTTTGGAGGATGAAGTAGTACTAATTAAAAGAAGTAGCAGGCTGCAGGCTGCAGGCCGCTTTACACCTTCATAATTTATTATACTATTACTACAGTACCATTCTTTAACAATTCCAATAACTAGGCGCTGCCATTGTTCTCCAAATTAGGACCTTCAGCATCTTAGCAAGTCAAAGTCAACGGTCACAAAATAAACGAAAACGATTGCATTAGTCAAGATAAACATGTAAACAGATTATATTAGTATATACATATCGAAGTCTTTCTGTCAAACACAATATAGAACCCAACGATCAACTTCATACCAAACAAATTTTCTAATAAGAATATGCTTCCTACTTCAGGGAATCAAACCGGAGCGTGTCGGGCAGAACTCCTATTATGTTCAAAGCTACGGTGTTAACAGCCATGGTCTACATTGAAAATGGAATGAAACCAAGATTACAACAGAACAGAAGTAAGAAACCATGCAGTTTACCGGGAAAAAAGAAGAAGTTACAACTAGTCTTCCACTTCACCAAGGTTGGTTCGGAAAATATAGTCTTCCGTCTCTAATTCATCGTGAAATAGAGAAACAGGTGACATCTCAACCTTCTCCGTAGGTCCGTTACTCTCTGATGATCTCTGCCCCTGTAATTTTCCCCCCATTAGTCGCAAGTACCATAAGAGTGATAGAAGCTTTGTACTTATAATAGTTATTGGAAATGTAGAGAGAGATTAGGACTTCATTAGACAACATCATAATCTTCTTCTCTTTTTTTGGCAAGTAATTGGTAACAACACCAGCATAAATAATGATGACTCCATTTCAGAGGTTGAGGTATGCTGACAAATGCTATGAGAACAGTGTAGGATTCACCGCCATGTACCTTCTTTTAGTAATTGCATAGCATACACAAACATCAACCATTGAGTTTTTTAAGTAAACAGGACAAACCTTTCTCAAGACGTAAAAGAAGTAATGAAATCCGTCTCCAAAAGTATTCCAGTCCACGGACCAGGTGAATTCTGAAGCATTAAATAAAGGGCGCCTGAAGTGTGGCTGTGGGACACAAAAATTGCAACTGAGAGAAATACAAAAGTAGAAACTTCTACCGACGAACAAGAAAGGACCCTAAAAATTCATGGTGTTTTACCTGGCCAAAAGTGATTGAGATGAAAATGCCATCCGATTTAAGAACCCTATGAACACCTCGAAGCATGGCCATTGCCTTGCTTACTGTTGCAGGGTTTGGATTCCAGGGGTCACCACTGTCCACGAACAATACATCCTTCAATTTCAAATTACATGCATCTTCATCTCATTAAAGACTAGCAATAAGCCAATAAGCATGACAGAAATACATGAAGTTAAGTTTAGCACCATAAATAAAATGGGAATTGTAATACTTGGTAGCTTACCATTGTTCCTTTCTCGATAACGACATCAAAACACTCCTTGCTAAATGGAAGGTCTAGCATATCAGCCTCCAGCACTTTAATTTCTGGTGACAAAGCCAACCCCAAAAAATGAACAAAAGGAACTGTGAACAAGCCTCTTTGTTCACCAAAATATCACCTCCTCGTGTTCCAACAACACAATTTCCACAACAACTAAAACAACCTTACTTGTTCCTAGTAGCTAGTACCACAAAAATGCAAAAGCATAATAATGTCAACTATTGATATTGCTGTTCCCAAACAAAACTTGACTCAGCTCATTACGTGAGAAGACCAGCAAAGACTTCTGCGTTGCACAAATACAAAGAAGTGACACATCTGTTTCCCAATCTCCCAGTTCAAAACTTCATGAACCACACACGATACCCACATATTCTGTCTTACGGGAATACCAGATAGAATGCACCAGACACTACAACTTCCCATGATTAATTAGGAATCACGTGTTCACAAATACAAATGGCTTAATTGATCTATCATACTGTTAATAGGCGATGGCTAGCTGAAACTGAACTTCAAAATGAAGACATCTACCTATTGTTGATCATACATCCTTCAAAATTCAGAGTCATAAGAATAATCGAATTCTTATGCTTGCGTTCGTTTCATCAAGGTTGATTGAAACTGAGCCATCAGACACCAGCAGCTCAAATGTAGTTTTAGCGCAATTGTATCAATATAGGTAAACGGTTTAGTGCCGTTTTTTCTTCCCCATAATCAAGTTGCATACCTTTGTATCCCTTGGATAGTACCCTTTTCTGCGTCTTCTCCACAGCAACTGCAGACAAATCAATGCACGTTATGTCTGTAATTCCATCCTTGTACAGTTCTTCACACAACTGCGAGTTACCACACCCCACCTCCAATACCTGCACTATCCATTTTTAGCCTAGCACTAATAAAGAAAATTAATTCTCTAAAATGTGCATGAACGGTCTACTATCACAAAGGGAATGCCAATTACGATTACAAAGACAACACCTCTTTTGGGGTGAATGTCAGTTTTGAGGCTAGCTCGCACTTCAATAACGTAAAATTACCCTTTTAACTACCTAAAGAAACTGCCACGAACCACACACACACACACCAAAAAAAAAACTGACACTCTGATTTTCTTCTCCCCCTTTTTTACTTCCACCTACCAGATTTCACTACCGATTAATCTCAAAAGCAAATTATCCTCCTTCGTTACCAAATTGTGTGTGCCCGAGCGTCTAGTAGCCAATTTTTATATATGGAAAGACATAAAGAAAGAGAGAGGAATTATACAGAGGAAATGGGTTTAACGTGCTGTTGAAGGAGATGACGGAAATGCGAATAATCTTTGAACCATTCGTAATGTTCCTCTTGAGCGAACCTCTGATCCCTGAAACATAACAAGAATAAGCACAAATTATAAAGCTAGAAGCTATTTACTTATCGCCAACACTAAGAAATTTATGAAAAAAACAGAGGCCTGTAACTTCAATTTCTTTCATTTCCTTTTTCCGGCCTTTTCCAGCAGCCAAATGGAAGGTTACAACTATTACTGAAGAAAAAAGGGCGTACTGGTTACCAGTAGTGAGGGTCGAGGTATGCTAACGCCGTTGGAGGTTCGACGGAAAATGTTGTCTCCGATTCCGTCAGGCTTTGGCCGTCTCCGTCCATTTGTTGACAGTCGTTAAGTTCTGACCGTCGTCTTCTTCCGCAGACAAAACCCTAAACCAGTGACGAAAAGTCCTATCTTTCCTACGGTAAACTTTATTGCAAATTAACCCCCTCAACTATCAATATTTCACTTTTCACCCCTCAGCCACCAATAATTCATCAATTGCATCAATATATCAGGTACAATGTTCACTCCAAGGGGCAAAAAAGGCAAGCCACATCTAATATTGGATGAGATAGAATCGAACGGGTGGTGTTTGGAAGGGTTGCAGTAGGACTTCTAACTTCTAAGGGCATCTCCCATTATGGAGTTAAATGCAAAAGTAAGTTTGTAGTTGTTAACAACTTCTTCCTTAATAGGGCCCATCGCTTAAAATATAAGAGAGAGAGAGAGAGAGAGAGGGGGGGGGGGGGGGGAATGGTTCGACACAAAGCTTAAAGCAAGAGAGAGCAGGTGGGAAGAGTGAGAGGGAAATCCCATCCGGCACGAAACTCCATTAATTTGTACTTTTTACACACTTTAACAATACTTTAACGATATCCTAAACAATACCATTGTAACACTTCTTACCTTAATAACTATTTTGTCATAACAACACTCAAATGAGACTCGGTTTTTAAACTTTTGTGTCATATAACTCTACATTTTTTAACTTCATGACTTAAGATGCCCTAAAGGATTGAAGATATTTACATGAACGCGCTATAATGACAGACAATTGTTGTCGGGAGCTGAATAAAAAATATTCCGTTCAAGTGAAAAAATTTCTAATTCAAGGCGAGAAAAATTAGTTTCCTAAGATTGTGGGCACAATGTATTTTAATTGTTTTGTATTGAATCAGAATTATTGTTTCTTATATTTTCAGAACCATAAAGACCACCAATGATAGTAGTCACTATGTAATTCCACGCACGAGACTTGGGATGAACCCTAACTAACTAAAACTACTCACAATTAACACTTCTTATTTTTCCAAATAATTAAAATTCATAAGAGATCTCGAGTTCTCAATTCGGTGTAATTTGTTTACCGATTTGAGTCTTCACAATTAATATAACACATGGTGGAAGGGTTGTGCAGACCTTGAGCTAAAGCTCGAGGTGCAGGCGCTTTAGGCCTGCAAAAATTTGTCTACTTTAAGGGCAAACTTAATTTTTGTATTCCTTACAAAAGTTTGGTTTTTTTTTTTATTTTTTTTTTACATAATTGCCTATATTTTTCGTTACAGTTATTTTTGGGCGAAGAAGTTTTTCAAAGTTGAAATCGATAAAATTACCTTCATTCAACTATGTCACAAAAAAGGTTAAATGCACTGTACATGTTGTCCATGAAGAATGAGTTTGTGAATAAAATTGATTTTGTGGACATAATTAGTAATTTTGCAGCTAAAATTGTGATATTTAAGTTTTGGTTTTAAAATCTAGTAACGTTTTGTTATCTTTTTCGAGGTGGGGGATTAGTGATATCTAGTAGGAGTAGTTTCTTTGGAAAGTTTTCTTCTTGATAAATACTTGTATATGATTTAAAAAATGAGGTTTATATAGTTTGTATTTTGTTCGTTTTTATTTTCACTTAGGCTCCCGAAATGTTAGGGCCGGTCCTGTGAAAGAAATGAAATTACACGTTAACCCTCGGGCACCGCCCCTCACATTTTTTTCCATCTCACATTGAATGGGTTAAAGACAAAAATGTGTAAGCGCCACTCCAATGTGTGGCGTAAAAGAGGCCAAAAAGGCTGTCTAATATTTGTAGAAAACCAGAAAGAGAAAAGGGGATCTCATGATTTTATAGAAAGAGAACTTTTATTCATATGATAATTGTCCAAATACAAGAAGCAAATTGGACTAAACGATAGCAATATTAAGCATAATCTCTGTTTCTCGCTTGCTAATTAACTTTTGCCCGGCTTTGAGTTGCCATCGTTGCTCATCACTGAATTCTGCATTAAGATTGAAAAGAAAAACATTAGAACTTTAGGAGGGAAAATTCAATTATAGAGTAAGTAAATCGTAAGAGGAAATGTTACATACTTGGAGCAATCCATGTTAAAATCAACGGGTATGCCAATGTTAATTTGGCAAGTTTTGACTACTTGTTGAATTCTATCAACCTTCGCCCCGATTTTAGGAGCGGCTTGTTTAAAACACTCGCAAACAGTTTGTCTGTCGCTTTGAGAATTGACCATTTTGTTCAAGGCTTGAGCCCCAGCACAACACTGTGCAGGCACGGTTTCGTCGCCGTTGCCAACCAAGTACAACAAACACGGAGACAACTGTGCTGTAGCGTCTTCGCACGAGATTGCATTCACGGGGCTTGCGACCAGTGCCAAAACAACTAACCCTAGAACCCACATTGAGCTATTCATCTTCTGCTCCATAATTTTTTCAGAACAACAAAATATGACTTAGTTTTTCAAAAAAAAAAAAATCTAAACGAGGATTCAAGAATGGTTTTTGAAGGTGAAATGCTAGCAGGGTTCCTTTTCTATTTATAATGCCTGAACCAAGTGTTGGGGGTGGTTTTTGTAACCAGTGTGAGCACATAGTATCAAGTGTGAATAAATGAGGAATTAGTGTGAACAGAGTTGGTTGTTTTACTGAAGGGGTTGGTAACATAATGCCATCCATTTCAGTTCATATTAAGTGCATAATTAGCAAACTAATTAAATGATAGCATTAAGTGATGGTTTTTTCTTGGTGGGAGAGCTCGAAATCGAAGTTAGAGGGGGCAGGATTATCAAAGAAATCTTTGTACGATGATTATTTCAAGACTAACTCCAGTCATTCGAGTTTTAATGGAATGGTTTTGATAAATAAAAAAATTAATCTTCAGTATTGTTGTTATCATATCACTCGATGAACGCAATATCATTATCACTTGGTATAATTCACCTTAAAAAAATATGCAAAATATACTCTAAAATAGGAATTGGCGCGGGGGGACCCCGCTCCGCCTGTGTGTAGTACATAATCCCCAATTCTGGCATGCATATCTCTCCCTGTTTTCTCCGCATTGCTTTCAATTTCTTTTCAGAAAAATGACACCATAAGCTATTGTTGAAAATATATAAACAAAATAGAGAGGGGGTTGAGAGGCTTAATTGATTAATCGAGTGTTTTTACCGAAGTTCCGTCAGATAAATACTTTTTGATTCATTTGTGTGCACCCATTCATTAGCCGGAAATGCTAGGTTGTAGGTACCCCAAAAGTGTACTCCAAAGGTGAAATCAGTGGTTCAAATAAATATTCAAGTGAATCTGAACCACAGATTTCACTTTCGGGGTAATTTTCAGGGTGCCTTTACTGAGTACCTAGCATTGCTGACTTGCTGTTCATCAACGTATGTCTTTTACACTCTTTGAAGGACAAATAATTAAATGTAAGAAAGAACCCCACACATAAATTACACAATCTATGATGCCACTGCTTAAGGAGAGCAAATTAACACACCACACGCGGGGGGAGAGAGAGAGAGAGAGAGAGAGAGAGAGAGATGATATTATTCTTCAAAATCATAGTGTTAGAGAGAGAGAGAGAGAGAGAGAGAGAGATGATATTATTCTTCAAAATCATAGTGTTATTGGTTTACACAGTCAATTCTATTGCATTTCAACATAATTAAAATAACATCAAGAAACTATAAAGAGATGATAAGGTACCAAAAATACCAAAAACCACTCCTGCAATTTCAATTGTTTGCCTCTTACGAATCAATACGTAAACAATCCGTGCAGATCACAATGTTTTTGATATCCTTCAATGAGCAACTCCTCAAGGAAATTTGAACAAGAAATTGGTTGGCAGTAACTTTTTCTATAATTTCCTTGGCGTTGGACTTGGAGAAGTTGGAGGCTTTAAGTCTTCATACCTGTTCATCACAAGTATATACAACAAAAAATGAATCTGCGTAAATGAACCCGGGTTCATTTCCAGAGGCTATATGTACTTACAATCTTCCTCCTTGAGTTGTATTTGGAATTTTGGATGTTAGATTCTTGAAAGGCAAGGGATTCAAACACTGTTCTCTCAGCAAATCCAAGATCCAAACACAGCCTCATTGGAACACCTCATTGATGTAGTATGATAACTACACTTCTTTACAAAATGACAGATAGGGGAAAGAGGAACGGAAATCAACTGTTACAAATGACTTACATGGTAAAAGGCGAAAGTGGCCTTGGTTTTGTTACAGCGTGACACTCTTCATCCACTGGCTTATCTGCAGGGAGAGCTTGAGGAATGTTGTTCACCAACACGGACAATGGTGGCGGGATTGACCCAGATGGTGCATTAGGAGATGGTGATGTAGGAGGCCTTAGGTCAGCGTATCTGCAAACATTGAAGCGCAAAACAGCAAAAGGAAGTTATGAAATGTGATGAGAAAAAGTATCAAACTGACTTTAAGAATGCTTTTGTATTTTATCAAGCAGTAAGTGAACGGATGAACATTACGAACAATTAGCAAAACAAAGAAGTTACACTGCAGAAAAGGAAACAGAGAAAATTTTGACAACTCAATGCACAAAATGCAATTACAATATTTTAGCAAAAAACCATAGAGGGCATTACAAAAATGAACTGGTGAAGAACATCACAAACAAAATAATGACGGGGTAAGATATCAGAATTAGAGGATTAGAAGAGTCACATATATGATCCGCCATAGATTATGCCCCTAAGTAGGATGAAGTAGCAATACTAGCTTTCTGGCAATGTGCACAGGGAGTTCTATGCCTAACAATTCAGATATCAGCTTTCAAGCTTTATGGCCAAAAACAGATTGTTAGGGTGAACATAGTAGATTTAATCTTATTGACTAGTACAATGTTTTCGGAAGAAACCATGTTTACATTTTCATTTGCTTTCAAATGGTAATTGAGATATAAAGGACGGTGGTCCACGTTAGCTATTCAAAACTTAAAAACAGTGGCTATTGAAGCTCCATCCTACATTACGGTTTTCTTTTGTTGAATCTTGGTTTAACCTACGTACAGCTAATAAAATTGGTAAGATTAAAGAAGTATACAAAATTGGTTTTAAATCAGCAAAAGGTCTTCTCAAATGAAACTCTATCATTGGATCGTAATCATTGCAATGGCTATATAATCAACGGTGTAGAGTCCAGCTACTAAGTTTTATTGATTTCTCAAATACAAAGAACTACTTGAAGAATACACCTGATAATCAACAGAAAAACGGAAGAGCGTGTTGTAAAAACTGAGAGCCGTCATAATGAACTCACGCGTAGTATGGTGACTGATGAAAAGTGAAACCTTGGGGAGGAGGACCTCCCTCCACAGGACCGTTGTTTGAGATATTTACAACATCATTACCGCTGGGAGGAGGAGACTCCAATGCTGCTGGAATGGGCTCCACTTTGTTTGCTTGAATAGCACCAGCAGAAGTGCTGGGAGTTGGTGTAGGAGATGTGGGTGGCTTCAAATCCTCGTAGCTTTGGAAAAGGGAGAGGCCAAGAAAAAAGAAAGCATAAAAAGATGTACAGAAGTTTTGTCAGCAGACATACTTTTTACGCCAGACAAAATAGACTAAGATAGTAAGATAGCTCACATAATATATGGAGAAAGCGCCATTTTTGCCTTTGCTTTTGGTATGACGGGTTCTTCTTTCTCAACAGGAGTGGTTGAAGGCTCGGATACAACTGCCTTAGAAACTGAAGATAGAGGCATACCTACAGTATCCATTTCCTGATAAAATCTCAAAGGAGATTCTCGTAAGTTATGTAAGCAATTAGCTTCAATAAATGTCTCAACAGTCAAAACTTGGTGCTCTGAAATGTCTCAAAAGCTTCAATAGCGCTAAATACCTTCTGTGGTTTAACTTTAACCTCAACACGTTGAGATGGAATCTTCTCAAGTAGCTCCCCCATTGGAGTCAATGGTGCAGTTGTTTCTGCAATTACTTCGATCACCTTACAATACGAAAGGCTAGGGTTCTTTGCCATAAATGCCATCAGTTCAGCTACCTGCATGTATTCACGCAAATATTATTTCTGATGGCCTGAATCCAAGCCTCCTTAAATTTTAAGATACAAAAGACGTGGTTTGATTTCCCTCAATATTACAATGGCAAACTAGATTGCAGATACAAACATTTTTTTTTTATTTTTAATGCAGATATCAACTCGACATACAGCTTTGACATTCAAGTCACCCATCATAAATTGTAACCCATCCTGATTATGGTAACAAATCCAACCTAATCAGATACTCACTGTAGGTTGGAGTTTTGGACAGACCAGATAATTACAACCACTCACAAAATACATAACCGTCCATACAAACCCCTTATAGATCAACTAGAATATAAGATCGATGCTGAAGTTACATTTCAACTCGTCTGTTCGTTCATTTTTATCATACCTTTGTTTCCCCAATATTTGTAAGGCCCACAAGAGGACAGTGATTGCAATTTTAGTGAAACAAATTGGGCATCAACTAACCATGCTTCTGAAGAGAAGGCTTGACATACTCAGGAAAAAGAAATGTACAGGAAGAAAACCTGAAGGTTTGACACTTGACCACCAAACAAGGTGTCTTCCTTTGAAAGACTGATGTTATGAGTTTCCTTGTAAGCATCAGTAGGTCGCTCCATGCCTCCAGGCCTTACTATCTGCAGAATAACATGACAAAAAGAAAGACCTTATTTTAGGTGAAATCATCCGAAACCCAGCGTTCGGTAATTTGTCTACTGCAAAATAATGAGAACTCACAGTGTAAGGGAGTCCACTGGCCAACAGTGCTTCTTCTGCCTTCCTTTTCCAGATCAGGACTCCCCAAAACAAACTTTAGCAGCAGAAGCAAAGGATAGGAAACTTTTATAATTAGAAAATAAGTTATTTGTATTGTCTAATAGCAAATTGACTTGCAAATCAAAAGAATCGTTTCTTACTTCAAAATTGCCGCAGGAAATCCAACCTTGTTTGTTCCCAGAGACGTAAGCAAAATGAAGTGATTAACTTTTGCGACAGTTGCTGCACAGTTGAAAAGAATTACTAAATTTCTGGCATGTTGGATCTAACCGGAACAACTTTTGCTTCATTCAAAATTAAGGAAATGTCAACCTGTCAAGTCATTCAACAGTTCATTCCCTTTCCTTTTTTTCTTTTTTTTTTGGGACGGAGTTCATGCCATTTCTGTCTCCTCTAAAAAGGAAGTTGCAAAAGATGAATATAGCCAGATTTGCAGAAGGTAATCAAGAAATGATGGTGATGACTCTGATTATCATGAGGATAAGAACTAGATAGATAAAAGCCTGAGTTTGCATGGCACGTCATGTCGGATTCGATACAAGCATGAACCAAACTGTAGGACGACATGAGGTGGCACTTCAAACATCTATCATGGCTTATTTAAACTACTGGTTTCCCTACCTCATAGATGTTAGGGAGCTTATTATAGTAACCATTAGCGGCGTAGCTACAATCCTTAACTTCTTGAGACTGATTAACAAAGAAAAAAGAGGACTGACACTTCTAGAAATCACATGTTTCGCAGCTTCTATATGTCTCATGTAACTTTTAAATATCTCAAATTCCAAGTGTTTGTTACCTGCATCGACAAGATTTTTCGTAGCCTGGTAGTCAATACGGTATGGTCCAGTGATATCAAAAACCTCCTTCTCACTAGCACCAATGCAGCATATAACGACTGAAGCATTGCCTAATGCTGGTACAATTGGATCCTTCTCCAAATCGCACTCTACAATTTCAAGCTTCTCTATAGCTGGGCTAAAGACAAAAAGAAATCCTGTTATTTGCTATCTGAGTAAATCTCAACACAGTATTTGGTTATCCAAATAGTTCATTTTTGTCACAAAGATAAAAGTTACAGTAAAAACATTGGAAGAAATATGCTTTTCAAGCTTTATGTTCTTACGTTTAGTTCCTTCACTTCCCACCTCATTACCGAGCTTCATCTGCTGAACACTCTGCAGGTAAACATACAATCTAGTTTAACATCAAAGTGAAAAAAACACTTTATCATAAACCAAACTCCTTACTTGCAAGAGAGATTCAGCCCTCTGAGCACTTCGGACGCCAGCTCTAACTTTGAAACCCAGTTTCAAAAGCTCCCTGCAAAATGACTCCTCGGCAAAAAACTTATAAACAAACTGCAAGCAATTCTATAGATTCACTATATTAGTAAAGTTGGTATGGAATGTAACCTTACGGTCCGTGACCCAACTTTTCCAGTAGCACCAGCAACAAATACAAGATTGTCATCTTTTGAATTGGCATTCTTTGGAATTGCTTCAACTGCCTTTGAGCTAGAGTTTGTAGAGCCTAACACGCAGTCATAGACATGCATTACATACCAGAACATTCATAGCATATAATTCTTAGCCAAGCCATAAAACTTTTGGACTCTCCAACTCATGCAATTCCACAACTGTTAGAAGTGATGTCAAACATAGCTCACGACCTGGTTTATAGAACCAACACTAGTATACAGGTGTTGGGCCTGTTGGCCTTCAATGGAGTGATTAAATTGTCGAATTCAAATATATCTTTGAGAACGTTATGCACCGTAATGTTTGAATAATCACTTAAGAAAGATCCTGAAAGTTTTGGGCGTAGGAAACTAGACAATGAAGCCTAGACGGGCATGGAAATGGTTATAGATCATTCCAATGACGTAATTGCTAACAGAGGCAAACATGAACACTGCAGGAGACAATCTTGCACATCATCTGAATTGTTTCTCCAATAGCAAACAATTATCTCTTAGGCCTTTGCAGGCATCTTGCATACAATTTTGTCAAGGAAAACAAAAATTCCAGTACGATTACAATTCATATATCTTCTGCCAGAAACCAAAATCATATGTGAACAATCACGATATTATTTGAATTGGCTGGATCATGAAGGTCTAGCTACGTGGATAACTTCCTTGTATTCATTTGGCGTCCACTTCCTTTCCTCAAATCTGCCAAATTCATAATTTCAAAAACCAAACTGGGATTCTAGAAAGCAATGTTCTAAAAATCGCTAGGTGCTAGTCGGATGGAAAGGGCGCCTACCGCCTAGGTGCCGATTAGTCGGCCACCTAGCGCCGTAGGTGGGGACTAGGCGCTGGCTGGTCAGTACCACCGCTTAGCACCTAGGTGGGGACTAATCGGCCTAGTCGGCCAACTTTTAAAACTCGCAGAAAGATACTGAAATGCTTTCCTACAAAGGTGCAAGCCCTTGAAAGCCCTTTCTTATGAAAACATAGGCCAATCTTTTCATACATTCGTGGTGCATTTTTGGAGAACGGAAGTTACATAACTAAAGCTCAGGCAACTTTTTTTGAGCGTGTACTCAAGTTTTCTTGGACTCTAAATCACAGAATTTGACTATAGAAAGAAAGACAGATAGACAGAAACGAATCTTTTGGTTTTCAAATCAACCAAACAGGAAGAAATTTCAATGAAATCCATGCATTGCAAAACTGGGAAAATACTTGGCATTGTGGTACCTGAAGCTTGAGCTCTGACACCAAAGAATTTGAGGTTTGTGGCATTTGGGTACCGCTGACAATTGGGAATCTTGATCACTTGACCAATCACAAACTGTTTCTCTTTCAACCCAATTTGGGTAAGAGCGGAGGGTATGCCTCTTATGTTATGTGGCAGGGAACGAAGCTCCATTGCTAGGATTCTAGAGAGAGAGAGAGTTCAATGAGTTCAATCTTGTGGTAGTTCACAATTTTGCTGTTGCAGAGGCACCTCCACTCCATGTAGATATGATGGACCCCGCTAGAAAAGGGTTCCACCAACCGTCCAATAACACAATCACCGCGTTACTCTGCAAATCCTACCACGTTTTTGTGGGCTTGGGGGGAATTTCAATTCGGAAGTACCATTAGGTAACAGATTTAACACCCGCCTCGTTGCGGTAATTTGGTTTCACTTAGAGCATCTCCAACCCACCCATTTTTCTTTAAAATGAAGAACCGAATTGACATATCAAAAGGAAATTTTGTAATTTATGTCTATTTTTTAGAGGGACTCATCCTCCTTTTTTGAGAATTGGTTCTTCAAATTTATTTTGGTTGTTCAAATTTGAAGAACCAAAATAGATTTGAAGAATTTATGTGACAAAAGGAGGATGATTCCCTCAAAAAAGTACAACCTTTTGAAGAAAAGGGGTTATAAATTAAAAAATCTCCCCTTAATATGTCACTTCCATTCTTCATTTTGAAGATTTGAAGACTGGTCGGAGATGCTCTCATCTCTAGTGTGTGTATTTTTGCGGCCATCTCTAGTGTGTGTATTTTTGCGGCCAGAGCTTATTTCAAAACTAGATGTCCGAATTAATTTGTATGGACTTCCACGAGTAGTTCCAAAACCCCAAAAGTTTGGAATATTCGGATTTCGTGGAAATGAAACACTTAACAATGGGCATGTCCTAAATCACACACAAAGGTATCAGGGAAAATCAGCATTGATATTCCTAAGCACGGTTTAAGGGGAAGGTTAGCTTACAACCCCTTTGAATTGCGAGAGTTCGAGAGAGAGAAGAAAGGAAAATGAAGAGAAAATGAAATCTATCGCACGTTTGGATGATCCAAGAGGTGATAGAGGGTGAGAGAGCAGAATCCCTCCAACGCTGGTTTTCTTTCTTGCCAAAAGTGGTGCGATTCCGTGAGAACGGATCGACGTCGACTTTCGGTAACACGTGCGATCCACCCACTCATCGGATCATTGTCGTTCTTGCACAATTGTCTTCGTCGCGTCAAGGTGAAACTAGATCTGTGATCAAAACTAAGTTTTGAAGCTTTGATTTGGTCACTGGATGATTGCCTAAGATCACATGGTCACCAGAATGGGAGGGGGAGAGTTTGATTTCTCAGGGTTGTTTGGATGAGAAGGTAAGAAACCACTCACCCTTTCTTTTCTTTTCTCATTAATAAGAGAGATCACTTCCCTTTCTTCTCTTTTCTCCTCTAACCAGCAAGAGGTGGCAAATAGGTGAGTTGGGTTGGGTTGGGTTTGAGTGGGTTGATATGGGTTATGGGTTCAATATAGGTAGGTTGAAAATGAATAAATTAAATATGAGCGGCTTAAATATGGGTTAAACCAAACCCAACCCAACCCGACCTAGCCCAAACTCTTTTTTTTACTCCATATAAAGATTATTGCATATTATAGGTTATAAGCAATCGAAATAGATTTCGTCAGGCAGCCAACTGTAACATCCAACCCCTTCCTCTTGCCAGAGCAGCCACCATCATTCACCTCCCGCTCTAAGCTAGTGAAGAAATGCTTTCAATATTAAAAAGTCTTTATGAACATCCAAGTATCAAGATTTTAACTTTTCGACGAAGAAATGGATCAAATTAATCAGATTGTAACGGGAGGGCAGTCCATAAATAGTCCGGGTGATTGGGGAGACCCAATTGCTTTTCTACCCCTAACCAATATTCTTCGGATTAAAAAATAAAGTACTTTCGCTCATCATTTTTATTTTTTTGAACCATATTAAACTACTAATATAGATTTTTAATTCAATATGGAAAATTTAGCATTTTACATTTTTGGCTTATTGGCTTTGTTGAGTTGCTGCAATATCTTCGGATAAAAAAATAAAGTACTTCCATGCATATATTTTTTATTTTTTGTACCAAATTAAACTACTAATAGATATCATTAATTCGATGCGAAAAAATTAGAAAATTTGTGGTAAAAAAAATGCATGTTTAGGTGAGGTTTACGAATATAAAAATTGATACGAATATAAAAAATGGACCAACACATATGGGCGTGGAGAAAGTAATTCTCAGGCTTGGATTCGTATTATACGAGGTTAGGGGTTTAGTTACTTTATCTCAAAAAACTTCTCTTATCCTATTAAGAACGGCACAAGACCTGTTTATTGATTTGAATTGTATGTTCCAATTGTGGTAACGGATAGTGATTTCTAAAGCTCTATCCTTAAATTGTAAAAAATATAATTTATTAGTTAAAAGTGCAAAAATCTACAAGAGATGTTTATGGGATAAAGTTATTCCTATTTAACTATTGGCTAGGACTCACTTATTAGATTTGGATTTTTTTATTAAAATTAAACGATGTATTGTCTAGTACAAAATTATCTGAGTATCACAAAGATTTTTTTGATAGATTCCTTGCAATTTCTGATATTCCCAGCTAAAGTAAAGCAATTTTTTCTCTAATTCTTATAGTGCAAATGGCACACATTTATTAAATCACCAAACTAAAACTTTAATTTGATGGTCTTCAATTGTAAGATATTTTAGTTAATTATATTCTCTTTAACTTCAAGGAAAGACGGAAAAAAAAAAAACTGTTTTACTTTTACATGTCACTTTTGTTTCATGAACTGAGTCGTTTGACTTAAAGCCAAACAATAAACCCAGGCCCAAGATGCTCAACTGTTCGTATTCTCGTAAAAAAAAAAAAATATATATATATATATATATATATATATATATATATAGAATAAACTTCCGGTCCAAACTCCCGGACCCTCTTAAGTTACGGACCTCCACTTTCCGGACCAAATTTCGACGATCCGAACCGTTAGATGTGTTTAAAACGTGATTTTAAGGTCCAACGCGTAGATTTGGCAAAAAAAAAAATACCCGGAAGGGCTTGATCGGAGCAGTTTAAACACATCTAACGGTTCAGATCGTCGAAATTTGGTCCGGAAAGTGAAGTCCGGATGGTAGGTCCGTAAATAGTGGTTTGGATAGGAAGGGGACTCTATATATATATATATATATATATCGAAAATTTCTAGTCCACTCCTCCCGGAAACAAGAAAAAGTGGGTTTTTTTAATTTTGCAATTTTTTTTTGGAAAATCCGAGCCGTCCAATGTTTTCAGAAGGTGTTTTCAAAGGTCCACGCGGAAAATCTTCAAAAAAAAATACCGGGAAGGGCTTGATCCAAGCAGTTTTCGCAAAAACTGTAAATATATATTTTTTGCGAAAACTGCTTGGATCAAGCCCTTCCCGGTATTTTTTTTTGAAGATTTCCCGCTAGGACCCTTGAAAACACCTTCTGAACACATTGGACAGATCGGATCGTCAAAAAAATGTTTGGATCATGGGGTCCGGAAACGGGATTCTCGTTTTAGAAGCGGACCCTATATATATATAGAATAAACTTCCGGTCCAAACTCCCGGACCCTCTTAAGTTATGGACCTCCACTTTTTGGACCAAATTTCGACGATCCGAACCGTTAGATGTGTTTAAAACGTGATTTTAAGGTCCAACGCGAAGATTTGGCAAAAAAAAATACCCGGAAGGGCTTGATCGGAGCAGTTTTTCATAAAAATGCATATAACTGCTCCGATCAAGCCCTTCCGGGTATTTTGTTTTGCCAAATCTTCGCGTTGGACCTTAAAATCACGTTTTAAACACATCTAACGGTTCGGATCATCGAAATTTGGTCCGGAAAGTGAAGTCCGGACGGTAGGTCCGGATTTAGTGGTTTGGATAGGAAGGGGACTCTATATATACACAAAACTTCCGGTCCAAACTCCCGGACCTTGTTAAGTTACGGACCTCCACCTTCCCAATTTTTTTTTGAAAATCCGAACCGTTAGATGTGTTTAAAAGGTGTTTTCAAGGTCCAATATAGCGTTTTTGTGAAAAATAGCTCCGATCAAGACCTTCCGGGTATTTTTTTTTGCCAAATCTTCGCGTTGGACCTTGAAAACACCTTTTAAACACATCTAACGGTTCGGATCGTCGAAATTTGGTCCGGAAAGTCGAAAATACCCCTAGGTCCGTAACTTAACTAAGTTAAGGGAGTTTGGATAGGAAGGGGACTATATATATATATATTGATTTATTTATTTATTTATTTATTCCGTAGATACTTAGAATTAGGAGTGAAAGAGATCTGCCCAATTGACAAATACTTTTTCTATTTTTTTGACGTGTTCTCCAATCTTGGTACTTGCCAATGGCTGCAATATTCTTTGGCTAGGAAGATATCATTTGGTAACAAAGAGTGTTCTGATGAACCAGACGAATCTCTCAAGCACATCCAACACTCATTCTCATTTTTCACGCGTTTGCACAAGGTAAGGTGACCACAATGATAAATTGATGCCGAGAGGGAATCTACCTTGCGACTGTAATGGTATGTCCCACCAAGCCAAATCGATTAACCCAAAGGGTTGCTAGAAAGTTCTCATGTTTACAATGAACTGCGATTTCTCATATCTTTAATTGAAAAGTTGAAAACCCTCAATAAGATTTATTACTACTATTTTATTAGCAAGAGCATTCTCTATTTTGTAAAAACAAATAATAATAAGTGTGGGTCCCAAAAATTGATAAGTCTAAAAAGATTAAAAGTGTTTGGGTCCCACTTGGAGCTAGCTATAAGGCTACTTAGATTTAGCTAATGGGTTAGGAGTCATGCTTAGGAGCTACCATTGGGAGCTTGTATTAGGAGTCCATTGAAGACCATTATTGATCAAATGACTTGCTAAATTTTAGGAGCCTATCATAAGAGCCATTTTAAGAGTGCACTGTGAATGCACTAAGTTTGCTTTTCATTCAGCCTGAGCCTGTCAATGGGGGATTGGCTTAGAGCATCCTTATGTCAATGGGGGATTGGCTAAATTTATAAAAGGTTTTTTTTAAAGTTAAATTTGGTGTTTTTTTTGGTGCCCCTGATAAGGATGCCCTAAGTAAATGGAATCTACTACTTGCTATTATGGGATTTGCTTTGTACTAACCACCCTAAATAAAAAGTTTCATGTCTTAGGTACCATGAATCTTCTCTAAGTGTTTTTTATGCTTGAGTCATCTATTCTATATTTGTACAACCTTTTTTTAGAACCCTTCTACTTGCACCGACGGAAATGCACCGACCACGTACTGACGGCGTCGCGGACGCCGTTGTGGGTCCCAAACAGTCGATCCGAGCCGTTCATCCTTTTCAAAATCGAATTCCGAGTGGGCCCATGCGGGAATCGAGGCAATCAGACGGCTGTATGAGCTCGATCCAAAATTACCCCATTTCATTCAAAGATTTTGAGAATGATGAACGGCTTGGATCGACCGTTTGGGACCCACAACGGCGTCTGCGATGCCGTCGGTACGTGGTCGTGCATTTCCGTCGGTGTAGAAGGAATTATCGCTTTTTTTAGGCCGAAACATAAAAAACAATGAGGCGTCGAAACCAATACAATAGTGATACATACACTCCCTCTCCAACCACTCCCTCTCTCACATGGGGTGTGAGACCCACATGTGAGAGAGGGTGTGGCTGAGAGTGGCTGTGGGGAGTGTATATATCATTTTTTAAACCAATAAGCACATAATGACGGATACCATAACATCGAAATCAATGATCCCCGACAACGTGCAGCACATGTGGGCCTAAAGACTAAAAACTAATGTATTGTAAACCGTAGCCTTATTTTTCATTGCAAGGACTGTACGTGGAAAAACTTTATATTCAACTTAAAATTAATTGTCAATGAGTGAAGAGGACTCAAATGTTATTAAGTGATCTCTTATTTCATGCCCAAGGAATGTGGGACAAATACTCTAACACTTCCTCACTTGCAGCCGGATTTAAATTTGTCGCTTGTTGTCACTTTTTTTATCCTATTATCATGACTCTTTTTTGGGTCTGTCATGTTTGGGCTTGTTTTAATTTTTGTTATAAAATTGGGAATGGTATAGGGTCTATTTTGATACTACGGTTCCGTTTGTTTGGACGTAAAATATTTTTGTCAAAAATATTTTTCATAATTTCTGGTGTTTGGTTGTTGGAAATCTTGAAAAAATAATTTTTTTTGGGGAAAATCTTTTACTCCGTTTCTTGTAAAACAATTACCCTAAAATAACTGATAAGTTATTTTCTGGGAAGCTGTACGCCTGTACCGGAAAAAAATTTGTTCACCCTCACCAAAAGAGGGTGAACAAAACCCTCACTTTGATTGGTTGAAATGGTGTTGGGTCCACAAAAAATAGTGTGGATCCCACCATAAAGTGATGTCATGTTTACCAAAAAGTGTATTGATTCCATGGACCCCATACAATTTCAACCAATCAGGGTGAGGGTTTTGTTCACCCTCTTTTGGTGAGGGTGAACAAATTTTTTCTCGCCTGTACCTCATCCTCTTGCCTTTGGACCCTTTCCACACTTGACCAAACAGTAAGATACTCTCTCTCTCTCTACCCACGTAGGATGCTCTCTCTTGCCCCCTCACCCAAAACAGCAAAACACTCTCTCTCTACCCACCTGCACTCTGCTCGAACAAAGCCACGCCAATAATTTCCTTCATCAACTACTCGCACTTTGATCTCAATTGAAAACAATTTGTTCTTGTAAATGTTTTCAAGTGCAACAAAACACCGGAAAACCAAATTAACAAAAAATATTTTACGCAAAATTATTTTGCATGAAAAATATTTTTCAATAAAAAATGTTTTACATCGAAACAAACGGAACATGGAAGAAAAATAAGATCTGATCCCAAATGAATAGAAAACTCAACATTGTTCATTGATTTGAAAAGATATTACAGAGAGATTTTCTCTGGTTTTATTGTCAGACGCTGGCCTTTTATACGATCAAGGCTTATTCTCAAATGACAAATAACAAAATAACCAAAATACACCCCTGTTGTTTGCACCAACAAAACACACATTTTGTTTTCACCAACCAAGATGAGCCATATTCCTCCTTGCCTTCAATTCAATCAGCTTTTATGTGAAGAGTGAAGACACCCCAATTCTAGCCAATTCAACATCCTCGATACACTTAACAGCTAGTTCTTGCAAATCCTCCACATTCTTCATAAACACTCCCATCTTCTTCTTTATCTCCTCCATCCCAATCTTCACCGCCTTTTCTTTGGTAAAATCAACATGACGAGTCTTCACCAAGGACTCAATCTGCTTCTCCAACCCTCCGATAATATCATCCAATTCCTTGATCTCAATATGAGTCTTGATCTCAACGACAACCTTGTTCTGCATCTCAACGACAACATTCTTCTGCGCTTCCACTGAAACCATATATTTCTTGAAAAGATAATCAGTCCACTTCTCCAGCGGAACCGCAGCTGCAGCGGACAGAGCAGCGGCCACATGGGGTGCCGCAATGGGCGCTGCCACCAACGAGCAAATCACCAACACACCGACTGCAGTGGCGAATATTATCCTCGTGACCCTTCTCCAGGTCTTAATTTTCTTGAAATTCTTGTCGAGCTTGTTGATCTTTCTGGTTTGCAACTTATCAAGCAGATAAGTGACAAGGGATTGATAACTATTTTCGAACCCGTTGAAAGGATCACCTGCAGTGCCAAAGCCAAGAATTAACAAAAAAATTGAAGTCTTAAACCTTCGACAAAATCCTTCAGCTACTCCTAAACCTCAGTCGACTCCTCCCCCGAGGACCAAACTCTGTCCTATCTCCAACGAAATCGACTGCGAAACAGATCTCAGTCACTTATTCCTTTTCGACTGCTCATCTCGGATTTCAGACGCTCTTATTCCCGCACGAACTCACCGATTGCCGACTAAAAGGTACTGGTTTTGGTTTTCACGTATCGCCGAAGCTCTTCACCACTTTGGTACTCTGTTTTACTCCTATATCTGCACAATACAACTATTGTTTGACTTGTACCTATTCAAGGCCACCACCTACTTTTCGTTTTTGTTAAGGCTTTGTTTGGAAGTTGGGGAAAGAAGTGGAAAAGAAGAGAAAATATTTGGGAGGAAAATAAAGAGGAAAGTTGAGGATTTTCTTTTGTTTGGTTGTCTAAAGAAAATGGAAGGAAAGTTATTGAAATGAATTCTCTCTTGTTTGGTTTTCAAAGGAAAATGAAAAGAAAATAGCATTTAATGTTATTTTAACTAACCTTTAAACTTAATTTTATTGCTTATACACACACCAGAGAGCAGGAATCTATTAGCCACACCAAAAATGGACATTTTAATGACAGCAAAGGCATGTCAGCAAGCTTTTTTTTTTTTTCTTCTCTAGATCTGGAATTTTCCTCTCTCTTTTCCCTCCCCTTTTATTTTCCCTCTCTCCCTGCATCAACAACCAAACAGGGGAAGGAATTTTTTTAAAAATTTTTCCTTCCTTTCCATTTCTTTTCTCAACAACCAAACAAAGCCTAAAATTTTGTCTTGATCCAGTAAAATAAGATACAAGAAAATTTAAAAAAAAAAGAGCATTATCTATTAGTACTACTCTAAACCCGGCACTTCTATGCTTTTGTGCTTTGTTTTTTTAGTCCGTATGTAAGCACACGAACGTACGCATCTTAATCGTCAATTTCAACAAATCAATGGTCCGGATCTTGACCGGTTAAAGAGTTTTTTTACAGGTCAAAGAGTAAATAACATCCGAACTCTCTACAAGCATTTTACAGACATTTAATTCGATTAATTAAAATTTTTGTTAAATATTCCTAGATATATAGTCCAATCCAATGATGTTGTAGTGCAAAAAAACAAAAAGGGAAAAAAAATTAAAGTTCAATTTAGGGGGTGGGGTGTTCCTTTAAAAAAAAAAAAACAGCTTTTTCAAAAATCAAAACACATGTCATTTTCTCACAATAATATATCACATAAAAATTGTAAAAAACCCAACTAATTTTGAAAACACCATTAGCAGAACATCTCCTTACTTTAAAGAAATAAGTATAGTTTTGTATTCACCTGCGGTTTTGATTTTTTGCAACTCCGGCAGAATTTTGAGATAAACCTGCAGAGTTTTTAATTCACCAATCAAGCCATCGTTTCGGACCAAGCCAGGCTCTTTAGCAACCAGTTTGAGTGCATCTGTAATGCCCTTGTATCTATCCTTTAACCTTTCCAAACACTTTTCCAAGTCAGTTTCAAAACCCAGAGTTTGCGAACTGGAATCAGAGAACTCCTTAATGAGTTCACGTAATTCTGGGGTGTCAGGCTTGCATACACGAATGCATTTGACTATCTCCAGAATCATTTTCCGAAGAAACGGGGTGAGTTCTCTTAGAGAGTCTAACGAAAAGACCAGGACAAAGTCGGCAGTTGTGGGTACATTGGCTAGTGAAAAGGTGGCTAGATTGGTGCAAAGTTGCAGGCTGGGGTCCAAGGTTTGATCGTCCAGCTGCTCCAGCGAACGCATGGTTTCAGAAGAATGGAGCTCCGTGATCATTGTTGTTGTTGAAACCACTGGAAGAAGAATTCAGATATGCGGAAATTAGTGAAAAAGGCAAAAAGAAACAATCTTAAAGGAAGTGTAAAAGAAACCCATGTGTAATTGCCTAAACAAGTGTAAAAGAAATCCACATTTGATCGATCATAAACAGAAACTCAGGAAGACTAACCTGAGATTTCTCAACGGACAAGGGTGTGTTTTGATTTGGGGATGTTTTTTCTTGATTTGAAGATGCGACACCAGTCATTCTTTTATACTATCAGAAAGGTGTAGCCTACTGCAGAGTGCACCGTGTATTACGGTCAATCTTGTAATTTTGTTTATAAGGTCGGGTTGACTAAACCGTCAGCGATGAGAGAGAGAGAGAGAAAAGAAGAAGACGAAGAAAAAGGAGAACAAGAGCACCCTCCATTGGGAACCCTTCTACTGGTATAGACCATATTGTACAGATCATGTAAGATGGGTCTCCGGGATCCACTTGTGGGTCCCAAACAAACAATCCGAGTTGTTCAATCATCTTAGAATAATTTTTCGACGAATCCCGCGAGAAATCAGCTCCATCGGACCCGTATAAGTGGTTGACCAAAAATCCCCTTCTTTCATTAAAAACGTTTGAATGAAAGAAGGGGTTTTTGGATCAACTTTTGAATGAAAGAAGGGGGGTTTTGGATCAACCACTTATACAGGTCTAATGGAGCTGATTTCTTGCGGGGCCTCTCGAAAAATTATTCTAAGATGATTGAACGGCTCGGATTATTCGTGTGAGACCCAAAAATGGGTTCCCAAAATGCATTTGTGCATGGTCTGTACCCCTTGATTGGTTACTCATTAATTTCCGAACCACAGAAAAACAAATCCTTACATGACATGGGACCAAATGGAGGGTGTTCTAGTTCTCACGCACTCATTCATTCCGAGCCACAAAAAGACAAATCCTTACGTGATATGTGACCCAATGGAGAACCGTTCTACTGGTATAGACCATATTGTACAGATTATGTACAGATGGGTCTCGGGGATGCACTTGTGGGAAAACAAACGTTCCGAGCCATTCAATCATCTTAGAATAATTTTCCAAGAGGTTTCGCGAGAAATCAGCTCCATCAGACCTGTATAAGTAGTTGATCCAAAAACCCCTAGATTCCAGTTTTGAAACTAGGGATTTTTTGGAAACCAGGGATTTTTTTATCAACTACTTATACACGTCCGATGGAACTGATTTCTTGTAATGCCCCTCGGAAAATTATTCTAAGATAATTGAACGGCTCGGATCATTCATGTGAGACCCAAAAGTGGGTTCCCGAAACCCATCTGTACATGGTCTGTACAATATGGTATGTACCCCTTGATTGGTTCACGAATGAGTGCGTGACGAGAGAGAGAGAGAGAGAGAGAGAGAGAGAGAGAGAGGAAGAAGAAATGAGAACAAAAGCACCCTCCATTGGGTCCCATATCATGTCTCCTTAAGTGCCTGTCAGAAAGAGGAGAGGGAGAACAAAAAGGATGCTCCATTGGGTCCCATATCATGTCTCCTTAAGTGTCTGTCAGAAAGAGGAGAGGGAGAACAAAAAGGAGAACAAAAGCATCCTCCATTGGGTCCCATATCATGTCTCCTTAATAAGACTTATAAAAGATATGATCTCAATCTTTTATTGAATGGAAAAGTCTGCCCATTTTCTATTAATCTATACAAATAGATTCAAGGGGAAATGACTGTTCAATGGGAAAAGGGGCAAAAAATGCCATAGACATGGCAAGGTTTTTGGAAATTCCCCATGGCATGGCAAGCAAAATTTTATTTCCACATAACCGGTACCACCAAAGTGAAAGACAGAAACACCCCTCTGAAATTTTAGCAGTAATCCCTCCCCCCTCCCCCTTTCCCTCCCTCCCTCTCCCTCCACACTCACAAATCGGTGAAATCATGGGGGATACGCAGAGCTGAAACGAAGAAGGGGAAAGAAGCCCTCGAACGATCTCTCACATCCTCCTCCTCAATCACAATCTAGAGCCATGGATAGATACCAGAAGGTAGAGAAACCGAGGCCCGAACTCCGAAGTACTCATTCACGAGAACGAGATCCGAATCACTTCACTGGGTTTAGTTTGGAACTACATCAGCTATGCCCACCGATCTTCCCGCGATGGTCTGCGTGTGTTCTCAACTATCGGTCCTAACCTCCCAACATGGTACTTGTGGGATGTGATTATCATTGCAACCAAATGTATTTAAAGCTCTTGAAATCTGTATATGGGTTTAGTTTTTTTTTTTTTTTTGATCTGGAAAAACGCCCAAAGGGCTGAAATTGGCCATGTTGGAGAAGTTCATTTGCTGCCTAATTGTGTTTGAGATGTTGAAATTTGGAAGTCTTGAAGCTAGGCTGCTTGGCAGTCTTGAAGCTTGGCAGTTGGGTGAAAATCAAAATTTTATCGGCATTGCACCCTGAATCCAATTTAATTGCACCTTGCATTAAATAAGTTGCACTCTTGAACAAAAGTATTGCACCCATGTTTAGTCCAAATGGGGATACCAGTGTGTGGTGAAAATCAAAATTTTATCAGCATTGCACCCTGAATCCAATTTAATTGCACCTTGCATTAAATAAGTTGCACTCTTTCACAAAAGTATTGCACCCATTTTTTTAGTGCAACACACTTACATGCAAAGTGCAATTGAAATAGACCAGGGTGCCAAAAATAAAAATAAAATTTAAGTGCAACACAATTGCATTAAAGGTGCAATAGAAATAGACCCAGAGTGCAATGCTTGGAATTTATTTCCACAAACTTTGGTTTGACAACACACTAGCACTCTCATATGGACCAACCCAACACGAGTGCAATGCTTTTTTTTTGTGTGCAACACAATTGCATTCAGGGTGCAATAGGAATGGACCCAGGGTGCAATGCTGATAATAAGGACCAACATGCAATGTTTTTTTTTTTTAGTGCAACACACTTACATGCAAGGTGCAATTGAAATAGACCTAGGGTGCCAAAAAAAAAAAAAAATCCCAAGGCTCAATTAATATTGCACCCTACTCATTGCTCCTTAAATCAACCTCTCATTTTGGAAAAAATAACCATTGCTCCTTAAATGAAAAAATGTTGCACCTTTAGTGTATTAATATTGCACCTTGACTGTATTAATATTGCACCCTACTCATTGCTCCTTAAATCAAACTTCTCATTTTGGAAAAAATAACCATTGCTTCTTAAATGAAAAACTGTTGCACCTTTAGTGTATTAATACTGCACCTTGAGTGTATTAATATTGCACCCTACCCATTGCTGCTTAAACAAAAATACGTTGCACCTTAGGCCTTGCTTGGATGGGGGATATGGCTCCCGGATAATTTTTCACCCCCTCAAAACCATGGGTCCCACAGCTAAGCCCCCGTTTGGCAACTCCACAAAACAGTCGGATAAAATTTCACCCCTTCTTCCGTTATACCCCTGCAGGGGTCTTCTCAGGGATAATTTTTGGGCACCCCTAGACCTCCCCAAAAATTATCCGGCTCTAGAGGGGAGGAATTTTGTCCATTTCACCCTTCTTTATCCCCCTCCCCCAACTCCAAAAACAAAAGAAATTTTTCAATAACTGTTGAAACAAAAAAAAAAAATACAAACTGCAGATCTAAAAACAAATTTCTTGTTATTACAATTTCTAAAAACAAAAGAAATTTTTCAATAACTGTTGAAACAAAAAAAAAAAAAAATTACAGACCGCATATCTTGGTCAGTGTGTCTTCGTGATCATCTTCATTGAAGCTCCCATGGTGGTTTTGTTGGAGGACAAAATCACAGACCACTTTCATGGAAGGGCGAAAATCAAAGATGCTCCGATGGTGGTTTTCTTCGGATGGATTTGAAGCTCTCGCAGAGTAGAACAATCTTCCCTTCTGGCTCTTGGATCGAATCTGACGTGATAGCCTTCGATTTTGGGTTTGAATCTTGAGATTGGATTTGGGTTGGGAAAGATGGAGAGAGAGAAAGAGAGAGAGAGTGAAAAACAGTCGGTGGAAAAAAAGAAACAAAACAATTGTGTTTTCTGGAAAAGGAGACATATATGTGGAAATTGCACTAGACCCCTCCAACTATTTACCAATTCTTCCACCAATTAACCTATTTAATATTTATTGTACTTAATTGTAAAAAAATTCATTTTTTTAAGAAAAAAAGAAAAGGGCAAAAGAGTCATTTGACAGTTTTTACATCATTCACCCCCTCTTATTTATAAAACATCCAAACCAAGTCAAAAGTTTTCCCCTTGTTTAATCCCTCATCCAAACTATCTATTTTTTATCCCCCTTCCATAAACATCACATCAATGTGGGCCAACCCTCCAAAAATAATACCCCATCTTATCTTATCCCCCCTCTAAAACTTATCCCCTTGAAAATAATACCCCATCCAATCGGGGCCTTAGAGAATTAACTTTGCACCCTTCGAGAATAACCATTGCTCCTTAAACGAGAAAACATTGCACCTTGAGTAATTTAACGTTGCACCCTTTGAGAATAACCATTGCTCCTAAGGCTCATTTTTTTTCTAACGAACATTTTTTTCCAGGGTGCAATCGAAATGGACCCAGGGGTCAATCTGCAATTTACAAAAGCTCTTGGCCACACTATATCTTCTTCAAAGGTCAAGGGTGGTCCAATGTAATTTTGTCAAAACCCTGCCACTGTAACAAGACGAGATTCACCATGGATATCGCTGCACGTTTTCTTCCCAATTGGTATTACGCATTCTTTCACGTCTTTTTACGATTTTGTTTCTTGTTTCATCGAATGATTCGTTCGTTATTGCTTCTGTATCCGTTATTTTGATTTGGGTATAATCTGGGTTTAATCAAGACTGAAAAACTTCGAATTTCAGTGGAAGTCTTTTTAGGGTTTTGCGATTTTGGGCGTTCGTTGGAGAGCCCTTCTGCTCCTTACTCGCCGGTGGTCGTGGTGGTGAGGCCGATCTGTATTACGTTGATTTGGTGAGGGAAGATGGGGGTTAATTTGCGAAGGATTTTAAGGCTCAGGGTATTTTTGTCCGGGAATTTTTCTCATGCCATGAAGTTGGAATTATTTTTCCTTCACCCATCAACTGATGATTTCCAAGAAGTGTGTCAAGAAAATGGCATTTTTTGCCCCTTTTCCCACTGAACAGTCATTTCCCCTAGATTCAAACTCATTTATACACAATAGTCGAGGGGTCCTCTAGAATTGATGATCATAGAAATATCTATAGATCATATATGTGGAGACATAGTGAAAAATGTATTAAAATATGTGAAAGTGTATTAAAAAATGTAGAAAGTGTATTGGAGTGTGTATTTTTTTTGGTTTATTTGTGTGCTTATTGTTTGCCCATTAAACACACGTTAACAAGACCCATTGACAAATACTTTTTCTATTATCTTTGACGTGTTCTCCAAACTTGGTACTTTGGCTGCAATTTTTTGTACAGTGTGGTGGGAATTTTTTGTTGGACCCTACTACCCCACAAATTTTTGTTTGAAACGGTGGGAGTGTGGTTCAAGCACTTCTAACCGTCTGATTAAGCTGAAATTTTGTGGGGTCCCTCGGAAAAATGTTCTAGGAATAATGAACGGTTCGGATTTCTCGTGTGGGACCCAAAAGTGGGTCCCCGAGAGCGTTTTGTACATTTTCTGTACAAAAAATTCTGTACCGTAGGTTTATCCATTTTTGTTTCTCTGGTTAACTCCCCAATTCCATTCCCTTCTAAGTTTTTAACCCCACTTTCTCGTATATTCACAGCTCTCTTCCTATTCCCATCTTAAATTCAATGAAAGGGATTATTGGATCGATCACTTACATATATCTAATTGAACTATTTTTTTAAAGGATCACTCAAAAAAATTTTAAAAACCAACGAACAAATCGGATCATTCTTGGAGGACTCAAAAGTGGACCCTACATGTAGTGTGTACAATATCTGTACACCAAATTTTTGTACGAATAGTCGAGTGAAAAAAAAAAAAACATTGCGACCCATAGCTTTTGTGAATAAGTGACCACTAGCATTATTAAGAACAAAGAAGTGACCTGCAAAATAAACGAAATCAAATGCAATTTGCCTTCGCTTCAGAAGCTAGAGTGGAAACCAAATGCAAGTCATACAATTCATGTCTGCTACAGTAAGCAAGCAATGGAACAATTCCAGCAAAAGTTCAGTCTTAATAAGAAAGAATTATGACAACCATCAAAATCCCAAGCGACAGAACCACGGGTCCGGGGTCCCTGTAGTGAGTGGCTCATTACAAGGTTGTCGTGAGCCCCATCTGGCCGTCTATCTCGATAATTAACGTTCGGATTTAATCTAAACAATGAACGGCTCACTTCACTTAGCATACTTAAAATCACTCCTACTTTTTAGGTCGTAAGCATACAGGAAAATCCAAAATCACTTCTACTAATCTTGACACCTCTTATGTAAAGACCCATAAAAAAATTTCTTCAAGCTTAAAGAGAATACTCCGAAATTTAAACTTGGGTTTCGGTGTGTAATTGCAAATCGTATTTAAATAAGGAGTTAGCATGTAATATAATTTGGATTTGGGTTTAATGATAAACAGAAGGAATTAGAGAGAGAGAGAGAGAGAGAGAGAGAGAGAGAGAGAGAGAGAGAGAGAGAGAGAGAGAGAGAGAGAGAGAGAGAGAGAAACCATCAAACTTTCACCTCTCGCAAAAACCCAGCTGAACCTCCCCATCTCTCTCCCCTCGATTTCTCTCCCCAAATCCCACCAAAACTTTCACCTCTCGCAAAATCAAGTGGGTTCTTCGCGTGTTCAAGCTCGGGTTTCGCGTGAGTGCGCTTGGAGGCGCGTTTTCGGATGGGTTTCTAGCTGAGAGGAGATTAGGGTTTGAAAAAACTTTAATTGGGAGCCCAAGCACATATGAGGTAGGGGTTTCTTCTCGTTCTCTAAGTGTTTTTTAGTATGGATAGCTTATATTCTTAACTTGATCATGTGTCCTTGAGTTTGATCGTTAATCTCTTACTCCCTAAGCGTATTCAGTTGTTTGTAACATAAATTTCTAGGTTGGAGCCCCAAATTCGTGATTAAGGTAGCCCATTTTATCTGCACTACACATTGCACATGCACACCCCCACGTACCAAATCAGTGAGTCACATATGCAATCAACTTTTCTTCTTCCAATTCAAATCTTATCTTTTTAACTTTTACCATATGTAAAACAAACGCCCACAAGATAGATTTAAATGGGATATTACAATATGCCCTTCTTTAAAAAAAATTTGTCCCCAAAATTTAATTTTTACCTCCCCTCATTGATCAACTTACGTGCTTTAATTTACTGCAATGTGTAGTGCAGATGTACAACAAAGACTCCAAAGGAAAGAAAAAGAAGACAAAATGGGCTGACTAATGGACATGCCACGAAGGCTTTATTACACACCACAAAGGCAAATATCACGTCACGAAGGCTACACCGCTAAGGCAAATATCACACCATAAAAAGGCTATATTTAATGCCACAAAGGCAAATATCACGCCACAGGCAAATATTTAATGCCATTAAGGCTGCGCCACTAAGGCAATATCATGCCACTAAGGCTATATATCAGGCCACTAAGGCTATTTATATCACGCCACTAAGGCTACATATCACGCCACTAAGGCTATATAAATAAGTACACCCACGACAACACAAAATAACTCATAAGTCTCAATCACAACCAATTTACCGTTGTACATAGTTCACCTTAGACTAGCAGCAACAAACCCATCAAAATCCACGCAATGAATTATGCACGATCGTGCACCATGGTCCTGGGCACCTCAGAACCAAAATTCAAATGTAATGTTATATCACAACGTACCTTTCGCTAAACAATATGCTATCTTTTGTACTCTATATTTTCATATATAATATGTTTCCGTTTCCTCAAAAACAAAAACCCCAATTTGGAAAAGATTAACAATAATAATTTGCAGCCACCACCATTTCACCATCGAGACACACTGAGTTAACCCAAAACATATGATGAAACGAATACAGAAATATCAATCGAACACCTCGAAAAACTTTAATGTACCAATTGCCAATCTCAAGTCTCAAAATCCAAAACATGCCAAAGTTTAGATGTAGCACAGGTATATAACAAAGAGAATACCAACTGCGAAGAATTGAGATTCATGCACAAATGATGCTTTCGAAACAGTACCTTAATAATAAAAATTCTACATAATTTATTTTTTTTCCCTGTGCCATTAACTTTTCAATCAATCCAAGCTTAAAGTATACCGGGCAACTAATCCGTCCCCAATCCGCAAAGCCCTATAATTAAATAGCCTTTTTGTGCATTTTTAATCTTCCCTAACAAGACCACCTTTCAACGTAGATTACGAAAGCTCCAAAACATTTTTTTTTTCCATTTCTTATTTATTTTCCATGCATAAGTTTTGTAACTACTCAGCAAGTACGAAAACTGATTTGTTCTTAAACGAAGAACAAATTCCAGGTTAACCCAAATCTCACAAGAAAATATACATAAAGTTAGATGAATTAAGTAATGGAAATCTAATCAACCACTTAAGAAATCTTTATTATTTTTTTTTGGTACTTCGGAAATATATTACGAACTAAGAGCAAGAGTTTAGCTGCATCAGATGTGCAGTTAGATCAATACAACCGTACATAGAATCAAAGAGCATGGCAAAGACAAGGAAGGCAAACAAAAGCCAAGACTAGTCAAGGATTAGACGGGTATTAAGCCTATCCCTTGTCATGAATTCACGAATCTCCATCTGTGGGGTCTCAGAAACCACCAATTCTTCAGCTTGTTCAGCTCCAAATCTAGCAAGGAAATCTGCACACTCATTGGCGCTACGGTAAATGTGCGTTAAAGAGCTCTTAGTCCGGGTCAAAAGATAGTGACCATCATTAATAATACTGCTCTGAGGATGTGATGTGTTAGCTCCTTCATTGAATAAGATAACTGCCATTTGAGAGTCCGATTCAATTTGAACATTCATCAAACCCTTTTCCAGGATGATCGTTAAGCCTCTATAAATACTCTAAATTTCAGTCTCCAAGCTTGTCCTAGCCAGCATTTTGCCAAAGTAACCCATCTTCCAGTCGCCTTTGTCATCTCTGAATATACCCCCAAAGCCTGCTTTGTTGTTGGTTAGATTCCAACAGCCATCAGTGTTCAGTTTGAGGTTACCTGCGTTTGGAGCATGCCACATAGTCAGTCGGTTCCTAGGGGGGTCAGATAAGAGAGTGGATTTGAAAGCTTCCGTGATTTCAGTAGCATATGCATTTAGGCTTTTGAAACTTATGTCCGGAACCAAATCTATGTCATCAAAGCTCTTTTGTTCCTATCCTTCCAAATCTGCCACGCAGAATATTAGCCCACAAACAATCTTCATTTTTAATGAGGTTCCACCCAAGTTTGGTGATGAGAGCTAGGTTTTGTGTTCTAGCTTTCCTCAATCCCAATCCCCCCTTATCTTTGTTTTTACACACAGTGTCCCATTTTACCAAATGAAGTTTCCTCTTGTCTGGGGTATCTCCCCACAGAAAGTTTCTATTTAATTGGTCAAGCTTATCG
Organism: Vaccinium vitis-idaea; assembly: GCA_963854785.1. NCBI lineage: Eukaryota > Viridiplantae > Streptophyta > Magnoliopsida > Ericales > Ericaceae > Vaccinium > Vaccinium vitis-idaea. The sequence goes on along the minus strand of OY978215.1, from coordinate 2,734,736 downwards.
CAAACACTAATCGGAAGTGCCATAGTTTGCATAGTGTAACTGGGGATAGTGGAAGAGGAAGCTTGGATAAGAGTAGCACGACCCCCAAGCATAAGGGTGTTAGATTTCCATCTAGCAAGTCTCCCTTGAACACTCTCAATGATGTGTTTATAGTGGTCCTTACAAGATCTCTTATGCAATAAAGGGACCCCTAGGTATTTCCCGAGATCATTAGTCAAAGCAATACCACAATAATCACTTAATCTTTTGGCTTTGTTACGGTCCATGTTGGGAGAAATATACAGCTTAGACTTAGATAAATTAACTGTTTGACCCGATATATTGCAGAACTCATCGCAAACCTACACTTCAGAGTAGTTCACCCACGAGAGAGATTATTTCTGTTATACTACAAAACATGCATGCCGATCCACCAACGAACTCGAACTGGCCACACGATCCCATATAAGATCTACCGCCCGCTCTGATACCAACTGTAACGAACCGGATCCTCAAGCACCACAACAAAGAAATAACAAGGTTAAAACAGAAAATTATTGAAAGCCATTTCCACTTCCTTCCATACTTACATAATTTACCATATACATTTTCATCATTTTCTCCACCCCTCTCCGAGTCTAATTCCCCCTCTCCTCCCTCCTTCCGTCTTTTTCCATCAAGATTGAATTTATAAACCTAAAAGACTGACTCACAAGGAAAGAATTCTAGGGGTGGACACATGTCCATTAGTCAGCCTATTTTGTCTTCTTTTTCTTTCCTTTGGAGTCTTCGTTGTACATCTGCACTAGACATTGCACATGCACACCCCCCACGTACCAAATTAGTGAGTCACATATGCAACCAACTTTTCTTCTTCCAATTCAAATCTTATCTTTTTACTACTTTTACCATATGTAAAACAAATGCCCATAAGATAGATTTAAATGGGATACTACACGTAGCATCATTGTTATGAAGCATATCCCAACTAGTTTGACACTTATGTCCGAGCTAATCATATGTTGTACCGAACCAGGGCGGCCCAAGGTATTTGGGTGCCCTAGGCCTAATTAAAAAAATTGTGCCCTAAAAATTTTCGTGTTCCTCAACCAAACTTTCTACGTTTTTGTTACTACAATATCCCCGTCAAAAGAGTATTAATACAAACTAAATTTAACAACGATGTAGAGCATCTAGAGATCCTGTGCCTTTTTTGAAACAAAATTTGGGTCAAAACTCCTTTGCTATGCAAATGCCGAACTCTAGTTTTACCCAAATCTGTTGTTCTTCAAGTTTCCTCTAAAAAAATTGGGTCAAAATGGCTCATTTAACTACTTATAATAAGTAAGAAATTTGATCTGCTGGAATTAATATTATGACTTTATTTGTTGGAAAAACAATGAAATTTGATCAACTTTTTGGTTACTTGGGAAAACTCAAGAACTTGTGTCAATTTAGAAATCCCAAATACAAACCCACTCGAAACTCTAACAAGAAGATTAGAAAATTACTACCTAATTACTTCGTCTTTAAGCAAATAATAAACTAAACTTAATTATTTCGTTTAGAACTGGCTTGATTTTTTACAAAACCAGAAATAAAAACTGTAACAAGCAGAAAATGATTTTCTTTTAAATCAGTTTTAGCTTTGGGCCTTTTTTTAAATTTTGGGCCATAATAGTTTTTGGGCTTTTTTTAAATATTGGGCCACAATGGTTGAGCTCTTTTGTAACTTATAATGATTTTTTTTTCTTTATTTTGGTCAAAAAAAGTGTTCTAGTCAAGCCCATTAGTATAAAATGGTGGAGTGTCCCAAAAAGTGACCATTTTTGAAGTGCCCTAGGCCCAAGCCTTGTGGGCCTTGGGCCTGGGCCGGCCCTGCGGCGAACAAAAGTAAACCCCCAAATGGAGTTGGCAAGATACGAAGATATCAAATATCTTAAATTTGAGATATCAAATATTTCAAATTTCTTGTTCACCCACAAGCTTATATAGTTCTTTGAAGGCAAACTCTTGAATTTTTTTAATTACTACGGTCAAATGGGTTCTTTACCCAATAATGCAATTCCCGTCTTGATCAAATAACTCAGTACCAACTGGTATTATATATTCTGTTGAAAACGAAATTATTCCTAGCCAGCAAATTAAATATTTCTAAACAAATGGGGCTAACTCAGTTAGTCAGGGCTCTTATATCTTAATAGGAGGTTGGTGTTCGAATCTCCCCGCCTGTGTGTAGGGGTTTTCCTTTCTCGTTTCTACCCTGTAATGGGCTTAATTATTTCTTGTATTAATTAAATTGTTGGACTTGGTTGTCTCGGGAACTGTCACAATTGATGTAGAACAAATTATTGAGTACGTCACTCGGTGAGAGTGAGAGCTACAGAGATTACCACAGCCGGAATACATGACGCTGCACGTGACACCACATTGGAACCACCACTGCCGAATTCCAAGCTTGGAAGGGTTTTCATTGGCTATATAATGATTTCAATTGTTAGGGAAATTTTCTCTCATGCAGGTTTGCTCATTTGAGTCAACATTCTAGCTCCGCCCACAGTCTTTAACGCGCATACTCCCTTTCATTCATGGCGATTTTGCCGCACCTCTGCCGGTTCACTACTCGTACCGACCTTTACGTGTCCAATACCAAAGTCTTCCCCCGCTACAAACCTCTCTCCGGTAGATGCGTCCCCAGTGAGTCTCTGTCTGCGTCGGTGAAATCCACAACCACCAACACTGATTTTAATGCAAAGGTGTTCCGGCATAATTTCATGAGGAACAAGAATTATAATCGAACAGGCTTTGGGCATAAAGAAGAGACTCTTGAGCTCATGAATCGCGAGTATGCTAGTAAGTTCTATAGGTTTATCGTTGTTTGATCGTCAAACTTAAGTCTAGAGAAAAAAAAATGGAAATTGAAAAAAGGTTAACGGGTGAAAGTGGACTTGGTTAACTTTCCAATCTCAAAATTGGTGAAAATTAAGATGAGGGAGGATCTTTTTCCCATGGCTAGTATAACGTCCTCAACTTTTCCCCCATTGTATAACTTTTTAAAAGGACAAATTATATAGACTTTCAATTTTTTTACTTTTTAAAATTTTCACTTGTTAAGGGACGGTCCAAAATGGAGTATATATTTCTCTCTATTCTCTTTGTACTCATTAATTTGGTGGAAATTAAATTTCAGGTGACATCATGAAGACATTGAAGGAGAATGGAAATGAGTATAGGTGGGGAAATGTGACGGTGAAACTTGCAGAATTCTATGGATTCTGCTGGGGTGTGGAGCGGGCTGTCCAGATTGCTTATGAGGCCAGAAAGCAGTTTCCTTAGGAAAAGATTTGGATCACCCACGAGATTTTTCATAATCCCTCTGTCAATAAGGTTCTAGTATATAACTTTAACTTCTACCCGAATTTCTCAAAATATTTGTGTGCATGACACCCTGACCCTATTTAATTAATGCTCGTTTATCCCATTATAGTAATATAATGGGATCTCGTGTGCAAGGCCGGCCCAAGGGTTTTGAGTGGCATAGGCCCAATCCAAAATAATGCGGCTTAAATTTTTCAGCAACAATAACAATACGAGAAAGTCAAAATAATATAAAGTTCTACAATTACATAAGAGCACAATGGGTCAAAAATAGATTCGATGTAAATTGTGAAAAAGTTATAAAAAAAAATGTAAAAATGTTCCGTCAATAATATTATTTTGCTGAAATTCAGTAGAAAGTATCTTTAGGAACATAATTTTGTTCTACAAGCTGAGTTCTATGATGTTTGGGCTCGGCTCTCTAAAAAAATACTTGAGCTCGAGCTCGAGACAAAATTGATCAAGTGGTGAAGAAACTATGACATTGAGAAGGGAATCTCATTGGATTGTGTTGGGTTCCATAAAATTTTAGATTGTCATTCCGTAACGCTTAGCAAGAGGTAATACGCAGGGGCTAAAAGAAATTATGACATTGATTGTTGTAACAATCTCATTGGACAGTGTTGGGCTCAGTTCGCGCAAGTGTTGGCTCATTTGTGTAAGAGGTGGTGAGGAAGGCTGTACATATATACATAAGATTATCTCGAGAAGTTTTCAAAAGTTTCCATTGTGGGACTTACTCCAGACCATTGTGGGAGCTCTCCTTTGTACCTACTTATGAGTTTCACTAGTCTCACATCGGGAAATTAGTGTTCAACAACCATTCTTTTTTCCTATAAGCTACCACCACTTCACTCATTTCATGCCAGCCCCTTAAAGTAAAATTTTTTTAATTGGGCTGCCACATTTTTTATTTTTATTTTTTTTGTTTGGGCTAACCTTGAAAAAAACTTTTACTTAAGCCTAACGCTAAAATTTATGAGAATACCCCTAATTTTTAGAATTTTTTTGAGTGCCCTAGACCCAGGAGGTTAGGACCTAGGCCTGGGCCAGCCCTGCTCGTGTGAGAAACAAGACATTATTTCACGTATTTTAGCACTTGTAGGATCATGATAATATCTCTACCGGGTCTTTGTTAGGATAATCATTAGTGCATGTAATTCTCCATAAAAATTGATTACGGTGCTCTTAAGATTTTTGGTACTTTGAAATTACTATAATTGTCCTATTTACCAATCTTTCTTTCAACTTATTTAACAAGCATTTTTTTTTTTTGGGGAAAGAATGTAACAAGCATTATTTCATTGGTAGAGCTCCATTTGATTGGAATCTGGGGGGTGTTGTGCACGGTGTTGTGTACCCCTCAGCCGTCCGATCGTATTTTAGACGGTTCGGATGTGCTTTGATTTATTACCGATAAAAATAAATCAAAATCAAATCACAATTACCAAATGAATCTGGACCATCCAAAACACGATCGGACGTGCACCGTGCATAGCATCCCCATTTGATCGTATGTTGCACACAAGAAAGAATCATTGCATTTCTACATGGGCTCCTGACCTTTGACTAGGATGTGTTGACCAAGTGGATTACATCAGAATCCATAAGATATGAACAGTAATTGTATAATAGTAGCCATTTTAAAATCAGTAAACTATGGCAAAAATAAAATAAAAATTCAACACTTGATCGAAACCCATTTAATTCGTTTAACTCAATGGAATTTTGTTTCAAAATCCTATCAAACGATATTCAATCATCATGATTTTTGACGTGGTTGATGTTCTCAACGAGCTCTACAAAATGAACAGTTTCTCGTTTAATTGACCATTCTCCACTCACTCATCAAACCATGTTTTGAAATCTTGGATTTTTGTTGCTGATTCAGTTTTTCTAAAGTCTTCTCGATCGTTGTCGTAATTTATTTTTGTCCTTTTACAGCGTTTGGAAGATATGGAGATCGAAAGACTCCCTGTTAAGGATGGGAGTAAACAATTTGATGCTGTTGAAAAGGGTGATATTGTGGTTTTGCCTGCTAATGGATCTACGGTGGATGAGATGATGATCCTCAGCAATAAAAATGTACAAGTTGTTGATACAACTTGTCCATGGGTATCCAAGGTTTTGATATTTTTCACCCCTGTGGTTTTCGACCTAAAGTCACATAATTCGCGTGCGTGTGTGGGAGCGTGAAAGCTGTCTTTAAAATAATAAATCCCAATCTACTAAAATCTGCGAGTGCGAGGATTGAGTGCGCAAGCATAGTTACAAATGGTTTATGGACCAAACTGCACAGCTTACACAGTTAGCGGAATAGGTAAATTGACCTTGGATCATATCCTCTTCTTCTTCCTTTTGATATGCTAAATTTATACTATATACATAGAAACATCTATGTATGTACAAATATCTATATAGGTACACATACATTTATACTAGCATCAACCCGTGCTATGCACGGCCATGGGAAAAACTAGTGAAATAAAAAATAAAAAATAAAAAATTTCACGAATGTTATATTCTTATGTTAATAGAGATCGATAGGTAAATAAAGTTGATTGTTCTCTAACTAAGTAGGTTGTTTCTAGCATTTTTCTTTAAAAAAGCAACAGTAATTTGTAACTTTCTCCATGTTTCAAGATAAGGCACGATCTATGGATAAGTTCTAAATTGACCCATGCATGCTCCTAAACTGGTGTTGGGTGACCATTAATGGATGAACAAGAGATATAAGAAGAAATGGCAATTTCGTTATTTTGAGGATTGCTAGGGGTAGTTTTCTCCTATAATAATTGTAGTACTCATTCCTTGTAATTTCGTGGTTTAGTTATTCTAGAATTACAGACAACACAATTTTCTGTTGTTGGGCTTGTGAAGACTGATTCGATTTGGATTATGATTCACTGAGCCTCGAAACCTTAAAGGGGCATTATGGTAACTGGAAATGTAAACTGTAGGTTATGAATGCTTTCCATAAGCAGCAATCGATCCCAACTCTTTAATCTCTTCATTTAATGCAGCGTAAAATTGACATGAGCCAATGAATGTACTCAACTATATATACAATTGAAAAATCATGTAAATCTTTATGTCTCGATTGTTCTTCACTTTCTGTGTGTTTATTTGTTTGACAGATTTATAACACCATGAGATGCGATATTTATAATTTCTATGAAGGTTTGGACCACTGTTGAAAAGCACAAGAAGGGAGAATACACTTCAATTATTCATGGAAAATACAATCATGAGGAGATTATAGCAACGGCATCTTTTGCAGGAAAGTATGTCATTGTGAAGAACATTGCAGAGGTACTTTTAAAATTTCACACATCAAGAACTGTCCCGTAACAAAACCAGTCAGGCAATCACCACTCCTACCCGTCTCTGGTTGTCTTTTATGACAAAACATATATTGTGATCAACGATTAAGTTCTTTTTCTTTTTTTATCAACAATTAATTAAGTTGTCCTTTGCTGGAAGAATTTTGATCTTGTTGAATTTCTTTCTCACCTTATTACAGGCGACATACGTTTGCGACTATATTCTTCGGGGTAAGCTTGATGGATCTAGCTCTACCAAAGAGGCATTTTTAGAGGTAAAAGTGTTGCAAGTTTATGGTTGTACCATGATTTCAATATGGTCGAAAAACAACGGTATAGCTAGGTTTCATACGAGAATTTTGTCTGTCGCGGAAATTTAAATTCGCGGTTTCTAAGGGGTTTGATCCAGATACTGACTTGGTTAAACTTGGTATTGCAAATCAAACTACGATGCTCAAGAGAGAAACTGAGGAGATAGGTTCGTAATTTTCATCGTAGCCTTCGATTTTATGTAGCGATGAATCGCAAGTGTGTTTTCCTGTTTTCAGGAAAATTAGCGGAGAGGACTATAATGCGAAAGTATGGAGTGGAAAATGTCAATGAGCACTTCATAGTTTTCGATACGATCTGTTACGCCACTCAAGTATTTTTCTATATCCTCCGATATGGTTATGAAAGAACGTCGCAAAATTCAATAGGGTGTTCAAAAAGTCTTTTGTGTAACATTTCTTCTTTCATTTCAGGAGCGACAAGATGCCATGTATAAGCTTGTGGAGCAACACATGGATCTTATGTTAGTTATGTTGTTTTAATTTAATATTTTACAATTTATAATTTATTGGTTAATCCCAAGTAAAAATTATATGTTGGAGAGTTACAAGGAGTTGGTTTCTATGTTGACTTGGTCTCTTATTTAATCTCCAACATACAACCTCTTTCCTATTTTCCTTATAGCTGTTGCTACATAATAGGATCAGTTGGTTTGGTAAAACAAATTAACGTTAATTTTCATTGTATAACGTTAATTCTTTGTTGCTATTTTTCCTCCTAATTAGTAGAACCTCCTTAACAGACCAACAGGTTTATTTGCTTATGACGTTAACTTTTCGGTTGCTATTTTTACTCCAAAATTTTAGAAGATATTCAGTTTTCCTAACCTCACCTTTTGTGCCTATATATATTAGTGTTATAACTAATGGCAAAATATAACAATAGTCTACTGCCAGCTTTCAACAATTACCACAAAAAGTTTATGATTTCATTTATCTTTCTTTAATCCATACAAGTGCTCCATATACCTACTTCACTTCTTTATATTGCCGTAGATTAAATTACTATTGATTTCATTCGGATTTCGAGTGTCGGGAAACTATTGGTTCGTGAGTTTGCTTCACTGCACAGAAGGAGGCTCGTAGGTCGTTGTATCTTGGGGAAGGAGCGCCAATCAACCCCGTGCAGGAGGGGGTGTATCTTTCCTAAGGAGAGCGCTATTCGCGTGCCTCGACCATAACCCCACAGGCTATTCTAATCTTTTCTCTTTTAATATTAATTTGCATTTGGTTATTTATTATTTGTTGGCATTTTTATTCTAACAGTTAATCCTAATCTATAATTTCTCCAACAAGTTATTGGGGGGTTGAATTCACTTAACACTTCTCACTTGCAAGAGATTGCGGAGGACGGTGGAATTCCATCTTACTGGATTGATACTGATCAGAGAATCGGACCCGGAAACCGAATTAGTCACAAATTGAAGGTAGGTGCATGCGAAAAATTCCAATACAATACAACGAACCTCACTAACTACAACTCACAGTAGTACTTCTTGTCCTTCGAAACTGAACTTTTTTTAGTTACCCGAAATGCAATTCATGGATGTTCGAAATTGAATTGTTTGTAACAGAACGGCGAGCTGGTTGAGAAGGAGAACTTTTTACCTGAAGGTCCGATCACGATAGGGGTAACAGCAGGTGCTTCTACTCCTCATAAGGTAATTGCATGTGCTCAATATGATTTAGTATGTTCCTTTTTCGCGGCTTTCCTTTTTTAGGGTTCGATTATTTGGCTTCGCGATCTTCACTAATCGCGACTTGCAAGTATGAATAATGAACTGCTGGTGCTAGATTTCCATACAATTTGCATAAACTTAATCTGACAATATTTTTTTGTGTCAAAAATGAATTTTACTAGGCTGTGGAAGATGTCCTTCTCAAGGTAATCGACATAAAACGTAAAGAAGAAGCCCTGTGACTGGATTAAGTTGGTGTCTGCCATTTAATTTCCGAGAGAATTATGTCGTAGTTTATTGTGATGAAGATTGGAAGGAAGTTTAAGGGAATACGTTGTATTTTACTGGATGAATGTTTAAAAATGTGCATCATGTAATAGTATACTCAAGTGGCATATAATTGGTTAGGGTGTCAGCCTCGTTGTAATGTTTTCCTCTCTTTGTTCGTTGTGTTGCTTTTTGCTTTTATCTTTGTAAACCCTTGTATCATGTCCTTATTTAGTCAATAAGACAACCAACGGGGGCTAGCTCAGTTGGCATCTCACTAGGAGGTCAGAAGTTCGAATCTTCATGCCTGCGTGCAGAGTCGTTTCTTCTCTTTGTTTCTACCCTGTAACGGGCTTATTTCTTGTATTGATTAAGTTGTTGGGTTTGGTTGTCTCGTGGACTCTTACAATTCATGTAGTGTCCCGGTTTGGTACTTTGTACTTCATATGTGATGTAATTGATCCCTCTTCTATCGATTAACAAAAAAAAAAGTCAATAAGACAAATTAAATTATTTTGTAAAAGTAGTCGTAACCTGTAAAGGACTTGTCAAAAGTATTGACTATGTAATTGGAGTTTGGTGAAGTCGGAAAAACGCTGTTCTACACCACGAATTTAATTTCTATCCTGTGACTCTCAAGGTATAGGGTGAGTTCACACTATAATACATTAATTTTGGATATTTTCGGTATTTTTTGATATTCTTTATGAGGAGAAGAATACTGAAAATGCCAAAATTATCTTAGCGTGAACTCACTCAACGAAGGCATGTGTACTATAAACGCTCCCACACGTGAGGTGGTTTCGCTGGATAACAAGGTGATGGAATTAATTGCTCATAGTTATCAAGCAATTATTTTTATACGTTAGAACAAGTTCACTGGTTTGTGTCAAAATCACATCATTAAAAGTAATTTTTGGCTGTCAACAATTTATAGAGCAGCACCACCAGTGTTATGTAGTACTTGACTAACCACGTTTATTTGTCCCCTTTTTCTTTTATCTAAACGTCTATTTCTCCTTTGTAGCCACATTTTTCCCATTTTGAAGGCGAAGCGTCAATTTTGACCATTGCCAGGTTTAATGTTTCAAATTTAAAATCAATAATACTCCCTCCTCCGTTCCTAAATAAGAGCTCCACTTTCTCTCTCTTGCCATTTTTCAAATCAAAGTATCTTTTTTCGAATTTTTTCGCACCGAATTAAAGTACTCGTCGAGTACTTTAATTCGGTGCGAAAAAATTTGAAAAATGATTTGCAGAAGTACTTCTTTTTTTATTTGAAAAATAACACGACTTTTTGTAGTGGATTATTATTTTGGAACGAAGGAGTAACATTCTTAGAAATTTAGGAGTACAAAAAAATAGTGAATTTTGTCATTCATAATGCCAAATTTTGATTTTGACGCCAACATTCGGAGTAACTTAGTGGAATTCTGGATTTGGGAATGGTGCAGTGACCATAAAATGCACTGCACTGTATAATGCATCATCCGACCATTCATTTCGACATTGCATGATTCTGATTTAATTCAAATTCGTTACTCAAATTAAATTCGATTCATACATTATAGAAATAGACAATCGAATTATGTGCACTGCACCGTGAATTGTGGAGTGCACTACTACAGGGTCCCATCCCATGCCCGTGGAATTCCAGAGAAAATACAGTACTGGCGGCATGGTCCCGAATGTGAGGGACCCCTCGGACCAGACCAACCACGAGTTGCGCGCTAATCTATTTTTTAATCTTCCCATAGTTTTCAGTGTTGGGAATTGGGGATTAAAGTAACATCAAATCTACAGCACTAAATTATTCAATATTCTCAATACATTTTAGCGGTTAAGATCTCGTTTCGCTAGCTTGGTTTTTTGGGATTTTTTTTTTTTTAAAAAAAAGTGTGGATATTAGGAGATTGACCTATTTTATAAAGCGTGAAAATTCAAGAAACCAATAATCTAACTTAATGAACTCCTGTCAACTATATTTGCACATTAAATTATATTATTTGTGCCTGTTAACCTCACTATGAGTTTCATCTTGACAAATCAGAACCATTCATATTGTTGACCAAACATATAAAGCAACCATAAGAGAGACCAATATAATCCCATAATTTTCTATATAATCGTAGGCCTATGATGTCACATTGTAACACTAAACTAGAAAAATAAGGATTATTCTTTCAAAGATAGATTACTTTATTTGCTATTATTCTTTGGCAAATTTGGAAGGATCGCAACAAAATGAGCTTTGAAAATGTGGATATAGATCATCTCTTTAGCACGAGAAATATCATATCATATGGCTCTAAAGTTTCCAATGCATTTAAATCCCTACTCTACAATGGTTATTCTGACACTATGCTAATTACTTGGATTTCCCTTTTGGCAGTTGGTGTGAAGCTTAATACGGACAGTTGTGTCTACATGACCAACAACAAAGCTGGATTCGGAAGACTCTTTAGAGATCATCGTGGTCAATGGCTCCTAGGATATTATGGGAAGCTGTCTTGCAAGTCTAGTTTGGAGGCTGAAATTTGGGCAATTTGTCGCGGGCTCACAATCATGCTGGAAAGAGGTTACACCAATGTATCAATCGAGTCGAACTCATCCATTGCGATTCAGTTAATCACAGAGGGCCCGAACAACGGCCACCCCAACTTGGATCTCATCTTGGATGCCAAAGCTCTGTTAGCTCGCATAAATTCCGTTCTCTCTCACATCTTTAGGGAGGCTAATCAAAGTGCAGACCATCTCGCGCATTTGGGCGCTGAACAACATGAAGACCTTGTGGTTACTGAGGTATCTCTTCAATCCATCCGGCAATTTTGTGGTTGAAGATGGATTGGGAATTGGTAGGATTAGAGATTAGTAGTATCTCGTTTTATAAATCTGGATCTTTAAACTCTCGTTTTCGTCGTTTATTTAAGTTTCTGTTGCACCCAAAAAAAACCAAAACTCGGACGAAAAGATATAGGTAGTTCTGAAAGTCTAGTAATTGTGGTTCTTTTAGGAGTCATTGTCCAAAGCTAAACCCACATGGTTTTTTTTGATCAGAAACCCACATGGTTTGCATCGTTAATTCAAAGCCTCAAATTAGGCTCCACTGTATCAGTCCCACATCCTTGTCTCAATTCAAAGATCAAGTAGTCAGAGTGTTCCACTAACAAAAAATTATTTTTAAAAAAATTGAGACAGGTCATTCCCTTATAATACTTCACATAAAAAACTGTAAAATTCAATTTTTCCTCCTCAGTCCCATGCCATAAAATTTCACAAAAAATAAAGAACACGAGAAAAAAGAAATTAACAAAGAAAAAAAAAAAAACGAACACCAAGCACGACTCACGACTCACGAGCGTAATCTCTCACAAAATAAAAAAAATGAGGACAATACGCACCATTAGTCCATTTCGCTACACTACCTACCATCCCCGCTAAAGTGCTCCCTCTCTCTCTCTCTCTCTCATCCATGGCGATTTCACTGCAACTGTGTCGTTTCGCTGCCCGTACCGACCTCTTCACGCCGGAGATTAAAGTCTTCCCCTGCCGGAAACCTGTCTTCGTCCGATGCTCTGCCGGCGAGTCTCCATCGGCTTCAGTGACCGTCGATTCCGACTTCGATGCGAAGGTGTTCAGGCATAACTTGACGAGGAGTAAGAATTATAATCGGAAAGGGTTTGGGCATAAGGAAGAGACTCTTGAGCTTATGAACCGCGAGTATACCAGTTACTTCTCTCTCTCTCTCTCTCCTTGTTTGTTTAGAACATCTCTGCCCCTTAGTCGTCCTTGTCCTCAATTTTGAGTTAAAATTTAAATTCGGCTGAAATACCTAATGAGCAAACAAAAATCTAAGCATGAATTTGAGTAAAAGCTGCGTTAATGGCGTGGTTGTGATTTTAGAGGGGAAAAGTAGCCTTACTTGAGTAACAATTTGAGCTGATTTGAGTAAAACTTAATTTGGTGTAGGTTTGAATTTAGGGGTGAGTGAATTTCGAGAGAGTTTTACTCAGGTAGGGACTGGAGATGCTCTTAGACAAGAGATGCAATTGAAAAGCTTTTGGTGCCTTTGGATTTTTGTTGTTTATAGTAGTATTAACTCGTGGTGACCTTCTTAACTTCATAACAGTAAACTAACAAAATCGTTGGCTCGTTTTGGAGGTGGCCTTAAATTGGGAATCCTGTTGACTTGCTCTACTGTTTGTTTCCAGAGAAAATTAAGAAAGGAAAAAGGAAATGTTATGTTGGGCTCCTATAGTAAGATTAAAAGTTCAATCTAAAAAGGATTTTTTCGTTTCTTTTCTTTTTTTGATAAGTAAGCACTAAGCAATTATGTTGAATGGGCACCAAGGGGGTGCAACCCGTATACAAAAGAAAACGGTTTACATGAAGTGCGACCCAGAACAATACTAACTTGAGAGCTTCTACAAAATCCAAAATTGGTTTAAAGTTGGATCAATCGAACCAGAGAACCGGCTGTATGAAAAGGAAAGCATACTGCTGTTGAAGTTGAAATATGCATCTCTTTGTCCTTCAAAAGTTCTTGTATTACGTTCTCTCCAAATAATCTATATCACTGCCAAGGGCGCCAAGTACCAAGCTTTCTTCCTCCTTTTACTTTGGCTCCCCTCCACGAACATAAAACATCCTTTACTGACCAAGAGAACACCCACTCCAGCCCGAACAAAAGAAGGATCACAGATCACAAATGTGCTCTACTTTTTTAATTTGATGTAGAATAGATGAATGATGAAATTTCGAATTTTTTTGTTTCTACATGAGCTAAATTTGTTGTTTTTGTGTTTTTCTATGGTAATGGGAGATTGTAATGGGAGGTATGCCTCGTTTGTTCTTTCTAATTGATTTGTGGAAAAAAAGCTCGGACTATGTTCTCTATGTTGTTAATTTCATGGAAAATTTCAGGTGATATCATAAAGACTTTGAAGGAGAATGGGAATGAGTATACGTGGGGAAATGTGACTGTGAAACTAGCAGAGTCGTATGGATTTTGCTGGGGAGTTGAGCGGGCTGTTCAGATTGCTTACGAGGCGAGAAAGCAATTCCCTGAGGAGAAGATTTGGATAACGAATGAAATTATTCACAATCCCACTGTCAACAAGGTTTATAATTTCTATCCTAGTTTCCTAGTACTGCTTATCTTTGGTTCATATTTTTAGTGTCAGTGGGCTTGCAACCTTGATCATTAGTTGCATAATCAGATGTTGCCCCAAAGCATGAGTCTGGTTCTTAAACTAGTGAACATTTAGCCGGAAAACTCTGTTCTGATTATAAATAAATAAATAAAATAAAACACCTTTGAAATATGGATTCTTGGTGCTGCTTTTATTTTTTGAAGAGTTTTGATGCTTCTTTTGTTTGATTTCTGTATATAGACAAGCAACAATCCATGCTTGCAAACTTGACCACATGACTTGTGAAATTGTTTGACTTGATACCCTATTTGCAAACATTGCCTTTTTATGGTATTAACTATTAAGGGTTTTCCTTTCTATCTATAACCAATTGACCACTCATTGTAGCTCGTAAACTTTTTTGTCATTACAGCGGATGGAAGAGATGGAAGTCCAAAATATCCCTATTAAGGATGGCAATAAACAATTTGATGTTGTGGATAAGGGTGATGTTGTGGTTCTGCCTGCTTTTGGAGCTGCAGTGGATGAGATGAGGGTCTTGAGCGACAAGAATGTGCAAATTGTTGATACAACTTGTCCATGGGTATCAAAGGTATATTTCCCATTGACTGAGCTGCTGCTGTTTTGATATTTTCGCGGGCTATCTTTTGTTATTTGGCCTTGTATTCCCACTTATTTGATATAAGACATTGATAATCTTTGTGTAGGTCTGGAACACTGTTGAAAAGCATAAGAAGGGAGAGTACACTTCGATTATTCATGGAAAATATTCTCATGAGGAGACTATAGCAACTGCATCTTTTGCAGGAAAGTATATCATTGTGAAGAACATGGCAGAGGTACTTTTGATAGTGGCTGCTATTGTTTTTCGAGTTATAACTATATTTATTATCTTTCACGTTTTTATACTGAAGTGACATGTATATTGCGATAACTAAGTAAGCTCTCTTTGCTGCAAGTTTGTAATCTATCCGAATTCTCAATTGAACACAGGCTACATATGTTTGTGACTACATTCTTGAGGGTAAGCTTGATGGATCTAGCTCAACCAAAGAGGCATTTTTAGAGGTACAGTGTTGCTGCTTTATTTTACCTTAATTCCTATATGGTTTCAAAATAATGGCAGGTTTCACGCAAGAATTTTTGGTTTGTCACAGAAATTCAAATTTGCAGTTTCTAAGGGGTTTGATCCAGACACTGACTTGGTTAAGCTTGGTATTGCGAATCAAACTACAATGCTTAAGGGTGAAACTGAAGAAATAGGTTAGTTACATTTTTCACTATATCATCAATCATATTTACCTACAGATAGCAAGTTGTGATTTCTAAGTTTGTTTTCTTGTTTCACAGGAAAATTAGCGGAGAGGACAATGATGCGCAAATACGGAGTGGAAAACGTCAATGAGCACTTCATAAGTTTCAATACGATCTGTGATGCCACTCAAGTATTTTCCTCTCCACCAATCTATTGATTTTTAATTTTTTTTCATTTTCATGACTAATGATTTGACAATGTGTTTGCCTATTATAGTAGACCATCAAATAATATAATGGGGTGTTAATTATTATTTATTTTCATTCTTATGCTTCATCTTTTTTCCTTCACCTGCTTGTGTTTTGACATAGAACTTAGCTTATGTAAGAGGTTTTTTTTGGGTTGGGGTCCATGTGCATTTGGTTTTTGCTCATTGCTCTAAGTGAGGTTGAAGAGCCATCCACTTACTGTTGATCCACATGTTATTCCATTTCTTATTTACAACACATTGAACTTCTTCTTTTTGGAAACTCTCAGAATAATTATGCGCTCAAAATGTCTGTCTATAAGTGAAAGAAAGTAAATGCTCATCAAAAAAGAACACGGACCACTTTTACCCTTCTGAATGCGTTTTGTTTTTAGCCTTCATGAAGCCTCGTCTAAATAATTCTTGTCCATTTCAGGAGCGGCAAGACGCTATGTATAAGCTGGTGGAGGAACAGCTGGATCTTATGTTAGTTGTTGGGGGGTGGAACTCAAGTAACACTTCTCACTTGCAAGAGATTGCGGAGGATCGTGGAATTCCATCTTACTGGATTGACAGTGAGAAGAGAATTGGTCCTGGAAACAGAATTAGTCACAAATTGATGGTAGGTGCTTCCCAAAAATTCCAACGTGAAACCATTTTTAGTTTCCCAAAATCTAATTCATCTAGGTTCAAATTGGGTAATTGTTACAGCACGGTGAGCTGGTCGAGAAGGAGAACTTTATACCAGAAGGTCCTATCACAATAGGGGTAACATCTGGTGCCTCTACTCCTGATAAGGTAATTGTCCCAACATGATTTATCTACCTTTTTCGCTACTATCCTTTGCAATGGTGTTTCTTGGACTGCTATTTTCACTAATTGTGAGTCTATAATCTGCTACTGTTATAGATTTCCACGCTATTAGCTTTAAACATCATAATTTTGTGACAAAATGGTTCTTACCAGGTTGTCGAAGATGTTCTTATCAAGGTGTTTGACATAAAACGGGAAGAAGCTCTGCAACTAGCATAAGTTGATGTCCGATGTTAATTTATTAGAGAATAATGTTGTATTTCATTGCGAAGAAGACTTTACAGGAAGTTTAAGAGCATAATGTTGTATTTTATTTCGATGAATGATTGGAAAAACTGTACCAGTCATGTAATGTAATACGTACTCCCTTTTGTATATAAATAGGCCGTGGTTTTTACATCTGCGTTGTTTTCATTTTTCCAGTTGAAATACTGGGGACTCGAAGGCACCTATTTAATACTCTGTAGTAAGGTTTTAGACAATAGAACATTGCTCATAACTTGAAATTTTTCGTCAGCTCATAATCCTTTTAATGTGAAAAAGGATGCTCGAAATCGCAGGTTTTTGCCATTGAAGAATAAAATAAATATTTTTCTCAATTCTAAAAGTTTACTTGGGTGATCAGCAAATTAATATACCTATATGGATAGTATAATTATAATTAATTTTGAGTCTTGTAACAGTAGTAGTAAATAAATTAATTAACTACGCCACGTGGTGTGTCTCATACAGTTTACATTTATCAGAGCAACCCAGAATTGCCAGCTTGTAGTTATCGCAGCCTTCCAGTTTCAAAAAGGTGGTTCTACTAGATGATTTTATTTTCTTTTCTAGTCGTTCATTGATAAATAATTTCAATCAATGAGATCTTGACTGGTCAGTTTGCACTATTAGTAGAAGTTGCTTAAAGCCTCATGGATTAGTCTGGTTGGTTGGTGAATTTAACTCCACACAATAGACCAGGAGTAATGTCATAAGAAAGTGATTTCTTATAAATCCCCTAGTCCCGTGGATGACTTGCCCTTGATGGACCAAGGAGGGGGTTAGTGAAGGTTTGCATAAACGGGCTTAACACCCCAGACCGTCGAACAAAAATAGTAGTAGCTTACATGACCACAAGCATGTTAATTAATGCTGTTGTGTTTGTGTGCGTACACATACTAATGGGCACATGTATATCAAGGTTACTCAATGCTTACGACACCCCAGGTGCCCCAAACCCCACTTTCGCAACTGATTTTAGCAACTGGGTTGCTAAAATCATTTGAAAAACTCAGCCCTAAAATCAATCATGATTTTAGCACCTGGTGAACTCATTTGCTAAAATCAGAGTTGATTTTAGCAACTGGGTTTGCTAAAATCATTTGAAAAACTCAACCTTGACAGGCCTAAAATCAACCATGATTTTAGCACCTGGTGAACTTATTTACTAAAATCTATAAAATCAAACGGAAAACTCAGCCCCAGAGTGACTAGTTTCCCATTTGATAAAATGGGAATTTCATAAAATCAATAGGTTGATTTTAGCAAATGAGAAAACCACTTACTAAAATCAACATACTTTCATTTGTTAAAATGGGTTGATTTTAGCAAATGGTTTCCTCATTTGCTAAACCATTTGCTAAAATCAACTCTTTGATATTATGGGATTCCCATTTAATCGAATGGGAAACCAGGTTAAATTAAGACCAAGTTTCTCAAAAGACAGAATCTACATTTGATAAAATCAAACAATTGATTTAATCAAATGGAGAAGACATGTGATTAAATCAAAGCAAAATAGATTTTGCTTTGATTTTAATCACATATCTTCCTCATTTGATAAAATCAAGTATTTATATGGAGCTTTAGAGCATTATTTTAATCACATATCTCGATGAGATCTATCAAACAAGATCCATATTGACTAAAAAATTATTTTCGTAAGCACGTTATTTTTTAGCTTGAAAATTGCACGTAGTTTCGTAGTGATACAACTTTATGGGACGGAGGGAGTATTATTTATACACAATCGGGTAGGATTCGGGTCGAGGCTAATCTTTTCCAACCCAACAAAAGGCCTTATTTGGCCTTTTGCCTAATCCACTCTTATGCTTTCCCAATTCCCAAACACTTCCTCTCAGGACCGGGAGATATGACATTTTTTCTTATTTCAAGATTTTGTAAAGAGATTTATGCAGGAAATCGCATAGCAAAGGAAAAAAGATAACGATAACATATTAGTATTTGCAGGCCTCGACAAACTGATTTATTAAAAAAAAAAAAAAAACACTAGTATTTTCGTTTCCTTCAATTAATCTTTTCACAAGTTCTTAATCTAAAAAGAAGTCTCTTGGTTTTCCCCAATTCTTGAAAAAAAAATATTTGAAAATTGAACTATCTATTTATCACACCTGAAAATGGGTGGTTAATTTGCTACAATTATCACCTCTAAATAGAAGGATTTATTATCATCTGGAAACAGATAGGGAAAATGGGTTATACAACAATTAACAATAATGAAGGGAAAAAAAAAAACCTAAAAATACCCCTCTTCCTATTTTGAGTTATTCAGCAGTAATTGGTAATATATTTCTCGATGAGCCCCGATAATCAGTCAATTCCTGTGTTTGTTGAAGTTCAGGTGAACCACCCCACGTTTTAACCCGCTCCTCAGCTTGCGAAGCCTGCATATGTTTGATGATGAATTTATTAATTCATAAGCATAAATGAAGAAAATGAACATTTCAAAATTCGAAATTGTGGTTTTAGGCTCTGCTTTAAATGATAAAGTCTAGATTTTAAAAGACTACGAATAAAGTTTTTTTCCATAGCAAAGTTGTTAATGTTTGATGCAAAAACCTTTATAATAATAATAATAATAAAATAATAAAAACTTTAAATTACTTCGAATCCAAAATTTGGGCGCCAGCCGTGTATGCGATAGTTGTGGATATAGATTTTAGATTGTAGCTTTTACTAACCCCTAGATTCTCAAAATCTACACATAAGAATTTTCGACACACACTCGCAACTGTTCTCTAAAAACTAGTCACAAAATCTACTTCAATAATTTTTCACACTCAAGTACCTCAGATTGACACTAACGTTGCAATTTTTTAAGCTATAGGTTGTCAAGTTATTGATTTTGACATACCTCTTTGCTCCAGTTTGTTCGGATTATGATGAACAATAAGATTACAGTTTGAAGCACGCTACCAAACAGCATCCCGGCCCAGATACCCTTTACTCCTAGCTTGAACACATAACCAAGTACGCCACCGATTGGAAGGCCGACTATGTAGTAGCATCCTGTGTTCAACAGGGCAACCATGAACTGCCAGCCTGCACCTACCGCAACCCCTGCAGTTTCAACAAGATGATCGGTTATACTTGGACCTTGTTTTTTCCTTTCGCAGCTCATTCATCGTGATAGAATTTCAAGAAGTTGGGAGGGGCGGGGAGAATGAAACTTAGTTCGAGAACAGATGAAAACACAAGTTTGGTTTCATAGATCTCGAAGCTAGTACCATTTTTTCGAAACATAAACAACTGTCAAAAGTGTTGCTTTTGTTCCTAATTTTTGAACATTTGGACACATGTAAGCATGGACATCTGAAGAGAGTGTACCATGCAGAATTGGTTGGATACTGTTGAGGAAGATGGTTGCGGCCAAAAAGTACACTAACTTGGATGCCTCACTCATAACAAGAGGCTCTGATGTGAACAGCGTAGGATAATTATTCTTGGTTCCCAGAATCACGGCTGTGAACAGAGTTCCGAACATTAAAGATGTCCAAACCGTCACCACAATTGAGAATTTTGCAGCTTTTGGATTTCCTGCTCCAAGTTCATTCGACACGCGCACACTGCAAGAAAAAGTAATAATATGATCAGAACACGATGATTATATTGACAATGATTATATGCCACAGCCACAGCGCATTGTTTTTCTATAACCATTTCATCTGAAATCTTCTTTTGTTTTTTTAAATCCACCTTACTCTTGTTAAATTTTACAGCATCATGTAATTCTGCTTCCGACTATGGGGTTAGAGGAAAGAACTGCTAACCTGACTGCTGCGTTGAAACCCAGGGCAATCATCAAAGTCCACAGCTGCAAGTTCATACTGCCAATTCACATAAATTGGAAAAGATTAGGACACAAGCCAGCTTAGCAAAAAAGTGTACTAGATATAACCAGATGTCATATGAATTTTGATGCTTCCAGAGTGACAAACTAGGGTTAGAAAAGAAAACTAACCAGATTGAGACGGCATCCACAGCAATTGTTGGATTCTTTAAGCTTCCCACCATAAGGATCACGGCTGTGTAATACCACAGCTCCAAGCTGTCACCCAAACATAGCATTTTTATAAGTGAGGTGAATCATTTATAGTCCCTTTGTGAACTCAAAATGTGAAAGCTTACCATAGCATGACAGCCGATGCAAGGGAGAGCTTCACGAAACCTGTCAACGACTTGAAGGCTAACAAGGAAAACCCCGTCCATGCTTCTGGAAAATACCCAGAAATCACATAAATAATCTGAGCCAAGTTTAGAAGCCACCATGAAATGTTCCCAGCTATGGCAGCACCAAGCAAGCCATGCCCAAACTTCGTTATGAGAACCCAATTCAACAAAACATGAATTCCCAGAGATGCTATCGAAGCTATGGTCATGAACCAAACTTTGCCTTGAGCTTGGAGAAACTTCTGTACCGGGAAGTTCAGGGCATATGCAAACAATTGAGGAATTACCCATCTGCAGTACTTCCCTGCAAGATCAGAGATTTCATCGTTTTGATGAAGGAGCTTCAGCAGCGGTGATGTGAAGATATAGAAGGGTGTCAGAAACAAAGCTGTGACTCCTGTAATGATCCATGATCTTTGCAAGTAAATTCCTAGCATGTTGAACTGTCCCGCGCCAACTGCTTGACCACAAAGGGTTTCAAGAGCACTTCCCATCCCTAGCTACTACGGAAGAATTAGGAAAATAGAATTGAGTTAGTTCAGCTTTGAAAGCTTAATTGGAAAAGGTAATTTCGGATGATGTAAATACTAGCTATATCTTGTGCCTACAGATACGAACACAACACTGGATCAAAGCAATCACCGCCCTTCCAATTAAATTTTGCTTTGTGGGAAACACCGTCTTAAAGTATGCTTTTTTTTGTGTGTGTGCGCGCGCGCGCGTCTGCAGAGATAATAGGTGTAGAAAATCAGGTTGATTTAACTTGTGAAATTCGGTCCAACACTTTGTGCGTATGAAATTCTTTAGCAGGATCATCAAAGCATAAACATAAAAGGTAGTGGCTGATGTTGAAGAAAGCATCGGCAACAAATATGTCGACACATGCATAAAAATCTACTAACATGTAGAAGCGGCAGACAAGTACTTGATGAACTACTTACCATGACACCATATACAAAGCCCTCAACTATATTTTGAACAACTGAGACTGCTGCAAGCTCAATATCCCCCAAATGGCCTACAAAAGCAGCTGTTACCACATCTATAGAGAATTGAGTGACTGCGGTAAGCACAGCTGGAGCTGCTATTTGCCACATCAATTTCGATTCGTGCCACCATTTTTCTGCAATCTTTTCTCCCTCCAGAAGCGCAGTCACCTCTCTCCCTGCTTCAGGATGATTTTCCTCCATTAAAGCACCTTCTGATAGACCCATCCAAAACATAAAGCAACTTATATAATCATATGGCTTGACAAACAGCAACCAACTCTAAAGAGATTTGGTTCCAAGTACTTCCAGCCCATAACAAAAGTGGAGAGGTATTATCTGAGGAAATTGTGGGTTGTCTCATAATTATAATTATATTATGCAGCCACCTAATCAAGAAAAGTTTGCTGTTTTTCCTTACTTTGCCCAAAGGTTCATTTGGTTTTCAAGGACAATAATTCCTTGCTTTTACTGCATCAGAATATAGTATTACAGAAAAAGAAAAGAGAGGCAAAAGTTTGGTGGAAGCTTTTCTGACTTGTTTGCATGTTAAAACTAATTTTGAAGACCAATAAAATATGCATATCAAGTGTGCTTTTCTAGCCATTTTTTATTCTTATTGTTGACCTTGGGTGGTAGGAAAAGCTTCTTTTGCTTGGAAAAATGATGCTAACCAGTCAGAACCATCCTGTACATACCATTATCACCAACCATTTTCATTCTCATAGTTCCTGACATATTATTGGCAGGTCACAGACTCACAGGTCTACCATACACTCATATTTTCTTTAATCTAATTAGTAATGGATGGTAAGAATATGCCATTAACTCTTGTGGGACTAGTCCATACGGGACTTGTCCCGGCTTTAATTGAGCCCGCCAGTGGACGGAGGGATTGGTCCCCTAGGAATTAGTTGATGAGCACATAAGTTGGCCCAAACTTCATGAGTTACTAAAATAAATGGGCCATATTTCCATCTCATTCATTTATTTCTTCCATGAAAACTGCTTACCACAAGTTGCCCAATACTAAAACGTAGTGAAAAGTGAAAACATATGAACATTAGAAATCCAGTTTGGGTATTTGTTTCTTCCATGAAAACTGCTTACCTAATACCGAATTATATAAACATGGAAATCCATGACAGGAAGAGTCAAGAACTGTCAAAAAGAAGGTAAATTTATATTCTCACTACAATGATTGTGGACTTCCACACCATTAACAAAAATATACCCACCCTTTCCAAGTCAAAAACCCCAATAATAAACAGCCAAAGAATAAGAAAGCTCTGTAACAGGATAATATTCTACATTTCTACTCCACATGTAAGTTTGCCATGTGGGTGCGATTAAACAATGCAATGCCTGAAATCTCTTAACCAGCCAAAAGGCAAAAAATGAAGGAAGAAGAAGAAGGGAGAAAAGCCAGTAAAAGCGACTTTCCATTTTTTATTATTAAAGAAGAAGGTGCTGCCTTTGTTTGGTACTAAAAGAAAAGCTTGCTTGGTGAGGTTGTGCAACAGAACAAGATAGCGAGAGTGAAAATAATAACCACTCGAATGTGGATGAGAGCGAGACCAGCCAAAACAATCATTGGATTGGGCTACGTGCAATGTGGAGAGAACCTTCGTGGATCGGACTCCTGACCATGGTTTTAAATGCCGGCCGGTACGTCACGTATCGGTTATTATGTATCGGTTTTTGGATTCTCCGGTACCGTTACACCCTGGTATACCGTTGAGAGGGAAAAATTGCATGTGTGGGCCAGTTCCCGTTACGTATCGGTCCATATCCAATTTACTGACCAGTTCACGACCATTACGGCCGATTATGGGCTGTTACAGGTTATTTAAGCAATTTGAAATTATTTTTTTATCAATATAAGATTTTAAAAATTCACGACCGCTGCATCCGGTTCCATTATTCAAAACCTTGCTCCTAACAACCAGTTATTCTACCTACTAGATAACAGTTTCAGAAAGAGACTGGCCATCCTCTTATCAACTGGCATGGAGTAGTTGGTTTCGGATCATATTGACAGCAACAAACATGAATCACGGAAAACATTATTCTGGAAATGTGATTTTTCTGTTCTCCAAGCAACAAAACACAAGTGGACTCTAACCAAAACAGAGTTATGATATTGATGTTTTACCAGAAACCATTCAAACAACAAAGAACCGACAATCGCTTTCGCTTGTGTCTGGACGCGAGAAAATACCGAGGAAAAAGGTCTATAAGGTAGATTATAATCTAACAACTACATCTAAGAAGGATTTTTACTTGTCTTGATCCTAATTATAAAGACACTTAAAAAGAATTCATGAGACAGATGACTCTGTGACATAATATGACTAATGAGACAAATCATAGGAAATTCAAAGTTTGCAACCCCACACCAACCCCCACCAACTCAAGTTGGCTGCACCCAACCAAGATCTGGGGGAAGGTATAATTGAGAAATACAATCAATAGGGAACCAAGATCTGGTGTAAGCTATAATTGAGAAATACAACCTGTAGGCACACAAGAATCCCCAACAAAAGTCAAATTTCGCTTTGTGAAGTCCTATAAATCCCAATATCCAGCAAATCATGATTCATGGCTTGTGCTCATGAATAGCATCTCACTGCAGAACCCCCTCCTTTCGACTTTCAAAATTCTTTTGACAGAAGCTCTGAGCCAGTAATAAATCTAATTCTTTGTGTTCTTTTTAGTGAGAAATGGATAAATAAGATTGTACAACCATGCGCAAACCAACCAACAACCAAAACAAAACAAGAAAGAAGTCGACGGAGACCCAACAATAAAACTGACCCACGACCGATTGAACAACCTATGAAGGTGCCTAAAGATTTAGCGAACTCGCTTCCCCACTGAACAACGTCACCTGCAGAACAAAGGGTACAGAACATGAGATAAAGACAAAATTAATGGAAAGCACGCCGTTGAGGGATACGATATACATGAGGGTTGCCAAAGCTGTCTTCTATGATTCGTTCACGTTTACGCTTGGTCGGAGTGCCTGTGTTTTTTTTTTTTTTTATGTCATAGGAGACATATCCTTTTAGACATCATGAAATTGCATCAACCGGACATTACATCAACTGGGCAAAAGTCATACAACAAGCCAGAAGACAATATCTACACAAACAACCCCCTTGAGGGGTATAACAAACCCATCAACTGTATCAACTAAAACAAAGACCCTAGAGGAGAATAAATAAACCAGCTTATGAAAGGGCCTGTTAACAGAGCACTGCCATGTGGTACTCCAAGGCCTCTCCAGTCTCCACCACGCATTGATGCGGGTTCCACCACCTGTGTGAGAGTCACGCACTTGGTGATGGATCCCACATCAATGTGTGGTGGAGAAAGCCTCTAGAACACCATGTGGCGGTGCTCCAGGGGCAATTAATAATTTTCCCGTTAACAGAGGTCAATAGATTATCCATACTTCCTTCAGCAAAAATTGATGATGGAACATCCTAATCACTAAATGAACGACAGATGCAAAATGATTTGACATGTATTCAAAACTGAGAAGATGAGGTGCCTAAGGAGAAAAAAAAACAGCAGAACACAGGATCAATGATGGTTTCTCAAAATCTTTGGAATCTGGTACTTCAAACCAGTCAAAGGGTAACATTACACATAACACTTCCTAGCTCTGAATCAAGGAGGATTAGAGCTTAAACCCATAAGGCCTCAACAGACAGAACAATTACGCGGTCATTGCAGCTACCAGGCAGGGACTGCTTTCTGAAACAAAATCTTCAAGAATTTTGGACTTGTCAGGAGTGTCTGCTTGACTCCAAATATAATAGTTTCTTTACAGAAAGAAGCAACGTGCCCATTATAATGATTGGAAATGCATAACTATTTAGAAGCCAATGAGGCAAAGTAAGGCAACCCACGCAACTAGAAAAGAAAAGGCAAAATGATAGACCAGTAGATGCATACTGTTTGCCTTTGGAAACCATTGCCTCTGGTGAAATTTGAGCATATTTGACGTATATCACATTCTTTTGACAGATAAAGAACATAAAGGATGGATGAAATTTAAAAACTTGAAAGCTATGTGATATTCACTCGTATTAACTGGAGTATACAAAGAATTAAGCAAACTTGAAAATAAGCGAACACGTCCGCATAATCTGAATGCACAATTCAAAGTTTATTTAAGTAACATGTTTAAATACGCAAACATATTAGTATTAGTTGTACACGCCTATTTGCCAGCTCCATAAATATAATGTCTACAAAGAAATGAGATAGAAAATCACAGCTATGCCAACAAATAAGCACCACATCTTCATAAATGAATCTCTCTGTTGTCCTCTGTTTGAATGATGGTGATGATAAAATCCATGAGGGTGACCTCCGTGAAATGAACCAGGAAACCGATAAGGGTTCGCAGCGGTGGCCCCATATGCATTGACATAATTGAACCCATGCATCTGAGGGTTTAAAAATGGAATCAAACCAGCAAAAGCACCTGATGGGGCTAAGTTGCCACCCCTTGCAGTCCCCACAGGCGGCATAAAACCTCCCATATGTCCATCTCTTTCTTGATGGAAATAATTTGTATATGGAGGAGGAGCTGGAGCTGTTTCGGGTCTCTGACCTGCTGGACGATGGGGAATGCCAACTTCAGGGATCGATCTACTCCTAGGATCCAAGCTTAGTTTTCCCCTTCCAAAAATAGGAACTAACTTCTCCTCCTGTATGAGAGCCTTACAAACTGGACACTCATGGGAATGTGAGTGCATATGCAGCCATTGATAAAGACAGGGCCAACAATAGAGGTGGCCACAAAGAGTAACAACTGGGTCTTCAGCTAATTCGAAGCATATATTGCATTCAAAATCACCGATGTCGTTGCTAGTGTTTCCTGAACATGAAGGAGCAGCTGATTGGCCAAACCCACTATCCATATCCAAACCAGTAAACTGAAGCACCTGATATTCACATCAACTTACAAATCAATCATCAATAACAAAATTGAAATCAGACCTCAAATGGAGAAAGAAACACAAGCCAAACGCTAGAAAGAAAAATCAACAAAATCCTAGAGGAGAGTAAAGCAATAATAACTTAGACAAAATACCCTAGCTATGACAAAAAAAAATGAGATCAATCAGCTACCATCTGGCCGTGTTTGATCATCAATTGTCTCAAATTGTTTGGAAACTTCTTTCTAAGCTAAGAAGATTCTGACGGTTGGGAAAAAGCCAAAGAGGAAGACGGATAAGAAGGAAGAAGTCAGAATCGGGGAAAAGGAGGAAGGGATTGCCTAGCTAGCGCATGAACTTGAGACTAAGCGCCTTCGAGAACGAAGACAGACAGAAATCTTGACTTGGAAAAGACTGAGCTTGAAACTTGAGTTTAAGACTGTTGACAAGACTCGAGTATTATAAATCTTCAAAAAATACAGGATGCAGCAAAGTTCAACTATCCTAAAGCAACGTTTCTATCTCAATTCCATCCAACTGTCATCAATTAGGGTCACATGAACGCAACAGTTATGGAAACCTAAACTACCACAGGATCAGGATGTGAGACAAACAAGAATCGCAACTTACATACCATATAATTACTCAAAAGCAAGGGCTTTTCAAAAAATGCGTTAAAATTTTATATTTTTCTTTACATGTAATTTGATTTTTTTGTAGGATTGTCTGCACTGCACTGGATCAATGCCAAAGTAAAATGAAAACTCACTTAAATTTGCGAGTAAGTAGATAATATAGCTCAACAAAACAAAACAAACACGGCCCCTAAATTTTCAACCCAAATAAATGTCTTCCTTGTAGAGACAAGGTCTAAATTCATTTTGTCACTGTTTGAGCTAGAATTCTGGGGCCACCCGTACTCAAAAGCTCCAAACATGCGAAACCCTAACCACAGTATTGGTCATACAGCGAAGGGGAAAAGAAACAGAAACCTTGAATACCTAAATAAATCCATTAAATCACAAGTCTGGAGAACTCCACAATCTAGGCTCAAAATAAAGTTTTTCCTATTATTCTCACTGTTAAGGAAAGATTGTGAAGCCTGATCCGTAAAAATAATTTCCGTATTGTTTCTTTCTATTCTTGCTTGATTTATCCTTCGAAAGTTCGAATGAGTAAACAATCAGATCAAACATCGATATATATAAACACACACAGATATATATATATATATAGAGAGAGAGAGAGAGAGAGACCTGTAATGTTGAGCAGCGGGACAAAATGTTACAGGGCTAAAGTTGGGGAAGGAAGAGACTATTTACAGCACGCCACCGAATATTATTACAACCACAGAAATCGTCGAAATTCATAATTTATAGTCAACGCTGTAATTTTCGCGGCATTTACAACGAAATTGGTATTTGGGCGGCGTATATACGGATTTGTATGATGGGATCGCGCGTGGAAGTTTCAATCACGCTACGCCACGCCACGCCACGCCACTGATGAATGAATAAGTACGATTCAAGTTGTAATGTACTACTCATATGGAAGTCAGTATAAAAATAATTTGCATAAATATTATTTATTCATGTGTTTTTTGTCCAAATAGTTAATGAATTGTTAACGGCTTTAGTAATTGGACTAGCTTAATATCGATCGAAAAATTGAGAGGTACATGGGTTTAATTCACGGGAAACGAATCAAACTTTTTACACATTTCAATACACTTTTTAAATTTTAACAATAATCCAGTAAACTGATTTTAAAATATTTTTTTCGGGGTATAGTATATGTAGTGATGTAAGAGATAATCAACCCATTAGAAATACAAAAACGAATTCCATCTAATAAATATTCATATGAATCCTAAAAAAGTCTTTACCGATATCGATTGGAGTAATTTTTTGCAGGAACTCATAAAAAAACATTCTAAGAATAATGAGCAGTTTCAATCATCTTTGTAAAATCCAAAAATAGCACCGAAACAACCAATTGAGTGCCAATCAGAACTTTAACAGAAAATTTATGGACCCCCAAACGGTGCCGTTGGGAGGCCATCAGCCACTGCCACGACTTTGGAATCGAACCACCCAATCCAATGAAATCTAATCTAGTTACACTGACGCCTAGGAAGAGTGAATACTACAAGTATCATTTTTTCTGGTCATTCCAGTTGGCCAAACAATTTTTAGAAAAAAGAAATTGTTAAAAATATATATATAATAGAATTTTCGAAAATTGATACCAAGAGAAAACATAAGCTACGGTTCCCCCAGAAAAAAGGGGAAAAAAAAAATAGAATAGAATAGCACATCCATCTGCATATAAGAATAAGCCATCCATTGCCTTAACTATTTTTTTATGCTTTTTCATTTGTAAAAGGACAAAATACATAGACAATTACCTGCTGTATTAAATCGCAATTTCGATAAATACAAGCAAGGGATACTTCCTTGCCCTTGAGAAAAGAAGAAGTAAGAGATACAAGAAGTTCCACCAGTTAGCAAAAACAACCTTCTAGCCCGACGTACAAATTCACCGTTCTTAACGGTAAAAAAAATATCAGCGCCATTACGTCACATTACACAGCACTGGATCATTCTTCTAAATAGAAAAAGGAAAAGGTCTGAATCTTTTGTCACCATAGTTTTTGCTGCCTGGAATTTCCACTGTTGATGGGTAAAACTTCAGACGTAGCAGTATTTTGATCCCCAATACCAAGAAACCCATCTAGCTGCCAACTATATTCCGATCCAGAAAAACGGGGGATGTGAAAAAAACAGGAGTTATTTAGTCTTAGTTTATCAGGTCAATAATACTTTAAATCTGAACTACCTGGAAACGAAAAGTAGAATTAGCTCAAACATAAAGATCACTGCTCAAACATAAAGATTACTCGCCGCGAAATACCTAATTCAGTTCTGCTTTACTACGAGTTCAATGTCAGCTCCAACTTCAGCAATCTTGGTGTCTTTAGATGCCTTGGCTGTTTTGGCAATATTTTCCACATCAAAGTCCAATGCTATTCTTTTGACAAGGCCCTCAAGCATCTGCGTATAGAGAACACACTGATTACAACGTTGTCTATCACAAAACGAACAAACTTAAGTTGCCCAGACAAATGAACTGGGGCCTGTCTGTCAGAACAGTAACAATATTCCAATAAACAAACCCTCAAAAGGAGGATTAACAACTGGCATTCTGATCCAACTACCGGAATAAGGACATCGTGCTCCAACTAGCATAAATAGGAAACTGGAGAACAGGAATGATCGACCTCCAGAATTTTGCAACTCAAGAATCTCTCAACTTAAAACCTCCACGCAAATGAGGTCTATTGTAGTTTACTTCACATTCCTTTGTTGTTTTCCAAAATTGAAAACAAATGATGCTTTGAAACATAATCCTTCTCAAATTTGATTCAATATCGAGCAAACTTACATTTAAAAGAAACACAGAAATAGTTACAAACTGTTCCCTAAAAACCAATTGTTTCAGGCAAGTATCTATTAAAAGGTTCTACAAACACCAATGCAAATCTTCTTCCTTTTCCTCTTTTTCTCCCCTTCAATTTTGAGAATGGAAAGCAAGCAGCTTTCAAACATGATATTGCATAGGCACCAACAAACAGATTTCCAAAGTTCTGTTTTGGGAAACCATTGAACTTGATTTTCTACAACACATCTAGAGGCTTTGCACATGTAAGGATTCATTTTTTGTAAGTAGTAAAGCTGCCTTCTATAAGGGCCTGGCCATGTACACAAAGAACACCTTAGTCGTTGCTAAAGAGTGACCTAATCCCTTTTCAAAGTGCAAAGGGTCCAGAAATAAAAAAATAACGAGGTTTTTTATCTAAGAAAATACATGCTCGTCTTGGATTTAACATGAGATGCAACTCGACAAAGCATCGAGGAGAGGATATCTTGCAGTCATCATGAAGAGGTTGGGGGTCAAGGCTTGTTGAGTGCAAATTGAGTGTGTTTCCTGATGGTTAAGTGGATCGGAACAAATCATGCTGTTCAGAAACCCAGTACACGTCAAACTAAACGTGTCGCCCTCAAAGGTTTCCAATACTCAACTGTGACATAGAAAGGAATTCAGAGAGATGACATTATGTAAAAATAAAAAAAATAGAGGACATTATGTAAGCACAGTTATTGTCAGAAATGAATTCAGAGAGATGACACATTCTATTTTTTATTTCTACCCCAACACTATTCTTTTACGAGGTAATTGCTATGCTAAGCTGTAATCATAGTTTACGACAACAAGTTCAGTGAAATTTGCAAATACCAATGATCCGATGGCAATTAAAGCCCGGAATTTCGAGTCAACTTCGAGGTTTTCCCCTTCCGCAATCTGTCCAAAAACAAGGAAACTTTTTAGTCAAACTTCCAACTGAACACTAAAAGATGGTAGCAACGTAAAGCCCTACCTCAAGAGCTGCTGAGAGAACTTGGGATTGGCCTTCTTGGTCCTTGCTTTCAATCAATAGCACAGAATAACTGTAACACACCGAGTGACAGCTCAATAATCAAAGATGGAAAAGAACATGTCTCAAATCCCAATGAAAAAACTGAAAGTTGAAGCCAAATTCAACCAAACTCAACATCAAAGATGGAAAAGGAGCATGTCTCAAACCACAATGAAAAAACTGGAAGTTGAGGTCAAATTTGACCAACACAAGGAATAATTATGTTTTACTGAGTGTCAACCATGGAGTACTATGTTCAAGATTTTAGCTAGGAAGTGCAGTTGTACCCTGCTCATCATTGCTGTTACGAGCTAAGAGACATTACTGACTGGAAGTACAGTGCTCAACTATACAAGAATGTAATGTTCATAAACCATCACAGTTTGTTATACGTATTCTATTATAACACGTATGAGTAATATCCTTGACAGTGGAAGTCACTAAACTCTTAAAAAAGTGGATCTTGAATAGATTCCTTCTCTTCCTACTCCATCTCCAGCCGAGTAAAAAATCTGATATACATTTCCTTCTGCTTGCAACAGGATCAGGAGGACACAACTAAACTTTTCAACGTACGTAAACTTAAGAGTTTTTCAGGCCCTAACTGCTTAAGGTTCTGCAGCCATAGAAGCTTCACTTGGGACTCCAAGCCATAAAAAAGCAAAAGAACATCAGCAACCCAGGAGGGCCAAGACGCATCCATGATCCCTATGTTGGGACAACCACCATTACTTTTGCCTTGCGAAGGTCCACTTCCATTATAATTGCTCACATAAGCCACTTTAAAGAGTAAATTTTGTGGAGTCTTACGCAATCATGGATGAACGAATGAAATCTGGACAAGTGGAGTGCAGATGGTGGAGCATTATTCTCAATTTGATCTCAGCATCTAATGGACAGCCATTGCAATAAGCATAGTAACCCATGAATCTGATGCTTGGAGTCAAAACCTTGTTTTCAACAGTAAAAATATCCTCACGGGCCTAAGGGGATGGTGACAATTACTTAATGACAACAGCTAGTGATGGCAATAAAGAAACTAATAAACTTCCATAGTGAAGGTAGCCAACTTAGTAACCTTTATCCCTGCAAACAACTAAGTAAACCTTGCTTCAAGTCTTAGGACCAACTTACTTGAGGATCAAAGTAGCATAAGACACTTGCACATTCTTATTTGGAGATGAAAAACAACTTGAAAATGCATCAAGAATCTACAAGGTCAATAAACAGAAAAATCAGCAAGATTTTAGATCCAATGGAAAAAATGCTATAACTGCACATTGGAGCCCAGAGGCTAAAAGTGCTCCATGTAAGTATTTAACTTAATGTTAGTTAGAAGAACGGCAGGTGAAAAAGGAAGAAAAAAGGTAGAACGCATATGAAACTGAGAAAGAAAGTTAATTGCAGCGAGTTAATCAAAGAAGTTAAAAGGAACATGCTAACCTCACTACGATGATTTTGCAACCACGGATAGTAGCATGAACTCTTGAAAAGGTTAGTAACAGCACGAATGCTGGTCAAAAGGTTTGCTGGAACGGGAGGACTTGTGGTAACATTGTTAATCATCTCCATCAGCACATCTAGTTATGAGGAGAAAACAGTATCTGTTAAATGCCAAACTTGGCGAAAATATGACGCATACAGAAGGGCATGCACACAATACTCCAAATGAACTAAAACAGCGTAAGCATGTGGTTAGGGCCTGTTCTTCAGTCTGACCAGCTTAAGGCCTCATTCTCAAGTAGTATGGTCTGATGGGCCCGAACTTTAATTCAGTTTGAGTGCGATAAACAATTACAGCATACGTGCACATATAATGTTGTCTAAAGTAGCACGTGTGAGTCCTTGTAAAACCAGGTCCAGTACAACTATTATCATAAACAACAGAGGAACAAAAGGTATATTTCTTGACAATGTACCACTTTTATTATCCATATGCTTGAGAAGTCTAGTAGCCCCATCCGGGTGCAAAATGATCATCCTCAATAGGTCAATCACTGTAAACACAGAATACATGAAATTAACCAGAGTGGAACCAAACATTCAGCAGCAAGAATATTACAATCAATACTCCCAAAAAGAAAATCCATGATCCAAATGAAGTAAACTCCTACGAGCTATCCCAGGATTTTATGAAGAGGATGCAAACCCAGTAAGAGTAGTAGTATACTATGTAAGGTCTATAAATGTCGCCTAGGTTTTGATATACTAATACGTACACAGTGATCCATGCCTACCACGACAGTTGCTGAGACAATTTTATGGTGCAACGCTGTTCAGGTACATTACTAGGCAATAACCCATCTTCATGGGCACTTGCATAAAAGCAGATTGATTTGAGCTATAACAATAGCAGATATCCTTCATCAGAGTCCCTAACTCAAAAGGCTTAATCCAAATCACGTGCCAAACACAATGAAACCAAACCCTATTGAAAAGTATTCATGGACACTTGCACGAAAGCAGATGTGATTTGTGATCTAAAACTAGTGCAGATATTCTTCATCACAGAATCCCTAACTCAAAAAGCTTAAATCCAAACTATTAAAACGTCACGTGCCGAACACAATGACACGAACCTATTCAAAAGGCAGCAAAAAGAAATGAACCAGAACCTAAAAGAATTTCAAATTATCAAAGCTTTACCTGGAAATATCATTGCAATTGGCCAAGATTTTACCAATTTCAGCAACAAAGTAATATCAACGTCTGAAAATATACTGGAGTGATAATGTGATGTGTCCTTTAGAATATTGACAATAGCACCCAATCTCGAAACCTCAAGCTCTGTCAGCGACGAGTCCTTTCGTTCCTTCAGAAGATTATAGAAAGATCACTCATTTAACAATAGCATAGGTATTTAATACCAAAAGAATATGTTTAACAACTATACACCATTTTATGGGAGGTCACTCATTGTCTCGTTGAACAAAAAAATAACATTTTCTATCTCACAGACAACTTTTTTGTAGGGCTTAGATTGGGGTTTCATGGGATTCTCTCTCTCTCTTTTTCTTTTTTAACTTTCAGTTGTCCGTTAAGAAATTGTGGAACCAATTTGACCCGTTCCCTCTCCTCTCACCATGGAATTACAAAGCAAAAAGAGCATCACGACACGTGATGGTTCAAAGAAAAACTGATACACACAATCTAAAACAAGAAAGAAAGAACCACGTAGTAGTAAAGGGGGGAAACCCACCGGCTTAGAGAGTAGAGCACTGTTAAACTCTAATATCTTTTTGAGAATCCCATCAAACTGGGCCGCATCAAAAACAAGCATTCCTTTCTGGAAACCAGGATGAAAAGGCACAAAAAAAATTAGAAACATAGGAAGCTGGACTTTAGAATTTTTAGGATACCAATTATCATATGCTCCACTGACTAAATTTGAAATTTTGGAGCAAGATTCCTTCACAATCCTTCCCTTTTTCACGTCAAACAAAGCCCCAAACTTGCACAACCATACAACAATTTAAGAGAAATGCACTTTAAACAATCTGACAGGATACAAAATGGTGCACTGCTTAGGAAAACAAAACAACTCCCAAAAGTGCATACCTTGGGAATATGCTTGAAAGTAGGTTTCGCTGAGGAAGCTGTTATTGAAGGAAAAATGTCAATTGTATGAGTTGAATAAGATGAGAACAGAATTGTCATTGACATTGAAAACTAAAAACTTGTACTTTCCTTCTCCAAAAATAACTAAAGCAAAAAACCGTACCATACTTGTTGGACGATTCTCCTGGTACATAAGCATTAGCTGAAATGTTGAAACAATGCGGATTAGTCGCATCAAAATGAAGCATATAGGGAGATTCCACAGCATCAGAGAACCACAGAGGCCATAAAGCATCAACCACAAGAAGATACTTACCACCAGTAAATGGATCACGAAATGCTGGGTCAAGGGTGAAATCTCTTTGTCCCGTATTTTGGATTATAAACTCCACAATTTGCTGACGATAGGAAAGAGGAAGATTCTCCTTCAAAAGCCACTTATCAGCAGTGGCATACAGATCATCTGGAAGTTGCTCACCAATTTGTTTAATCAAATGTCAGTTAGAAATAGACAGAATATTTCTTCAAGCAAAAACAATTACGCAAGCAAGAGGAAAATATGATACTTGGCACTCTTTACAAGAGACCATGACACAAACAAAATGAGATAGTTGGAAGCCAAATGCACTTTCAATAAGGTTCTGTTTACGATATATGCTTTAAGCTATTACATGCAGATATCAAACATTATAGAAGTCATAAGACTCGTAAGTCATAACCCACTCCATATCCAAACAATTTGGGAATAGTGAGAGTGAGACTCACTTGGTAATCTTTTTGCCTATTACAGCACTCTTATACTTAGGCTCACACCTCCACCAATTATTCAATCTGCTGGCCCACTTCCTAGCCGTAGAGAGAAGTCCTGGTGTTAAGACATCCCCCATATCTCTACGTACCCTAGCTAATTCTTTACTCCTCTCCTATAAACTCTGAATTGGCGACACACACATGTAATAAATACAATTCGTTGCTAAAAGAGAAGAGGAACAAGAAAAAGGGGATGAGAAGTCCGCCAAAGAGAATACAATACAAAAGGAAAAAGTGAAACGAAACGAACTTGTCGTCAACAACTCTTGCATTTGCTCCTACCAATAACCCGAGAGATCAAAGAATATGGAATACCATAAGGTTTCGCTTTCTTGTTGCGTCCAAAACCTCTAAAGTTGGCTAATAGCATTTCCTCTTCCATCAAATATTTTGTGTTCCATTGAATCTCTAACTCCATTAACGTCCCTATCAGTCTGCCTACACTCAATGCCTGTGTCCCACCCGTAGTTCTGATAAGGAAAGAAAAAATCAAGTTGCATGATGATACATAGGTGTACACAAAGGTCATGTGAGTGTTAATCATGTGAACGAGGGATGAGTAAAGAGCGGACTAGAAAGCCCGAAATATTGGCAATTACTTGCACTATCAAAACTGAACCTTCATTTCACATTGGAAAGCCCAATCTTCATCTTATAAGAATAATAATTGCTTAGAAAACCTATATCTAAGGAACCATAACTCGGTGTAGTAAGAGAGAGTGAGTCCAGTCACAAGATTGCATATTTGAGCAGAGCTCTGCCTGGCAGGAAAAGAGGGGGGGAGTGTTCTTACAGTGATATAAGAATCAGCATCAACCAAATTCATTACGAAAAAAATGAAAACAATAGCTTTAGGTAACCAGACTGAAGGGTAGAACAAGGCTAAGGTGCAACAAGTTACCTGATCGATTATAGGGCAATTTACGAATAGGCTCACCATCTCCAATGTCAACATCAAATACTGAGCGAAGATATTTAAACTGTTATGGCAAAAAATGACCAAGAAAATGATGGAAGCATGAAACAGAAATCAACCAGATTAAAAAACCTAACCGTAATCATACTGAAGCCCATCAAGAACAGGACGCTTCATGCTATCATCAGGTCCATCAACAACTTCGCCAATCTGAATAAGAAGAATAACACTGACTGTAAACTTTTCTACAATAACAGAAGTTAAGCTGAAGAATGAAGATAAACCAAAGAAATAAGTGATTTGGCCCCATTAAAACTAATACCTTCACCTTCACAAAGGCAAATATCAGTTTAGAAACGCACTAATCACTTATAACACAAGTGAACTACCAAAAAATAATCGCACAACATGCATTTAGAACAAACAAAAGTTCAAGTTTAAGTGGTGAGGAAACTGACACTGACTGGTACACTAGTACAGGTGCATGTCATTTCTGAAAGCATAATCAGAGTTCACAGGGTAACCACTGAAATAGGTATCGCAGACAGCTATCAGATTTCATACACAACCTCAAGCTCAAAAGAAGCCACAAACAGCATTGTTTCACACAATGTTAAACGCAGTTGAGATAAATATCAGGTGAGGGTGCGTGTTAAATTGCCTGACTCCCCTGGACACGGAATCTCTGAATCTCAGGATATACTTCTACTAATCTAAAATTGAGCACATATACTACGTTCATGGACATGCTGACATCAAAGTAGAGTGTAAGGAATGTACTGGAAACTATACAAGAATTTTATCCATGTCAGAAGTTACAAATTTTTCTGAACAATCAGTATGAGTTTCTTTATTCTTCAGACCTTAATACTCAGTGCATTATATTAACATATAAGCCATCACTTTATAATCAGGAAATTTCCATCAGATGTAAGGTTGAACTCCGAGTCTGTGAGCAAAAGTATCCGATAAGAGGACAGCACATGAACTTCATAAGACACTGCAGGAACTTTATAGAGCAATGGATAATGATTTCTGTGGACAAATCAGAGAAGATTGCATAACACAAAACAATGCACAAACAGTTTAAATGATTGGTTGAAGTAGACAGCGGTCGGGCAAATTAATCATGAGACAAATGGCAGAAAAGCTAATATTGACGGTACTGACCTTATCCCACTTCTGCTCCCTCAAATTCCAAGCATATGCCACGCCATTGTCCCCTTCTCTGACAACCTTTGTCTGACCATCACTTGTTCCTGATCCCCGCAACATTAGAATTTATTAGAATTTCTGAGCACAACAGCTTTTCTGCAACCTAGTTAACCACTAAACATCTTCAAAATAGTGAAAACATTTCTGCCCATCAAATTATGCTTTCCCTCGACTCTTTTTACTTGATACACGATTACTGGCAGGTATCAAATGGCACAAAAATATGGACACGAAACTTGTGTTTGAATACAAATGCAGTTCAGATCAAGGAAACAGTCTTCCTCAACGCTAAATATCTTCCACGCAGCAACTGAGCATCATCCATCAGCTATCGGGATGTTCTTAGGCAACAGAACTGCCGCAAACTTAGTGAAGTTTTTCTTGCAATGCACAAAAGTAGGAGAACTGTGAAGATTGCGCCAATAATAATAAAAAAAATGGACTGAACCTGGAAGCTGTAAAGCCTCTAGCCCTGGTAAGTCTTCCAATTTTAATCCTCCAACCTTCTTCCTAGAAATACAAGAAGATAATATTAGGAAAAAGCTTGCGAGCCAAAGAGGCAGAGAGGCCAACAAAATGGTTAAATAGCAATAAATCCTATATATCTTACCACTTAGGCTGCAAAGCTCAGAGCAGAAGTACAAAGTGTTCTAAAACTCGGACTACTCGGCCGAGTAGTCGCTCCTCTGCACCCAACCGAGGCGGCTATACCCTAGTCGGTGGAAGGTCAACTCGGAAATTAGTCAGCGTTAGTCGCCGACTACTCACAAGTGTTTATTAACTTGTTGACTGTTGTTTGTTTAGTTTTTTTTTTTTTTTTTTCTCACAAGTGTTTATTAATTAGTTAATTAATACCACAGTCAACAGACTCAACACACACTGTTACAATTCTATTACCTGGTTTTATTTGGTTTGAAGTTGAACTATGAAGAATGAAGATTGACTAGTTATTATGGATTAACTACTTATTTGGTACTTGGTAGTATTTACTTTACAATTTTACATGTCTCTACATTGTCTACAATGTCTATATATTATAAAAAATTAAAAAAAAAAAAAAAAGAAACCGAGTAATTTCTCGAAGGCCGAGTACTCTCCGAGTACTCAGGCTAGAAGCTCGAAGGTCCCCGGCCGCCCTGGGAGCGCCTAGCGAGTTTTAGAACCTTGGAAGTACAATGGACATAAATGCATCAAAAACTTAAATTTCAACAGAAAACATATTGGGGCCTGATATAACAGGAAGTCATTATCCAAGAACGATACTTCCGTATTAAACAAGCCTTGATTTGTAACTTACACAAAGCCTATGGTACAAATCAAAATTAATTAGTTTGAGTCCTTCAGACAAGAAATTTATCTATTAAGTACCTGCTAATCTTGTAATGAGAAAGTTGAGAAGCAAATGATTCAAGCTCAGACAAGTCAGCAATCTTATCATGATTTATTGTCCAAATACGCACAACTCCATCAGAACACGCAGTCACAATATCACCATTTTCCAGGAATTTTACATCCCAAACACAACCAGGATGCTCTATACTTTGTATACAAACTCCATCTGCAACACAACAGCATTTTCCCGGTTAATGAAACAACCTCAATTTATATATCTAAACTCTAAAGATTCAAACAAGCAAAACAAAACATAACACAAGATTTGGCCCAGCAGTAAATATTGAAAACCCAACACGTCATTTTAGATGCCCATATTAAACTTAAACATGGAGGCTGCTTTGCTTCCTCAAAATGAATTTTTCATTACGGTCTTAAATCAATGTAATCACAATCGATAACAACATGATTTTGACAACAATACTCCTAGTTAATGAAGCAGATGCAAGCTTTCTCCCAATAAACCTTTTTATCAGCAGGGCTTACTCCTCATAATTTTCTTGCTCAGCAATCAGCAATGCTTCCTCCTAATAATTCTTATTCTTACCCTTTAATTGGCCTACTTTTCCCTAACTTTTCTTATCCACTAGTAGCTACTATATCACAATGAGACTATAGTTTCAATTTTTCACACTTATCTACTTCGTAAAAGGTACTTCCCATGCTTTTACCTAATACGATAAACGGATCGTGACTTTCACATATCTATTCAGAGATCTTTGAATGCATCCCCACCCCCTCTCCTCCGCCAAAAAAAAAAAACAAAATCGATACCCACCCACCTACCCCCAAATTGGTTCTCATTCAGTGTACTACAAATTCCAAAAATGGAACATGCAACTCTTTTACCTTTTCTCTTCCATTTGGCCCTTATCAACTCCAGGGTGGCAACCAAATACCAACAAATTGACAACATTAAAGCCCTTCGAGCATAATATACATATAAATTCCATTCATTTACCAATAAAATTTAAAACGACACTAAACAGTTGACTAATACCATTGGTGGCTTAATGCTAACTAGTGGACATGCAAATTGATGTTATTCCCCCTCATATAAAGAATGTCTCAACGTTTAGTTCTCAGACGTCCTTCTATCATACCACCCTGCCTTCCAATTGATCAAATCCAAACCGATAATCATTCTCAACCAGTTTTAGGTAGCAAAGCTACGTGAAGGGCATAAAAAATACAGCTAGTTCTAGCGCTAGTGTATCACCAAGTATAGAGAAACAAAAACAAACTCAAAGGTAAGATGGCAAGAAACTCAAATATTTGACAAATGTGGGGGAAAAAAAAAAAGAAAAAAGAAAAGAAGACTTGCCATAGAAAAGAAAATTGCTAACCAAACAACAATTTCAAGTAAAGAAATATAAGAAGTTGAAAAAGAAAATAAAAACCTTTCCATATCTTGGCAAAACAGTCCTCACTGCCACTGACAATCAGTCCAGAAGGGTGCGAATCCACAGAGTAGACAATGGACGTGTGACCAACCATCTCCATTAAAACTTGACCACTAATTGCCCATAATCTGATGGAACTGTCAAAATACACCCAACGCCAGCATTAATATAAAGTTGGAAGGGGAAAAAATGATAATGGAACTAGATTAACGAATAGGCCAAGAGGATCAGAGTATGAATTACTCAACTCTAGTCTAGTAACAAAGAAGCATGCACAAACTGAGGGAACTATCATATTTTAACATAAATAACCAAGTAGAACACCATAATGAGGTCGACGGTCGTTAGCTTAATATAAAAGAACCTGGGTGACCAGTTTCTGGTTTATGATTACACAAGCAACCTTCCTCCAAAAAATGGTTTATGTTCAACAACAGTAAGAAGAGATCATGGCTTCAAAGCCCTTCATTGACTCCATGTCAATGAAGCTCAATTCATCCCCTAATTGTCATTGCGCATCCACTGCAATTTCCACCCATCTCTCTCACCCTTGGAATGCATCATTAGCTGTTTATAAGGACTCCTCTAGTTTTCTTTGATGCAGGACATATGTGCAACTCCCCCGGAACTCCAATTAGATAAGTAGACCCCTATAATTTTTAATGATGTATGGAAAAAAGGCTTAAAGTTGTCAACGAAGAAAACTTGAGCCTCTAACATGAATTGCATATGGATGCCTTTTTCCCACTCTCCCAATTTCATTCCTAAATAACTAAATAATACCCTCTTAAATTGACAAATGATCCAACCTAATATATGATTTAAATGTTCTTGCTGTGTCCATGTCTCCATGCACCCATGCCTACATTTGGATTTGTTCTCTATACATCATAAGATTAAGGTTCGATGCCTAGATGCATACTCAAGCCCCATACCCAAGTTAATGAGACATAGATTATCATTTGCCACAAATTGTCGGTCAAAATTCCAAATTTATAATCCTCTATCCGAACATGATGATGGCAGAGGTATAGTTTATGACATTGGGAGTCAAACAACTAGCAGTCTAGCACTTGACAACTGTCACAGAGTGCAATCAAAAGCAGACCCCAAATTTGGAGCAAGCAATTCATCATCTAACCACAGAGAGATAAAAAAACCTTACCCATCATGAGATGCAGAAATAATTCCCAAATCAGGCATCACAGCCAGGCTTCTAACAGTATCTGCACAGTTGCCAAAAGCAAGTAGACAAAAAGGAAAAAGTTAGTCAAGTTTATCCAACAGTAAGAGCAATGCTTACAGAAGCAAAACAAGCAAACCTGTATGCCCTACGAAAGTATGCATGCATGTCCTTCCTCTCCAAAGCTTTAAAGTTGTGTCACTTGAACCTCAAGCACAATAAAACACAGTCGATACTATCAATCAGAACCCAAATCAATTTATATTCAAGAAATCACTCAGAAAGAAAATTAGGAATTTGAAGTCGAAGGTTGCAAAGAAGAGGAAAACACCTTGGTTGTGTTTGGTTAGATAGTTTAGTTTAGTTTTGATGATGTCAGCAGGTGTAATGAGTGGAGAGAGATAGAGAGAGAAATGAGGGAAATGATGATGTCATCAAAACTAAAACTAAAACTAAACAGGGAAACGAACAAGGCCCTTATCAACCACACTCAAAAGATTATCTCATACTATTTTACTTACTCATACCTGTAACAAGCTCGCCTGAAGGCAACTTTATAACAGATTGAATTGCTGCCTTATGAGCCTCCCAAGACTCAATGGGTTGACTTTTCCTCCATCGTCTTAATGTGCTACAATAAGGAAGCGCCAATAATACACAATATAGCATTTTCTCAAAGAAGCAAATTCACCGACAAGGTCAAATATTAAACAAATCAATCCATGTTAAAAAGAAGCATAGTACTATACAATACTCCATAAATAGCAAACAACTATCAACCCAGTAATAGTCCATAATTTCAGGATTTCGAGAAATTTAAAGGATGTGACCTAGCATGGTACCAATTGTTTTCCCGACTCGGTGATGTGAACCAGGTTCAAGTTACAAAAAAAAAAAATCAACTCTGAGCTCTATCTATAAGTGAGGCTAAGGTAGTATTCTTCTAACCAGATCTTGTTTTAAACAGGAGCGATGTGCACAGGGCATGCCAAGGTGTTTGGCACCTTTTTGCATTTTCATTTTCTGTTTTCCAGCTTTTGACTGTTTGGGTGTTCTTCACCAAAACTCATTCTGGGATAATGAGTTTTCCGTTTTGATGTTTAGCGAGGTAAAGTCAAAAGTAGGGCGGGAGGAGCTTTTTGACTTCTCATTTTCCACTTTTCCCATTTTGGTTAACCAAAACGCCTACAAAATGGATCCTGCACTTTTCTCCCAAACACTCTACCAGAATCAAAATGCATTCTGACCATAATCCAAAAGGCCAACAAGTTAAAAATTAAAAGCTAAAAATGAGCCTCCCAAATCTACAATTTGCAACAACATTCTATATGCAAATTTGTGGCTCTTGGGACACGAACCGCAAGAGAGAGATTGTAATGTGGTGTATAGTCATGACTCATGATACAAGGGTAGGGCATGAGCACGTAACAACCACCATGAATTTTTAGAACAGAAAAAGAAAGGGAAAGCTACCAGTTGGCATCCAGCCTATAAAAGTTGCATCTTTTCACCTTATTCATGCGAAAGTCATATCATAGATACTTAGGGAACATGCACATTTCAGACATATAAATCATATGTCAACCAGAAACTACTGTCAAATCTTCAGAC
Source organism: Vaccinium vitis-idaea (assembly GCA_963854785.1). Taxonomy (NCBI): domain Eukaryota; kingdom Viridiplantae; phylum Streptophyta; class Magnoliopsida; order Ericales; family Ericaceae; genus Vaccinium; species Vaccinium vitis-idaea. Next base: position 2,691,355 of record OY978215.1, on the reverse strand, counting down.
TAAGCTCAACATTAAAGTAACATGGGCAATCTCTAGTAGCAGAGTAAGGAACCCAAATGCTACATTTAAATCCTCCTTCCAAACCTACCGAATTAGTTCACTAACGTAGTTAATTACTAGTACCAGCACATATGCACAAAGAATCTAAATAATTCTCATTTACTTTGAAAGAAAATGCAATTGTGATACATAAGCAGCACGAAGCTCACCAATCAGCTGAAGCCGAAACAATGTCCGACCCATCCAATGCAATACCGGTGACCTGCGACTTATGACCTTTCAGCGTCTGCACCGCCTCTCCGGTCCTCAAGTCCCAAACCAAAACAAGAGTGTCCATCCCACCAGACACAATCCCACCTTCCGGAAACTCCTCATTCGGCGAAACCCAAGCCAGTGGCCCCACAAAACTGGTGTGCCCTAATAGTATTTTCGACGTGGCGTAATCGTTTCGATTGTTGGATACAGGGTCCAATGACCAAACCCTAATAGTTTTGTCTCTCGACGAAGTTGCTATGCCAACATTGCCACAAACGCATATACCACGAACCTAGAGTGTGAATAGATTCAGTTCAGTACAAGCATACGAAAGAAATTCAAGTGTATTGAAAAGAAAGATCGGATTTTTAATTTACAGAATGCGAGAGACTTACGTCGTCTTCGTGGCCTCGAAGTTCACGGCTCAACCGGTACTCTGTAGAGTCGATATCCATGTAGAGAGACAAAGGGTAGGTTTTTTTTAGAGAGAGAGAGAGAGAGAGAGAGAGAGAGAGAGAGAGAGAGAGGGTAGGGTTTTAGAAGGGGAAAGCCGTGAAGTGGCCGGTGAAGGGTCTCTGTGTGTGTTTTTCTTTGTAATCGGCGACGGAATCGCTTCTTCTCCAAGAGATCTCACGGAGTGGACCCCACTGGGAGCCATCTAATTAAAACCCGACCCAAAAAATAAACCCCCGAGAATTTTGGTCTGGGCCGGCCTCGGCAATTTGAGTTCGTTCAGCCCGCAAAGTCGATAGGTTTGGACACCCAAGTTTGGGAGACCGAATTGGAATGGGCTGGGGCATGGACCGAGGCCTCACACAAGCTTCTTATGTTTTTTAGTAAAATTTTGAGATTGACTTTGTGAAGGTATATGTTCATAGCATACTTTCATAAACAAGTAAGAGACCCTATTAATAATTTAAACAATGACTGATTGTCACCACTTTGTCTTCTTCGACCTTATTAATAAACAATGACTGACCTATTGATAAACTAGACTTTGATAGACCAATTTTCTCGTTGACTAAATCAGAGTCATCAATATTGTTTAGAGAAATTTAATTAGACAACTTATCACGTTTTTTACATAGTCTAATATGGTTCATTAATTTATCATGTTTTATGAGTTTGTTGTCATAAGGAATTTTTCTTTTTCTTTTTTGTATTTATTTGCGTAATTTTCCTGATTTATGAGAGAAGTTAGGAGTGAGAGAATTAAAAAAAATTAGGGACAAAAAAAAGAAGATTTGAGAGAGAGATTAGAAAAGATTAGGAGATAGAAATATTAGGAAAATTAGGAGAGAAAAAGGGTGTTTTGCAATTTATTTGAATTTCAAGATATAAACATAATTATTCAAACCAACTAGGATAGAAACATAAGTAAATTTTTTGAACAGGACCCCTAATTAACTCACATATTATTTAAGATTATAAATTTCCTTTCTTACTTTTTCTCCTAGACGTGAGCAAATAATCGTCAAACTGCGAATTCAGTCCAAACCAGTCCATACCGAAGAGTTTGGTCTGGTTTTTCTCGTAATGTGGTTTGGTTCCAGTTTAAAAAAAAATTAGAAACAGTGACAAATGGTTTGGTTTTTGGATTTAAATTGACGGTTCCGGTTCCAAACTGATCTGATCCATATAATATTTATATGGATATATTTTTTACATATTATATGTGGAATTTGTTTAGATACACAAAATTATTTTTTTCCCCTAGTCAATTACTCCCTCCATCCCTTTTTAAATGATCCATATGGGAATACGTGCAATTTCAAACCCCTAAAAAACATATTTCTCTATATAACTTTTAAATTTGTTTTATACCAAATTGAAGTGCTCATTGAGTACTTTAATTTGGTGCAAAAAAAAAATTAAAAACATTATAGGAAAGTACATTTTTAAGCGTCCGGAAAAATATACGTTTCCCAAGTGGATCACTTAAAAAGGGACAGAGGGAGTACTAATTTTTTAATCTAATGCTTCATTCCACCACCCTATTTATTCACTTCCAAGGTTAAACCCCTAAATTTCTATATATCGTAACTTATTCATATGATTTTAATACACTAAACATGCATGGCTTGGACTTAGTCAATTGATTTCCTTTTTTTTTTTGCTCGTTAACTAATTTCCAAATCTAGTACTCTATTACATGACCTTATTTCTTTTTTTATTATAGTATTCTACTCCTTTTTAGTTGGTTGATGCTAGTGGATTTTGGTGATTTTAACGGAACTTGTTTTAATACAATTGTGGGTTAACTTAGAGCTTCCACATTGGCCTAACCAAAACCAAAAGGTTGCTAAGGTTAGCAATGTTTGTTAAAAAAAGTGCTCACATTGGAATAACCAAACTTAACAACCTCTTAGCAACTAACCAAATTTTGGCACTTGAATAACCAAAACTAGCAACCTTTTGCCAATAATCAAATTTAATGGACTCCACATCTACCCAATCAAGTACACCCACCATTACACAAAATGACAAAAACCTTCTCTCTCCTCCCTCTCTCTCTCTCTCTCTCTCTCTCTCTCTCTCTCTCTCTCTCTCTCTCTCTCTCTCTCTCTCAACAATGTTTTCAAAAGTTTAATTTAAAAAACTGTTTTTTTTTTGTTCAAAATTTTAATTTAAAAAACTGTTTTTTCAAAAGTTTATTTTTAAAAACTGTTTTTTTTTCAAAATTTATTTTTTTAAAACTGTTTTTTTTTTATTTTGAAAAACTGTTTTGTACTATAAAAAAAATTCCAAAATATTTTTTTTAAAAAATTCCATAAACTTTTTTTTGTAGTTTGAAAAATTGATGTGGCAAGTTTTGTTTATCATTTGAATAAGTGAGGGGGGGGGGGGGTCCATTGCTTTTGGTTATGGACCAAAAGCTTATGTGGCAACTTTTGGTTATCCAATTTTGGTTAGGCCATTGTGGATGCTCTTATCCAAGTAATTTTTAAGAACTTTAAGTTGTTTATGAAGATAATATCTCAATTTCAAGAGAACCGTGGTTCAAAACCAAAACCAAACCGTATTTTAATGGTTTTGGATTGGTTGGGTTCTATGAAGTTATGGGTTGGTTTGGTCCTCCATATTCATAATTCGTAGGTAGTGATTTGTTTCTTGGTTTGTCGTAGAACCGGACCAAACTGGACCAACCCGGTCAATGCTCTCCCCTAATTTCTCCTGATATGAACCACTGAGTCGTTTTGATTCCAATTACTCCTACATCACACCAACAATGAAAGACAAGACATAAAATTAATCAATTTCTTACGATTGATGCTCAATGGACAGGGCAAGAAGTGGAGATCAAGTGGATGGATGGTGGGGGCTATCTTGAGCAATATCCCAAGGATTTCATATCCTACCCATATCCCATCCATTTATCTCCGGCCAAACAAACGAGGCCTTAGGGCTTGTTTGTTATGTGGGATTTGGAGGTGAGATGGAGTGGGATCCAAAATTCATTGTTTGGTGCCATGAGAGGGGTGGGATTTGGGTAAGATTTCATTTCTCAACCCACTCCATGTCCCACGATATAGAATCCCCGGGGGTATTTCGAATCCCCTCCATTGGGTTAAGTACAAAATGGAAAAAACATGCATGGAACAGCATTTCCCAATGGCTATATCCCGGTGAACACAAACACACTATATCCCGGTGAACACAAACACCAAATATGGATTTTTTCCATCCATTGATATTCTGAGCAATATCCCAACGATTTCATATCCCAAGGAATTTCATATCCTATCCTTTTATCTCCCATCAAACAAACGAGCCCTTAAGGGTGGGGGTTAGGGATTGAAGGGAAGGAGGGCGATCGAATAGATTGAAGTTACGAAAAATGCTAAGTTTTTTATTTGGGTTTGGGAGATAATTTAGGGTTTTGAAAGTGGGTCAACTATAATTTTTAATTTCACAAATGCTTTGGGGCCGGGCTAGTAGAATTTAAGTACTAAAATATTAGCCTAAATTGAGTTCAACTAGGTTTGAGTTGGATTGAACTTATATTGGTTGTGAACTTGTTCTAGCTAAATTTTTGATGAGTAATAAGTTTCTCAGTTGTCTTTAAATAAATTCTTAGAAAAATTTCCTCTAACCATTCTTTACTTGGCTGGTCTTATCTTGGAGTAATATTCTGATAATATTCCCTTTAATTAAAATTCTTCTTGATCTTTTCAAGGTTGTAGCACAATTGAGAAATTATGGAGAGATGCATATAGGGGAGAAGCCATATGACCATAATGTATTTTATGTCTAGTTTCTCTTCTTACTTTTAGTTGTTATTGGCAGTGACTGGATGTTTGACCAGGTAAGCTTTGTTCTAAGATTTTGGAGAGATTCCAAAGTGGTAAATTGGTAATACTATCAACCGCCTAGTGGTCGGTTTTAAGGCACAGAGAGTGCTAAAATTACTGAGAAACTTACAATATATTTCATATAAATCTAGCAGGAGAGAAAAAATTAGGTGTTCGGTGGATATGGTACATGTGGTGCCGAGCATGTATTTCGACCGTCCAAAAGTGTTTTGGACAGCTCATATTTTTTTTTTTTTGGGGGGGGGGGGGGATTGAAGGGTTGCGAGAAATCTGAGTCGTCCAAAACACTTTTGAACCTTTGAGATGCTCATTCGGCACCACATCACTCATATGCGCTCGGCACCCAAATTTTTCTCTTAGCAGAGATATCCGGTAGTTAGCATTTTTAATGAACACGTGTACCTTCAAGCTACGGTTGGATCTCCATGTAACCCAAATTCGATATACGAACCCGGTGTTACATCATCCGATTATTTGCATACATATTCGATATAGCAACACAGCGTGACATCATCCGATTATCTACAAACAAATTCGATATACGAACACAGCGTTACATCATTCGATTATCTCTGCACGCGGATGTGGGGTTGCTGATGTGCAGCCTCTGCACAGCAGCTGCTACGCACAATCACAGCCATCAACAAGTGTTTTTAACGGTTCAGATTGAAAACAAATTGCTCGCTTGAACAATTCTTCTCTTTTGTTTGAAATCTAGGCCGTTCATTCAAGCAATGGATGACCCGGATTACGCGCAACAGATGTTGTGCAAAGGCTGCACAGCAGCAACCCCAGGTCCGCTAGTGGTCTAGTCCTAACCAACCAAGAATTCCCAATACTTACTTACCCCTCTCATATTTTTATTTGACAAAATAATAGGGGCACATTGATATAGACCTAATGATAAACTATAACTAATACATGTCATCAGAGAGTTGACGATGATGGCTGCATCAATGATCAATGATATCCTTGTTAGGTGAAACTTCCAAAAGAATGGTTTATGTTCTTTCTTTGCAAAAGGTCATTTTTTATCTGGCCCCTTGTTCTTATTCGATTCTAGAAACAAACAGTCTAATATAAAATAAAATCAATCACCATATTTGCAGCCTTTTTTTTTTCATTGCAAATAAAATCTGATTTTCCACCTATACAAGAATCAATCACCATACCTACAAAAGCGTCCAAACCTATTTGTAATTTTAGCTGCCAATTATGTTGTTAATAAAGACTTGACCACGTGAAGTGACCCCACCCAAAATCTAGCTCTAATACCATGTTAGATTTCTTAGAGAATTCCAACTTAAAACCAAATAGAAATAGGTGGAGTAGCTTTTCAATTATAAAAATCGAGTGACTCAGGTTAGCGATGCGAGATAGAGTGTAACGATAACCGTTTCGCTTTGATTGGTAACTTGATAGCTGACTGATTGCCTCTAAAGGACATACGTACACTCCTATTTCCTATAAACAACATCAGTCCAATTGCTCCCTTCAATTCAAGATACAAACTCAGCAATATTAGAATCATGAAATGTGAAAATCAGATACAATTTTTGTAACAAGAACACAACTGATTCAAGAATTATGAGGTTTTATGAGACCATAAAGAACCAAAGTTCTAGCCCTTCGAACATCCTGGATGCACTTACAAGTTTGTTCCCCCAAATGCTCCACATTCCTATTAAAGTCTTCCATCTTCTTATTTATCTTTTCTATCTCTTTCCTCACCTCCTCTTCTTTGACAACAATCTTCTTCTTCTTCCTTCGTTTACGGTGAATATTATCGACATTCTTCAACAGATACTTAACATCTATCTCCAACTTCTCGATAATTACCCGAATATTATCCAAGTCAGCGATCACAATACGACTACCCACATACCCTTCCATCGACATGTACCCTACCATTGACTGAACGACATCCTTCTGTCCTTTCACCGCGTTCTTAAATTTCTTCCAACGGGAATCGATCCACTTTCCCATGCACGCCAGCAGAGGTTCACTTGCAGCGGCCAGAGCAACGCCCACTGGGGGTGCCGCAATGACCGCCCCCACCACCGAGAAAATCAAAACCCCCGTGATCATGGCGGCGAATATTATGCTGCAGACCATTCTCCATGCCTGAGATGTATTGAGCTTCTCTTCAAGCTGCTTCTTTCTGGTTTCCAACTTATCAAGCATCAAGTTCTGGCGACTGCAAAAGGATTGGAACCTCTTGATGAACTTGTCGGGGAAAGGATTACCTGCAACGGCAAAGCCAAGAATTAGCATCAATGTTAAACACTGTTCCAACAAAAAGAAATTTGCAGTAGACAACAATAAGTTGACAAAACATTATTGAACTCAAAATAAGAACAAAACTAAAAATGTAGGTTTGGTTTTTTTTCCCAACATAAATTTTAAAAAAAATCAGTTTTTTATTAATCAATCGTGTTACAATGACAATCTTGTTTCAATCACCTGATTGAAGCTTATTTCAACTATCACCTCCGCTCATTACCCATTACCCATTGTTGGACGGTTTCAAAGCTGCTCAAATAACGATGAGTTCTCCTCAATCTAACTGATTGAAGGGCGTTTTCACTCTTTTCTTGATTTGATAAGGGAATGGCAAACAACAGCAAACTCCTAAAGGGGATCTGGTCCAGATGTTGGAGTTCTATTTGGGTTCTCAACCTCAGATGGGTTTTGGGGTACCTTTGGGCTCTTCAACCCCAGCTCTTACTACTTAAGTCAGAAACCTACGGAGCAATTACCAGATGATATGGGGGTTCGTCCCAATCTCGGAGTTGGAGCAGCGTTTAATGGAGTGGAGCTGCAGTAGCTCCTACTACCACAAAAATGGGGATCTGACCACATCTAGTGAGTGGTCTTATTCTCTTCAACAACAACAATCCGAAATTTATTTTGGGTTTTTTCAAATCAATCAACACCAACAATAGAGGTCTGAGTTCATGCTCTGCCAGAAAACACCACTCGGGTGCTTTACAGTTCCAGGTTCGGCTTCCTTTGGTTTGATCATTATCTTCGTATCAGTTCACGTCCGTTAGGTGTCGAGATGTCACGGCGGCGTGGTAATTCCATATTGGCTTCTGGCGTAGAGAAGATCAAGCTGTTAGGGAGATGGACCCTCTACTGTTTTGCGGCTGTATTGGGGTTCTTTTGGCGGTAGGTTACTCTGGCATGGTCCGTGCAAGTTGTTTTCCAGTGCTCATCTGGAAATCCTTTGGAGAAGAAGAGAGTGTGCTCCACTCTCTTCCAAGCAAGTGGGCGTTACTTCCTGTACAAAAGCTATACACAGCAAGTGGGGCCTGGAAAATGGAGCAAGTTCAATTGGTTTATGGATGGCTGATGAAGTTTGAATGGGATATTTTATTCCTGGTCTTTAACGCAGTGGAATGGGACCACAATTCTTGGGATATTTTAACGCAAAGGTGCTAGTTGCTGGGCCATGTGCCCGTACAAACAATTCAAGTGGGACCACAAAGTCTACTCGGTGGGTTCACATTTGCATTAACGCCTTGTTCAAGGCACAATTGTAAAAGCTTTTTGTGCATTCAAGACAAGCTTAGGGCCTCTTATCAGGCTCAACAAAATAAACACCAAATTTAACCTCAAAAACACCTTTTATAAATTAGTAAGTCACTTATCAAAAAATTCACAAAATCAGACTCTCTATCCAAACTTTACTATTCCTCTCAAACTTTACTATTCCTCTCAAGTCTCATTAAAAAAAACTTTTTTCTTAATATATTGTTCTCACTGACTGGGGAGTTGTGAGTGGGGCCTGTGAACAGTACCTTGGGATGTTTTTAGCCTGTGAACAATTACGGAAGGGGGAGACACGGAGAGAAAGGGCAAGACGTCAGGGAAGAGAAATTATTAAAGTATTCGGTAGCCTATGAACAGTGCCTTTGCCCCAATACCGAGTTACTGTAGCAAAACTATAAATTTTGCAAATTAGCCAAATGTTTGTTGAGGCTAATTTTGAGGTATTTTTTTCACTTTGACTCAACAAAATACCCATTTGGCCAAAGTAGCAAGACTGATGGGGATGCTCTAATGTGTTGCAAAGTTGTCCTTAGTGAAACTATGTTAATTATGTTAATGGGAAGTTGGGCAGTACGCCCGGAAAATCAAATGGGGGCTATGTGCTCGGTCGCGATATTTTTTAACTTTTGGAAAAGTGAAGTTGGCGTCTGTGCCCATTGTTCCTATATTGGCGGGTTGTGCTAGGACCACAAATTTTCCCACCCCGGCGGGTTGTGCCGGAGAACACGTAATTTTTCTTTTCTTTTCTTTATTTTTATTTTGTCCTTCCTGGGATATGTCCCTTGTAGGCTGTACATTTGCTTAACCCCTTTTAATTTCAAACTGAATTACTCAAAAAAAAAAAAAAAAAAAAACCTGGCTCGATCAAGATACAATGATAAGCACACGAGCCTTCCATGTTAAATTTACTTATAAAATATGTTTCTCCCGTAAGTTACCAACCTGTTTTTAAAGAATGAGAGCTAAAAGATTTCAAAGATTTGGGGAGCTAAGCTACCAGTGAAGTGTGAAGAGAGAAATAATCATCTCCACTAGGGGTGTCCACGGATCGGATCCGGACGGATCGGATACGGATCCGATCCGATCCGTTCAGAGCGGATTATGGTTTTTAAGATCCGGAACCGAACCGAACATTCACGGATCGGTTACGGATCGGATCGAGCGGATTTGACAGATTAAAGAAGGATTATTGAGCGGATTGAGCGGATCGAGCGGATCCGATCCGGATCCGGAACCGTCAGACAAGAAATTCTCGATCCGGAACCGAACCGAACATTCACGGATGGATCAACGGATGATTCGGATCGGTTCGGATTGGTTGGATTGGCGGATCGGATGATCCGCTGGACAGCCCTAATCTCCACATATATATAATCCCACCGGATTAACAGCAAAGGGACTATTAATACCACGCCTAATTCGGCTAACCAAACGCGGATATTTGGTCTCATTGCATATATTAACCAATCTGATGCTCATATATCTGCTAATAAAATAGACAGGCGCTATATATGTACAAAACGAAGGTGCAATTTAGCTTAGTTGTGAAGAAAAAAACACAAAAACAGGGAAAATCGGGGCCTAGAATTCACCTGCGTCCTTGAAATTCTTCAACCCCTCCAGTGTTTTTACATAACGGTTGTTCCCTCCTTCTAACCCAGACTCTCCATCAAATGCTCGAAGCGTCTCTAAAATAAGCGACTGTCTGTCCCTAGCCCTCTCCAAACACTTTTCCAACTCAGAACAAAATTTCAGTGTTTGCGAGCTATTCTCAAAATACTCCTTCACGAGTTCAAGCAACTCTGGGGTTTCCCGTATGTCTTGTTTAAACTTAAGAATGACTTTCCTCGCTTCCTGGTTCATATCCACAAGCAATTCAGTGACTTGTTTTAGAGAGTCGAATGAGAGGGCTTTGACATCGACTCCAGTTGCTAGTGATGTGATGACTTGGTTGGTTCGATCTAGGAGGCTTCCGTCCAAGGTTCGTATCTCTGCGGCCTCGTATGAATCGAGGTCGATTTGGATTTTAATGCCGTATGGCCTGAAATCGATTGTTGAGGGGGATTTGGTCATGTGTTTCTTATTTTTCCCAATCATCTTGGTCATGCAAATCCCCAATGATGACAAAATTCAGATATGTAGAAATCAATGAAAAAAGCAAAAACAAAAACAACCTGTTTGCGGTTTTACTAAAAATTGAGCCAATAAATAAATAATAATAATAATAATAATACTTGCGTAGTTTGGATTAAAAATACTAAAGTGCTTGAGAGTTAAAAAACAAAAAATGGAGACGAGGGGGATAAGAATGAAAGAAAAACCAAAAAATAGACCACAAAATTTTAGTTTTGTAAGATGGGTTTTGTTTTGCTTTGCTCTGTGTTTCTGAAGAGGAAAGTTTTGCAAAGAAGCTAGGGATAATAAGGATCTTCTGAGATAGAAAGAATCTGGTTAAGCTTTTGAAACTGATAAATTTCCTTTATACCCCGGAAAAAAAAAAAAAAAAAAGATCCAAACTAGATAGATTTCTTCAGAAATAAGAAAGAAAAGGGGTTACAAAGTAAAGCCTTCAGTGGCGATAAGAACAAAAGGAGGTCACAAATAGTAATCCACAGACAGATTGGTGAATTTTGTGAGCAGGGTTCTTTTTTTTTGTAAAGAAGGAGATGAACAAGCTTAAAGAATGAGAACGGTTAAACAAATGAGGTGGGTTTTGATTTCCAGAGAATAGCTTGTACGCGCATCAAACAATGACTCTGGTTGACTTTCTCTCTCAAGAACCCTGTACACGCAGAGCCAGTTGTAAACGCGGGCAGCCAATATTGAACCAATAATGATAGGTACACAACACAAAGGCCACAAGCCCACAACTGGCCCCAAAACGACGTCGTTTTGGGGCCTTGCCCAATGGAAAAAAAAAAAAGCCAAAATTCAATTTCACGCTGGGCCTTCTTCCCAATCCGTTCGATACAGACTCGGAGAGAGGGAGAGGGGCGATCCTACCTCCACCGGCGAACACCCTATCACCGTAATCTTCTCCGTTCTCCGGCGACCACCACCACCACTACGTCACTGCCGTACGCCGCCGCCATTAAACCACCACTACCGTCTGATTTCATCAGGTTTGGGGAATTAGGTATCTCTCTCTCATGCTACTGCTGCTGTTGTCGCTCTCTCTCTCTCTCTCTCTCTCTCTCTCTCTCTCTCTCACGCTGCGCTCTCTCTATCTAAATTGGTTTCAATTCTACGAATTTGAAGGTTTTGCACAAAATTTAGGGTTCAATTCTAACCGGTTTATGGGATTAAGTTTCCGCAACTGGTTTCTTTCTCTTACTCAGCACAAATTTTGTTGTGCTATAACAACTGACACGTTTTTCCATTATTTGTAGAGTTTGAAACGGAGGTATTAGTTTTTTTTTTCTTTTTTTTTTTGCAATTGATTTACTTCAAAATTTTCTTCTTCGGATGGGGAAAAATCCGTAATTTTATCGGCCCTATTCGTTTCCCAATTTAGTTTTAGTTTTAGTTTTAGTTTTGATGACATCATCATTTCCCTCATTTCTCTCTCTATCTCTCTCCACTCATTACACCTGATGACATCATCAAAACTAAACTAAACTATCTAACCAAACACAACCATTACTTTTACAATCTATTTGAAACGATTTATTTCACGTAGATATGTGTTGGCAATGCCATTGAAGTTGGGATCTCAATTGGTATTTGGCCTTGAAGTTGCAAAATGTCTGAGTTTGGATAACGATCTCTGTTGCTTAACCACTAGTTTTTATGAATGTAGGCACCCATTTGATTCTTCTAAATGGGGTCGCATCTGCCGGTTCCTTGTAGTGGATGGGGTTCTGGACAACAAAAGCTTGGTTGAGCCTCGAGAAGCTACAAAGGACGATCTTCTAGTGGTAGCTATTGCATTTCTTTAGAACTCTTGCTCATTTAGTTTTCGTAATTTTCCATATAGTGATGAAAGGATGCCACAATCTTCAGTTTAATTTTCATCGGTTTCAGTTAAGCATTGTGCCAAGTTAATGCTAGTTATCGGGATATATATTTCGCTCACACAAAGAGAAAAGATGGCGGGTTTAAATAAAATAAAATTAAGATTATGTAAAATGCTTACATATGAACAAATTGAATTATAAGCACGTTAGTCTTGATAGCAGTCTTCATAGCATCTTCAGCAAGCTTCAAGTAGACAATTATACTTACTGGAGTTCAGACAAAAGCTAGCTTCAAGCAGTCTTCATAGCATCTTCAGCAAGCTTCTTGGAGCACCTCTAGCCCTTACCCCTTTTTTCAACCAAATTTGAAATATGGGTAAATCCTCCCAAAATTTGAGTAAATCTCACTCCACTCTTTGAACCAAAACCATACCAAATCAAGCTTTACTCAGATTTTTTCCCAAATCTGGGGAGACCTATTTCTTGAACCAAAATAGCAACAACTAGTTTTGGGCAGTCGACAGTGGTGCTTGCTGGCGATCGGCGGTGGTGCTGGACGGCGGTGGTGCTTGGTAGTCGACGATGGTGTTGTGTGGTGGTGGCTGTGGAGGCGACGGTGGTGGTGGGTCAGATCTACACTTCTCACAATGAAACCCTAGGTTTTTTGCGGTGCTAGAGGTGGCGGTGGCTGGTGACCCTGCTGGTGGTGGTGGTGGTGTCTCCGTGGTAGACGACGGTGGTTATGGGTGGCGGGGGTGGTCTATGGTGGTTTTGAGAGAGGGGAAGGTGAGAAATTGTTTTTGATTTTTTTTAAGCCAAATTTGAGTAAAAAAGGAGTTGATGACTAGAATGGGTTTCCTCAAATCAAGCTTTTTACTCAAATTTAAGTGAAAATTTGGTTCTGAGTTTGATTCAAGGCTGGAGGTGCTCTTATTCATTTATTTATTTTCTTCTAAAAATTTTCGAGATTGACTTTGTGATGGGTATATGCTAATAAGAGGGTGTTTGGCCCCCAACATTTTGCATTTTCTCATTCTCCTTTTCTCTTTTTGGGTGTTTGGGAGAAAACACCCAAAACTCATTCTATGAGAATGAGTTTTTCAAATTGAACAATCTAGGCTAGAAGTGAAAAAGAGGTCCAAGGCTCCTTTTCTCATTCTCATTCTCATTTTGATTTTCTCCTTCAATTTCTCTCACCCATTCTACCCTTCCCCTTGTCCTCCATTCTACATCTCTGGGATCCCCTTTATTCCTATTCTCATACGCATGCCTTGTTTATTTTCAATAAACTGAAGACCGACGTTTATTCCTGTGAGAAAAAGAAGACCACCAAGACCAACCTTTGCACTCATTTCTTTTTTTCTTTTTTTTTAGCTATTTAAATTTGGAATGTTTATTTTTGTGTAATGTTTCGATTTGAATGCTTTGTTGGTTGTTTTCGGTCATTGTGTTATGTTTTTTACTATATGTCTAATGTTGGTTATGTATGTTTTTATAATTTGTGTAATATTTATAATTGTAATTTTTGGACCAACTTTTTTTATTTTGTGGCAATTACTCCAATTTACATAATTCTTATTAAGTGTGTGAGACTTTTAATTACCCAAAAAAAGGAAGATCAAAAAATATTTTTCAGAAAAAAAAAATCAAAATTGGACTGGTCGCGTTTACAAAAATATTTCTCAATATGACTTTAAAAAACTTGCTAAAAACAATACTCTAACACATTTTTAATACCATAATTAATAAACGAGGGCAAAATGGTAAACAATCAATCCATAATTCATTTTCAACATTGTTCTCTCAAACACTACTATTGTTGCAAAATGCATTTTGCACATTTCTCCCAAACACTCTTCCTACATTCAAAACACATTCTGACCATAAAAAAGTCAAGAAATTAAAAATGAAAAGCTAAAAAGTAGGTTCTCAAACACCCCCTAATCAAGTAAGAGACCCTATGTTAATCAAAAAAAGTAAGAGACCCTATTAATAATTTAAACAATGACCGGCTCAATCACCGCTTTGTCTTCGTCGATCTTATTATTAATAAACTATGACTTGACCCTATTAATAAACTATTGATAGACCAATTTTTCCGTTGACTAAAATCAGAGTTATCAATATTATTTAAGATTAGAAATTTTCTCTCTTACTTTTTTTCTCCTGATATGAACCACTGTAAGTATTATTTAAGTCGTCTCGATTCCAATTACATCACTGATCACGCCAATAATGAAAGACACCCAAGCAAGCACGTAAAGTTAATCAATTTCTTACAATGGATGCTTGATGGACAAGGCTAGAAGTGGAAGGAGGGATCATGTGGATGGATGGTGAGGATACTATAATGGCTTGTTTATTAGCGGGATATATATATATATCCCTAAAAAATGTTACAATCGCCAATGAGATGGCACAATCTGAATTATACAATCGGTGCATATGGTACACACCTTTAATAAGTGTGTATTGTAGCATTTTCCATGTAAAGACTAGCCTAAATTGAGACAGTTAAACTAGGTTTTGAGCTGAGTTAGACTTATATAGCGATTGTGAACTTTATTTCCAATTTGATGTTTTTCATAATCCCACAACTTGGTCCCTTGAGCTTACACGCACCTTTATTGGGAGTGAGGGGCCCAATAGTGAGGAGCTCACTATAGGGTGTCGTGAGCACGACCCGGCCATTTGATCGGCGATCATCTTACACTTTAAATAAACATTCTACATATAATTTAAGTTTCATTTATTCGGATCATCGATCTAACGGCCGGGCCGAGCTCACAACACCTGTAATGAGATCCGCTGACAAGGCTCCTGTTCCGTACCTTAAGGCCCCACAATTTGAAAACTCGGCCAACCTTTGTTTCTCATTTTTTTTATTGGTGACTCCTCGCCACCCAATTACATGTTGTCCTCAAATAATGTAAAAGCTCATAAAAGTGCATTAATAAAAGAGAAATGCTAAGTGCCAAGAAAAATTATCCAGAAAGTACCCAAAATTTGAAAATGAGTGGCTCAGATTCTGGACAAGTAAATCTGAGCCACTCATTTTCAAATTCTGGATATTTTCCGTGTAATTTTTCTGTATATGTAGCACTCCTGATGTAATTAGAAGCTTGATATTTTCAAAGTTGTAGCACGGTTGAGAAATTATGGAGAGATGCATGTAGGGGAGCAGCCATATCATATGACCATAATGTAATGTCCAACCGATCCGCCTAATCCATCCAAACCGAACCGTTCACGAACCCACTCGAGGTATGTTGCAAATGGATGTAGATCCTAATATTCTAGTTTTGGTAGATTCAGTTCGAGTTCGATCAGCCCAATCTGCAATTGAACTTACCTCGCTCACGGACAGGTGCAGATGGAGAATACGACAATCCACAACAAGCGGATCAGTTTAGGAACCGATCAAATCAGCCCAAAACCGATCCGCAGACAAGCCGAATGTCTAGTTTATTATCTTTCTTTGAGTTGTTATTAGCAGTGACCAGATGACCAGGTAAGCTTTGTTCTAAGATTTTGTAGAGATTCAAAAAAAAATGGCAATACTAACCAGTGCCCAATGATCTGTTTTTAATTAAGGCACAGAAAATGCTAAAAATGAATCGTAAATTAACGATAATATTTCATATAAGTCTAGTAGAGATATCATTCGTTCAATGAGCGGTACTCAGCATTTTTTATAAAAGTACCTTCAAGCTATGGTTGGATCTCCATGTAACCCAAATTCGATATACGAACACGCGGTGTTACATTCAGTCCTAACCAACCAAGGATTCCTAAATATTTAACTATCCCCTCTCATATTTCAATTTGACATAATAATAGGGGGAAATTGATGGCTAGAAGAATACCACAACCTAACAGTTAAAGGCTAAGATTGCCTCAAAAGGGCATAGACTCCTATTTCCCAAATGCTGATAAAAAAAAAAACATCAGTAAAACAACTAAAATTGTGATCACTAAAAGAGAGTCAGATGAAATACTAAGTACATACATACATATGTTCCATGCCTATAAATCATGACAGAATGAAACAAATACCTAGCCAATCTGCTAATTTCCAAAGCAACATCAGTCCAATTGCTTCCCTTCAATTCAAAATATAAACACTAGTTCAGCAATTAGGATCATGAAATGCGAAAATCAGATCAAATTTCCAATACAAGAACAGCATTGGGTTCCAGCATTTGGAGGTTTTATGAGCGTCTCAAGTACCTCAGTTCTAGCCCTCTGAACATCCTCGATGCACTTGTAAGTATGCTTCCCCAAAAGTTCCACATCCCTCTTAAACACTTCCATCTTCTTATTTATCTCTTCTATCTCTTTCTTCACCTCCTCTTCTTTGACAACATCACAACAACCTTCTTCTTCTTCTTTTTCATTCTTCAACAGATACTTAATATTTATGTCCAAATTCTCGACAATTTCGTAAATATTATCCAATTCAGCGATTGCAATACGACTACCCACGTACCCTTCCATTGACTGAATGACATCCTTCTGTCCTTTCACCGCGTTCTTCAATTTCTTCCAACGCAAATCAATCCACGTTCCCATGCACGCCAGCAGAGGTTCACTTGCAGCGGCCACAGCAACGCCCACTGGGGGTGACGCAATGGCCACCCCCACCACCGAGAAAATCAAAACCCCCGTGACCATGGCGGCGAATATTATGCTGCAGACCATTCTCCAAGCCTGAGATGTATTGAGCTTCTCTTCAAGCTGCTCCTTTCTGGTTTCCAACTTAGTAAGCATAAACTTCTGGCGATCGCGAAAGGATTGGAAATTCTTGATGAACTCGTCGGGGAAAGGATCTCCTGCAACGGCAAAGCCAAGAATTAGCATCAATGTTAAAAACTGTCCCTACAAAAAGAAATTTGCAGTAGACAACATTAAGTTGAGAAAACATTATTGAACTCAAAAGAAGAACAAAAATGAAAATGTTGGTTTGGTTTTTCTTCCGTATAAAAAAATAATAATAAAAAAAATTCAGTTTTGTATTAATCAATCATGTTACAATGGTAACAAACTTGGCTCGATCAAGATACAATGGTAAACACACGAGCCTTCAATATTAAATTTACTTCTAAAAGATATTTCTCCTGTAACTTACCAACCTGTTTTTAAAGAATGAGAGCTAAGATTTCATAGATTTGGGGAGCTATAAGTAAGTCATGTTTAAAACGAACGAACAGCCTAACAGTGAAGAGGTAAATAATAATCATCTCCACATATATAATCCCACTGGATTAATAGCAAAGGGACTATTAATACCACGCCTAATTCAGCAAGTAACCAAACGGGGATATTTGGTCCCCTTGCATATATTAGAGCATCTCCACTCCACCAAATTTTTACTCAAATTTGAGTAAAAATTTGGTCAAAAACTTGATTTGATATCATCCCTTCCAATGGGAAACCACTTTTTTTACCAAATTCTAGTTACAATTTTGTCAAAAAATTTGTCTTTTGGTAACTTTCTGTGAAGAATTTGTCTTCTGGTAAACAATGGAACTTTCAGTGAAGAATTTGTCTTAAAAAAAATGGAACTTTCAAATTTTTAATGCAGAAACATGAACTGCAGTGAAGAATTTGGGTGAAATAGAGCCGTTGTTTTATTTGGTGAAGGATTTGGTGTTGAGCAAATTTGGTGTTGAGCAAATTTGGTGAAGGAGTGGAGTGGGTTTTTGGGTGATTTTTACTCAAATTTAAATTTGGTGAAATATTTGGTCCAAGAGTGGAGATGCTCTTAACCAATCCGATGCTCATATATCCACTAAAACAGGCGTTATATATGTAAAAACAAAGGTGCAATTTAGCTTTAGTTGTGAAGAAAATAAACACAAAACAGGGAAACCGGGGCCTAGAATTCACCTGTGGCCTTGAATTTCTTCAATCCCTCCAGTGTTTTTACATAACGGATGTTCTCTCCTTCTAACCCAGACTCTTCATTGAACACTCGAAGCGCCTCGAACATACGTGACTGGCTATCCTTAGCCCTCTCCAAACACTTCTCCAACTCAGAACAAAAATTCAGCGTTTGCGTGCTATTCTCAAAGTATTCCTCAACGAGCTCAAGCAACTCTGGGTTTTCCCGTATGTCTTGTTTAAACTGAAGGACGACTTTCACCACTTCCTGGTTCATATCCACATGTAATTCAGTGACTTCTTTTAGAGAGTCGAATGAGAGGGCTTTGACTTCGACTTCTCGTCCTAGTGATGCGATGACACGGTCGGTTCGAGCTACGAGGCTTCCGTCCAAGTTTTGTATTTGTATACGTTCGGCCTCGTATGAATCGAGGTCGATTTGGATTTTAATGTCGTGTGGCCTGAAATCGATTGTTGGGGGGGATTTGGTCACGTGTTTCTTTTTTTTCCCAATCATCTTGGTCATGCAAATCCCCATTGATGACAAAATTCAGATCTGTAGAAATCAATGAAAAAAGCAAAAACAAAAACAACCTGTTTGCGGTTTTACTAAAAATTGAGCCAATAAATAAAAAATAAAAATACTTGCGTAGTTTGGATTAAAAATACAAAAGTGCTTGAAAGTTAAAAAACAAAAAATGTAGACGAGGGGAATAAGAATGAAAGAAAAACAAAAAAATAGACCACAAAATTTTAGTTTTGTAAGATGGGTTTTGTTTTGCTTTGCTCTGTGTTTCTGAAGAGGAAAGTTTTGCAAAGAAGCTAGGGGTTACAAAGTAAAGCCTTCAGTGGCGATAAGAACACAAGGAGTACGGCCATAAGATCAAAAGGAGGTCACAAATAGTAATCCACAGACAGATTGGTGAATTTCGTGAGCTGGGTTCCTTTTTTTTTTTTTTTTTTGGTAAGGAGGAAGGTATTTGTAAAGAAGGAGATGAACAAGCTTAAACAATGAGAACGGTTAAACAAATGAGGTGGGTTTTGATTTCCGGAGAACTACGCGCATCAAACAATGACTCCTGTTGACTTTCTCTCTCAAGAACTCTATACACGCAGAGGCAGTTGTAAACGCGGGCAGCCGATAGTGAACAGAGGAAGAGAGAGTCAACACAGGAAGAGAGAGAGCTTATTCGATAAACCTATGCGTAGAGACCGTTTCTTGCAGTTCAAAAAAAAAGACAGTTTCTTGCACAGGAAACGTACTACGGATTTTAGGGCCTACTTTTGGATCTCACGCGAATAATTCGAACTGTTAAATAATTTCAAAATTGCTCAATTGGATATGTATAACTGGTCGATCCAAAACTCCAAGTTTTCATTCACACATTGCAAGGCCCTAGGAAAAATTATTTTGAAATTATTTAATGGTTCGGATTATTCGCGTGGGATCCAAAAGTGAGCCCCAAAAGCCGTTGTACGTTTTCTGTGCAAGAAAATTCTGTACCCGTAGTGCCCTCCCTGGTTCTTTTTGGCTGAATCAAAACTATCTAAATATGATGTTCTCATTCAAACCTCAAGCCATTGTTGTGCTTTTCGGGTCAGACACGCGCTCAAAACACACAAGAAATCTGAAGAAAACTCCCTTAAATATATTCACACAATATACAAGTTGAAAAACCTCTTCGGGGAGCAATAACCGGCTCCCACTCAGGCGGAAAAAGCCACAACTGGCTCCCCCTCTCACACTCTCAGTCTGTCCCGCTCACATTGTGCTACCACACTACAAAATAAGATAGACAATAATAGTATTTATAATCCTAGGGTAATTCTAAGGAAACCCTAGCAAACCTTGAGCCTAAGCCCATACGGCCCACACGGGGTGGATCCCAACAATCACCCCCTCCAACTCGAGTGGGTAAATGTTGTCCCAGCAACACCCCCATGTTGCCACCTCCAATCTGCTACAACTAGCAAGCGTCTGTGTTACTATCCAGATGAGCATCCATGCACCCCCAAACCAGAGTACAAAAACCCGAATAGTGTATCCTTGCAAGACTAGAATCCATAGCAAATCAGAAAATCCGAGTACCGCACCCCCTCAACTGAAATGCCTCCACTCGCACACCTCCTGCCAAGGTGTATACGCTCCATAACCGAGCGCCTGCACCCCCTTACTGAGTGCTCGCAGCTTCATCTAGCCGCGTCTGCCACTCTAGCAGCTTGTCATATCAAGAGAATGCAACTACCCTCTGCTCACACCAGAGGCTCACTCCTCCAAATGATCTCACACACGATTTGAGAATAGACCGACTCATTCTTTGTCACCGTATCCCCTACCGAGTACCTCCGCACCCCAAAACCGGGATACACCTCTCGTGAATCTGAGATGTCAACAATCCTGCTAGATCTCCGTGGCAAATCAGAAACCTACACCCCCTAACCGGAGTGCCTGCATCTAAACCCGGATGTCAACAATCCCGGCGAGGATCCAGTCACAAAATCACAGAAGAAAGAGAATATCCTGATGCATCAACTGATCTCCATCTCAGTCCCTCTGTCCGGAGCTCTCGTGAACAATCCACAGCAACTAGTTGCATCTTCGTTGCTAGCTAGCATCCCGCACACTACTGATTCGACTCCCGACGCATCCAGTACCATCCGGTCATGACTCCTCAGTACAATCCCTCGCCAATCCTATGTGCATCCGCAATTGTTGCCTCTCCTGCTCACGTCATAAAACACCCATACTACCTGACTATGCATGACATCAGCTCCATCTGTCATTGCACTCTCACAAGCCTGTATGGTGCCCCATCATCTCATCCAATGCAGCTCGAATCACATCAAATCCTGATGATAGGTCTTCGAATCCGATTGAACCAGACTACCTCCGATCACCGTTGACCAACTTCGATCTGTCACTCTAGCAAGCGTCTGTGCCATTAACCAATCAAGCGTATCCGCACCCACCAAACAAAGATGTACCACTCGAAAGAACGTATCCTTTCTCACTAGTTTCTCCGATTGATCACCATGGCTCATCGGCCGCGAATCTGCAATTAGGGATGGCAATGGGGCGGTTCGGTTCGGGTATTGGTGTATCCGAACCCAATACCCCGAAACCGTAGGGGTACCCATAACCGAACCACTAACCGTTCGGGTAGGGGAAATAGAAACCGGAGCTGAACCATTCGGGGTTCGGGTAATAACCGAACCGTTTGGGTAACTGAATAAACTGCTAATTTGATCTGCATTTACCAATTCGGGTTTGGGTAATAACCGAACCGATTGGATTTGGGTAACCGAATCAATTGGTTTGCAATTTACAGAATACATTATGCCTAATTCATGGCAGTTTGTTGGGGTCTGTTTTCCAGGTGATTTCCAGCTTCAATCACAATTCACAAACATAACCAAAATCATCAAATATTCAAATCCCAAGTTCATCTTACATCTAGATCATTCATCATCAAATATTGAAATCCCAAGTTCATCCAACATCTAGACCATTCATCATCAAATCTCAAGTTCATCAAATCCAACAACACACCATAAAATAAATTCATCAACAAGACAATAACACAGTAATAGAGAGCAAATAAAATTCAACAACACCATAAAATTCAATAGCAGCAGCGAGCAGAAAAGAGGGGAAAAAAACATAGTTCAATGTTCCACAACAGTCAACAGTACTAGTAAACACTTCCTAGCTTCCTTTCCAATTTTTAGCTTCAACCTGCCAAGTTTATGTATTCCTATCTGTTTAAATGGACAAAAAAAGTTTAATTAATATGGGCAATAATGCAATATATAATGTTAAAACCATAAGACAACAAGAAATGGTAAACAAAAATGCAAATGACCTCACGAGCCAAGCACGAATCCCCTGATTCTTCATCATCATATATAGTGGCGTATCCGGATGATGATTCACCTAACAAAATAAAAGTAACAAAAAAATTCATAAGTAACAAACAAATTCAAGAAACTAACTTATTATACCTTTCATTTCAGTAGCCCACAACCAACTTTGAGCACACATCAAGGCTTCCACCATGTCGGGATGAAGTCTACTACAATGTGGACTCACCAACCTACCACTCGCGCTAAATGTGGGCTCAGAACCAACTGTGGATACGGGAATAGCCAACATATCTCTAGCCATGGCTTGTAAAACGGGGTAATTGGGTTCATGTGATTTCCACCAAATCAACACATCAAATCCCAGGGATTTTGGCAAGGGATCCTCCGCCAAGTAATGATCCAACTCCAATTTTGCAGTATCGATGGTCTTTCTTCTCTTCGACTGAAGCATATAGAGATCATACTGTGACATTGAGTCCATATCAACGGGAGTTGATTGGGAAGAAGACTCGCCAATACCCTCGACCATTGAACTATGACTTTGGTACTCCTTAAGCAATTTTAACAAAGTGCACGAACTCTATCAACTTCTTCCTTATAACTTGAGGGAAACAATTTTGAGAAGTAGAACTCTAACACATTGATCTTGTACCTAGGATCCAACACAACCGAAACCTCCACAACACCATGTATCACAGACCAATACTTGTCAAATTTTTCCACCATTCTTTTGGCCATTTCCCTTACCACCACATTCTCAGAAATGAGTCAATCTCTCAGAGCAAGTCTAATCTCACATATATTTGGAAAGCATTGATTAGTAGTGGGGTATTTTGTTCCAGAAAACAATTCTGCCACCTTAAAAAAAAATCAGCTTCTCACAAACATCTTTAGCAAACCCCCACTCATGTTCATTCGGTAATGAGTGATATTGAGAATCCCGTTTGCTTAACCGATTATACACTTCCTTATAAAGTAGGGTGGTTTGAAGCATCAAGAATGTTGAGTTCCACCTAGTTGCACAATCAAGTCCTAGTTTCTTAGTACAAGTCACTTTCATTTGGCGGACTGCTTCTTCAAATTTTTCCTCTCTTTTAGGTGATGTTGTCCAATAAGCCACACTATCCCGAATTTTCTCAATACCCACCTTTATAACATCCAACCCATCTTTCACAATAAGATTAAGAATGTGCGCACAACAACGCATATGAAACAAATCCCCACCCAACAAAAGTGATGCACTATCAAGTTTTTCCCCCAAAAGTCCAATCATGGCATCATTGGTAGTCCAATTATCAATCGTTATGCAAGAAATCTTCCTATCAAGGTTTCAATCCATCAAACAATCGAACAATTGGTCACATAGAACTTCTTTTGTATGCGGACATGGCACATATATGAACCTAACATGCAACATTCATATTTAATTACAAATGGAAAAATTAAGATTTACATTGAATAAAGGAATAAAGAAATGACAATGCAAGTTAGAAATACCTCAAAATGCGACTTTGCAAAGTCCAAGAATCATCAATAAAGTGTGTCGTGACAGCCATGAAGCCTTTCTTTTGATTACTCGAAGTCCACATATCCGTTGTGATAGCCAATCTACTTGCATTGTGCACCACCAAACTCATTGTCTTCCCCCTTTCGTATTCATGAATCTTAAATATTTCACTCTTTATTGTGGTCCTACACAGCACCTTAAACAAAGGTTGAAGTGCAGTTGAATACCTCCTAAAGCCAACGTGGTCCACAATCGAAAGAGGATACTCATGCATGATGATGGCACTAGCAAGTTCTTTTCGTGCCATAGCATGATCAAAACTATATGTTGTGAGTTGCACAGGACGGTCTCTATTTGTGAAATTGTTTGTTAGAACTTGCCGCCTCATGTTATCCTTCTTTTTGTGTTTCCGATTATAGTGTTGTTGCAAATGAGAAGTACCATTTTCAGTTTTTCCAGAAATCTTGGCTGGACAATACTTGCAGCAAGCCTTCCACTCCCTGTTAATTTGTACCCTATTATAGTGAGCCCAAAAAGGGCTCCTTAATTTGGCTTCACCCGAATTGGTTTCAGTTACTTGTTCTGAACCAACAATGTTTTCCTCTAGATGGTCATCGACATCGATAGGGGCTGACTGACTGACTGGTTCTAATGGTACAAAACTATTAGCCAGAGCATTCGAACAGACAAGTGAATCGGACATTATGTGTAATACCCTAGAACTTAATTTTATGACTTAATTTCTTTATGCGTGAATTGGGTGTTTTATGCGCATATGTGGACGTATATGATTGGTGACTTATATGATTGGTGGGCACACAAACATACATTGGACTCGTCTCGTCGAGAGAAACAAACCCTGTGGGTAAAATATCCGACCGACTTCGGGTTTTTTTTCGTTCTTGAATCTGTGTGCGTCAAACGCCAATCTGGTGACCTTTCGCTCCACCCGAGCCCTGATACCAGTTTGTTGTGCTTTCCAGGTCACACACGCACTTAAAACACACAAGAAATCTGACGAAAACTCCCTTAAATATATTCACACATTATACAAGTTGAAAAACCTCTCCGGGGAGCAATAACCGGCTCCCACTCCAAAGGGGGAAGCCACAACCGGCTCCCTCTCTCACACTCTCAGTCTGTCTCGCTCACATTATGCTACCACACTACAAAATAAGAGAGACAATAAGAGTATTTATAATCCTAGGGTAATTCTAAAGAAATCCTAGCAAACCTTGGGCCTAAGCCCATCCGGCCCACAAGGGATAGATCCCAATAGCCATATTGCGGCTTTTTTCTATGACAAAGAAAAACTTGTCTACACATTTACCCAGTACAAAGAATCTATCACCATACCTACAAAAGTGTCCAAATTTACTGTAATAAAAGAATGAACTTTTTTGTTGCCAATTTGGTCATTCGAACCAACCGCGGCATTCTTTACACCATATTGTTTGTTGCCACAGATCTTTTGTGCTCCAACAATTCTTCTACAATATCCAAATTCCAAGTTACTGGATCACAACTTTTCTTAAGCTCCATTTTTTTCCCACATTTCCCAAGTTACTAGAAGAGTTGCATTGCCTGGAAAGGGCATATGCTCCTCCTATTTCCTAAATGCCGAGGAAAACATTCAACCTTGAAAGATAATCAAGAGAACTAAGCTTATGATTAGCAAAAGAATGAATCTATTGAGATAAAATAAAATAAAAAAATCACAAACATAGCAACTTTTTTACATTTTCTATGCCTAGACACCATGACTGAATGAAATGAAAGCCTAATCATCTACTATTATTTTCCCAAACAACATCAGTTGTCAGTTCTATTGCTTACCTTCATTTTAAGATCAAATTAGATGCCTATAGCACCGTACAATCAGAATCGCGATCAACAATTACAAACAAGCAAGCAACTTCATTGGTCCGAATTTGATTCATTGTGAAAATCAGATCAAATTTCCAGTTTAAGGGGAAAGCAGTGAAGTGGTCGGTGAGACGTCTCTGTGTATTTCTTCGCAATCGGCGACGGCACCGCTTCGAAAATCCCACATAGTGGATCCCACTGGGACCCGAGTCCTACGGGTCCTTTGAAGTTCGCACCACGAAACTAACCCGGCCCCAAAAATGATGAACAACTAGAGAAAATTGGGCTGGGCCAACCTCAGTAGTCCGAATTGAAATGGGGCTCTTATAGGCAACCCTCTTTTGTCATCTCCTACCTATCCAGGCCAACCCAGCACCGCCACCGGCATAAGCCATTTTTGTTAAGAAATATTATCCCACATTGCTTGGGAAAGGAATGAGTTATCACTTAATATGATGTTGGGCCTCTCCACTCATTGTCAATTAGTTTTGAGATGGATATAAAGTTTTCACATGGTATCAGAGCGGGGCTCATTTCATCCCACATTTAAAAAAAAAATTCACAATCCACACTGGTGACAGACCAGCAAAAAAGGTTGGACGATGATATAACCCAAAAAGTGTCAGGTGACAGAACTCAAATGCGGCTGCACGTGAGGGGATGTTAAAAAACTAGAGTCTCACATTGCTTAAGAATGGAATGGGTGATCACTTACTATATGATGAGACCTCTCCACTCATTACTAATTGATTTTGAGTTCGATATAAAGTTTCTATACTTTTTCCCCTACACGCGCTTTTGGAGTTTACGATTAGGAGAAATTATCCAATGCAGATGAAACATCACATTATGGTAATCAATTCATATGGGATTGGTTAGTGTTATGGGGACCCATTACTTTGTGTTAATCAATTGATAGACAAAATAACATGTGGCATTTGGTGATTGGTTGAAACAATATTATAATGCCAAAATTACAGTGCAACAAACTCTTGTACTCTACTCATGATGGTACAAATTTATATGAACTAAAATTTTGGCATTATCATTTAATTGTTTTCCCGAATCAATTTTATGTTTCATTTCTTCACCAAATGCGCCAATAATTAAAGATTTTTAGTCTCTCTTTTAACTGTTAAAAACAAATTTGCAAAGAACCCTTCAAAACTTTTGAAGATGTCCAACAAATTGGCCCTTTGAGTAAATTGAAAAGTCAGATGACCTTTGTTTCTAATTTTTTATGGTGAGAGACATCTCGTCCTTAAATAATGTAAAACATCGTAAAAATGTGTATTAATAGAATAAAACTTAAATTTTCTTTGTTTTCTTTTTAGGTAAGTAAGTTTCTCAGACGTCTCTCCATAAATTCTTAGTATCCCTGGAAATCGGACCCTTCTTTGCTTGGGTAGTCTTATCTCTTAAAGTTCGGTAAATTTTTCCTTCTTCTAGCAGTTTTGACCTTTTCAATGTTGTATCGCACTTGAGAAAATGAAGGGGAGATGTATGTAGGGCCTATGAAAAAATCCTAGCTCCGTAGAGGTACGGAGCTAGGATTTTTTCATAATCGGAACGGCAGGTTATAGATGTGAAAGACACCCCTTATTAGCCACTTCTGACTCCATTCTTGACCATAATGCATTGTATGTCTAGTTTCTTGCTTTTAGTTGTTTGACTAGGTATACAGCTTTGTTCTAAGATTTTGTGAAATTAAAAAATGATAATACTAACCACTGCCCAAGGATCTGTTTGAAGGCATAGAGAATATGCTAAAATTACTCGGTAATTTACCACGTGTTTCTTGTAAATCCAATAGAGATGTCATTTGCTTATTCAGTGGTGGTTAGCAATTTTTTTTTTTAATTTTATAAACACATCTATGGTTGGATCTTCACGTAACCCAGATTTGATATTCGAACACGACGTTACATTGTCCGATTATTTGCACACACCCGTGGTTCAGTCCTAACCTATCAGGAATCCCCGATATTTGATTATGCCCACTCATCTTTTTTATTCAGATTCAAGTCTGAGCTTTACCCAACCTGATAGAGACCTAATGAAAAAAACTAATACCTAAAAGTTGACGAGATCGGCTGTATATTGCCCATCATTTTCTTGGATCGAGTCAAAGGCATCCATAATCCTAGCTAGTTAAATGAAACTTCCAAAAGAATGGTTTAAATTATTTCTTTACAAAAGGTCATTCTCATCTGGGCCCATTTTCTTATTCCATTCTAGAAACAAACCCGTCTATAATAAATAAATAAATAAATAGCCCATGCCATATTTGTAGCCCTTAAATAGACAACAATGAAATAAGGTCCCGTTTGATACGAGGTTTCATTTTGGAGGTATTGGTAATGAGATGGGATTGAGATTGATAATGTGATGGGATTATTAACGAGGAGATAAATCATTCCTTCATGTTTGTTTTGCACAGGATTAGATCATGGGATTACTAATAACATGTTTGTTTGTTTTACTTAGGATAGGGATTGAGTAAAAATAATTTGTTTCCAATTCTACCTTATTTGGAAACACCATTTTTCATCAGTAGTTCAACAACATGTTTTCATGTCTTTTATTTTTTATTTTTTATTTTTTTTTAGATTTCAAATGAAAAATTACATTTTTTTTTAAAGATTTCCACTGAAGATTTCTTTGAGCCACATTTTCTAGATAAAAGCATCCAATGTAATGATGAAACAATACAAAAAAAATTGAACCGGGTTATTTTAAGTCTTTATCAATTTTTTTCCCAGTGTTAGTTTTGCTAGTTAGGCGCTAATATTTTTTTTGGAGTATTGGTTCATGTCAGCACGAGAAATCAGAAAGATTTAAAATATGAACCGTAGGTTTTTGTTTTAATAAAGATAAAAATAATATAAGGTTTTTTTTTTTTTTTGTCTTTTAAAATGTTAAGCATTAATTGGCGTTGTCAAAAAATGTTGACAAAAAGCATTAATTCACGAAAGCATTAAACAGCAAAAGTAACTATTTCTGCATTACTAGTAACGAAAGCATCACGAAAATTCACGAAAACATTTACCAGAGAATTGGGTAGAAGAAGCATGAATGCACTTGGCTTGTCTTCACCAACAATTCCCCAATCCCATGGGAGAGGTTTCATAATACCCAACCCCCCTTGGCCCCTTGGGTTGGCCAATCCCATGAAAATGGGGAATTGCTAGTCCCATGGGACTGCTAGTCCGGTCCTCAAATTACACACCAAACATGAAAATTAATGGACTCACAAGACTGGTAATCCAATCCCATGCTCCATCTCTCTTATCAAACATGGCCAATAGCTCAAAAAAACAAATACAGATGAGAAATAACAATCAATTCTAAATTCGATATAATTTGACGTAATAATTACTCTGTTTAAAGTGTAAAATGGTGGCCAACTAAGACTATCGCTACATAATTCATTTTAGCACATAATACGTGTTCAAATTTCCTATTTTTCATTAATGAGAATTCTATGGCTAGCAAAATCATGTACTACCTGGACCGTGCATAGCACAGGATTTTGCTAAGGGTTGCAGGCCACCATCTACCCACTGCATTACATCTGATACTTTTGGCTTGGCTAGAATGCTAAGATTGCCTTCAAAGGGCACACACATTCGTCACGATTCCGATTATCGGACGAAGTTGTGGGATTTGAATCAAACTCAGATCGGATTCGGTCTATTGACAAATCTACTTCCAAGGGCAGACACACTCCTTACATTTCCTAATTGCTGATCAAAAAAACATCAGTAAAGAATTCAATCTTAGAAGATGATCAAGAAAACCAG
The DNA here is from genome assembly GCA_963854785.1 of Vaccinium vitis-idaea. NCBI lineage: Eukaryota > Viridiplantae > Streptophyta > Magnoliopsida > Ericales > Ericaceae > Vaccinium > Vaccinium vitis-idaea. The sequence continues at coordinate 2,662,353 of OY978215.1, read as the reverse complement.
ATTTCTGATCAGTAAAAGAATCAATTCATTAAGATAAATAAACATCACAAATATAGCAACTCTACATGTTCAATGCCTAGACACCATGGTTGAATGGAATCAATGTCTAGTCATTTGTTATTTTCCCAAACAACATCTGTCCTATTGCTTGCCTTCAATTCAAGATCAAACTAGATGCAATACTATAGCATCCTATTGATTGGTTAGAAACCGATTTTCGTGGTGAGAATCAGACCAAATTTCCAGTACAAAACAGCATTGGATTCAAGGATTTGGAGGTTTTATGAGCCTCTGAAGTACCACAGTTCTAGCCCTCTGAACATCCCGGATGCACATATCGGTTTGTGCCCCCAAATCCTCCACATTCTTCTTAAACACTTCCACCTTCTTCTTTATCTCCTCTATCCCAATCTTCACTGCCTTTTCTTCAATAACAAAATCGACATTACCAAACAGAGACTCAATCTGAATCTCAAACCGATCGATAACTACCCGAATATTATCCAAGTCCTTGATCACAATACGAGTACCGATCTCCATTGACCGAACGACATCCTTCTGTCCTTTCACTGCGTCCTCGTATTTCTTCCAAAGCGAATCGATCCACGTTCCCATGGAGCCCAGCGGAACAGCAGTTGCGGCAGCCAAAGCAGCGGCCACCGGGGGTGCCGCAATGGCCGCGGCCACCACCGAGCAAATCAACACCGCGGCTACCGTGGTGGCAAATATTATGCCGGAGACCCTTCTCCAAGCCTGAGTTGTCTTGAGCTTCTTGTCAAGCTTCTTCTTTTTGGCTTGCAACTTATCAAGCATCGACGTCTGGTGACGGTAAACGTCTTGGAAAATCTTGATGAACTCATCGGTGAAAGGATCGCCTGCAATGACAAAGCCAAGAATCAGCATCATTAATAAACACTATTCCAACACAAATAAAATTTGCAGTAGACAAGAATAATAAAAACAAAAGCAACTTGTTGGTTTGGTTAATCTTTCATTGTATACTAGCCTTTCAGATTTTTCTACCATTATACTTTCTGGGTTCTTGATGAGAAATTATAAGAATCAAAATACAGACAAAAATTGGCTCTTTCCAACTAACGATTAAAATTCAATGATTATCAAACGAGCATTCATTATTAACATATGTTTCTCCTGTTACCAACCTGGTTTTGAAGAATGAGGGCTAATATTTCAAAGACTGAGGGAGCTATAACAAACAAACCAATTAATAGCGAAACGATATATAATCTCTCTGAATTAGTAATACCAAGCCTAACTCAGCTCGTTGAATTTTTTATCTAACATTGTTATTTGGTCTCCTTCTGCACGTATTTCAATCCGATGCTTGTATCTAGTCAAACAAACCACCATATTTTGACCTAACATGGATATTTGGTCTCCTGCATATATTTCAATCAGATGCTCATATCTGCTGAAACAAACCAGCATTTTATGTGTGTAAAATTTAAAGGTGCAATTTACTTTAGTGGTTAAAAAAACATAAACACAAAAATATAGGGAAAATCAAGGCCTAGAATTCACCTAAGGCCTTGAATTTCTTCAACTCATCGAGAGTTTTAACATAGCCCTTCCCTCCTTCCAACCCAGACTCTTCATCAAACACCTGCAGCGCAACCAGAATATGCAACTGGCTATCTCTAGCCCTGTTCAGACACTTCTCCAACGCAGTACAAAAATCCAGCGTCTGCAAGCTATTCTCAAAGTACTCCTCAACCAGCTCAAACAACTCTGGGGTATTCCATATGTCTTGCTTACATTCGAGAATGACTTTCACCACTTCCTGGTTCATTTCCAGAAGGCTTTCCGTTACCTCTTTCAGAGAATCAAATGAGAGGGCTCTGACTTCGACTCCAGCGGCTAGAGATGTGATCACTTGATTGGTTCGAGCTTGGAGCGTTGCGTCAAAGGTTTGTAGGTCTCGGTCGACCCTGCAGGCGGCTTCGTAGGAATCAAGCTCGGTTCTGAAATTGATGGTTGTTGATGTTGTTGCCGTTGAAGTCCCCGGGCGTTTGGTCAAGTGATTCCCCATTGGAAAAACAATTCAGATTTTTGAAGAAATTTGTGAAAAGGGTAAAAAAGAAAAAATATCTAACAATTTTTTTAGCCTGTTTACAGATCCTGGAACATATCCAAGAAACCCAGATGTAATTGTCTCAGAAAGTGTAAAAGAGATCCAGATTTGAGCTCATATTTGAAGGGAAATCAGTGGAATCTGTTCGAGCTATTCGAAACTGATAAATATTGATAATACCCAGAAACAGAAACTCAGAAAGATCCAAATCTGATAGATTTCTTCGGACTTACGATGGAGACAAGAGGATCAGAACAAAAGAGTAACAAAAAAAGGGGCAAAAAAAGAATTTTTTTAATAGGTTCTGTTTTGAGTTTGTGAAGAGTAAAGTTATGAAAAGAAGCTTAGAGAGTAAGAATCGTTGGGGATCAAAGGAATCTGGTCAAGCTTTTGAAATTCGGAGATTTTGACAATACCCAGAAAAACAAAGATTCAAACTTCGATAGATTTCTTCGGAAAAAAAAAAAAAAACAGAGAGACAGAAAATGGGGTTTATAATTGAAAGCCTTCAAAGGGGATTTGAACACAAGAAGTTAGAAATAGAAATCGACAGAACGGGGAAAATTTTCAGTTGGGTTTAATTTCTAAGGATGATGGTATTGATAAATAAAGATATGAAAAGGAATGCGAGTTGAGTTTGAAATTTTCCTGAGAAAAACTTGTACGCATCAAACAATGAGACTGAGGAAAGACTCCTGTTCCTTTTCTTCCTTTCTCTCTCTAGAACTCTGCATACGTCTATTTATGTATGGTTACAGCCAGTTGTAAACGCGGAAAGCAAGAGTCTCCTCCATGGGAGAAACTTCGGCTTCAAGAATGGGGAAGTAGTAAACGGGGGGGAGAGAGAGAGTCGATAGAGAGAGAGAGAGAGCCGGCCGCGTGCTGCCGAGGTTCTTTTTTCCCGAATTTACGGGGTATGTTTATGCTTTTTAAATTTCTAACTGGCTTCGAGGTGACACGTAATACAATTGAGACGTGTCGGTTGATTTCTGGTTAGCGCCTACGGGAGGTTTCAAAACTAAAAGCACGTGATTCCTTCCTTTGTGTCAGGCCTGTGACGCTCAACCATGTGTGCTCGCAAGCCGAGAACATCTTGGGTGTAGGTCGAGTATGCTCAAGTGTTGCTTCATCGCACATCTCGGCATTGGAAAAATATTTTAAACGGTTCAAATTTCTTTCACACCGTCTCCTCTTTTGTTAGTCTTTCTTCGACAAGGACATGATATAGCAGATAATCATGCAAATAGGATACAAATAATTTTTTAATTGCAAGAGGACAAATCGCTTCCACGTTCCAAAAATGCTCCCGCTAGCCTATGAAAGTGCCTAAATTCTCAAAACCCTATGAAAGTGCCTAAACTCTCAAACCTTATTAAAGTGCCTAAACCCCCAAAACGGTATAAAAGTGTCTAAATCTCCAAAACACTATGAAAGTACCTAAACTTCTAAAACCCTATGAAACCGTATAATACCTTAAATGTCTAAACTCAAAATACCTAAGTCCACTACAACCTACCTCAAAGAGCGTAAAACTCTAAAATTGAACCCCAAAATTGAAATTGGATCAACAGTAATGTACAAGATCAGGACGAGAGATAGACTTTTCCTTTGTGGTGGGTCCCATTTCTCACAAAAAAACGTTAGCCATCTCTTCAACCTTTGGCCCACGACGAATAGAGAGGAGTGAGTGTGTGTAGCGCATGACAGAGGAGAGAGAGAAGCCAACGATTCTCGTTGCTTTGAAGTAAACCGGTCAAATTCTCGACATGAACGCATTTTTTCTTTTATCAACACATGCACACTTTCCTATTTCATTAAGGATATTTTTGTCTAGAATTGTCCTCAAGCCTTCAAAAAATTTCAATACATGTATTAGAGGCCTTAAACCAAATTAGAGTGGACCAAAAACCTTTTAAAGCCCCAGACTTGGCCTTTTGGCTATTTGTCTGCTTTTATTATAGTCTTTTTTCAACAAGGACATGATATAAGGGATAATCATGCAAATAGGGAACCCCCGAGTTGTATACAGTAAAGGCTTCTCTCTCTCTCTCTCTCTCTCTCTCTCTCTCTCTCTCTCTCACTCTCATCTAGCAGCCGCCTAAACTAGGGTTTCTCCGCCTGGGGGGGGAGCGGCGCCTCCTCCCCCCGGGCTTCCCCCCTCCCTCTCCCTCTCCCTCCATCCATCCCCATCCCTCACCTTCCCTCCTTCCTCTTTTTTCTCTCCCGATCCGGTGGTTTCTTCCCTCTCCCCCCTGCTCATGGTTTCGACGGTGGCCGCGGTGTTGGCCGCGGTTTCTTACCCTAACGGCTCGTCGATCCGGTGACTTACCACGCCGGTTTCCATGTTGGTGGATCTCGGTTTCTAGCCTAATGGCTAGTGGTCTGTGCGCACAGGGGGTGGAGATTCGCGGCCTGCAGTTGGCTGTGGCAGCAGTGCTCTTGGGCGGTTGTGGCTCGGTCGTCGTGAGGCTACGGTGGCGGCGGTTTAGCAATGTGTTGAGCGACTGTTGGAAGCTTTTACTGCGTTTCTGTGGTGCTGGAAATTTGTGTGTTGTCCGTGTGCGTTGTTTGTGACGATGGGGGCGGCAGATGGAGGCTCGGGCAGGCGCGGTATGGCGTGACGGCGGAGGGGCGGAGGGTTGTTTGCTGTTTTGGGCTGTATCTTCTTATCCGGGCTTTGGGCTTTTTGGTTCTCCTTTTGGGTTGGGCCAGGCCCTTTGGGTCTGGTCCGGCCACCTCTCATTAGTTTGTTTCAACAGCAGCGCAGGGACGGCGTGTGAGGTTGCCTTGCGCGTAATGCCTCGGCGACGAGGATGACCTTGGAACTGGTCTGAGGATTTGGTTGAATCTCTGTTTTTGTTGTTGTTTTGGCTTTGGAGTTGTATTTGTTCTTTAATTTCTGTTGTACTTTGAACTTCCGTTGAACCAAAAAAAAATCATGCAAATAGGATACAAACTAATTTTTTTAATTGCAAGAGGACAAATCACTTCCACGTTCCAAAAATGCCCCCGCTAGCCTATGAAAGTGTCTAAACTCCCAAAACTCTATGAAAGTGCCTAAACTCTCAAACCTTATGAAAGTGCCTGAACCCCCAAAACCGTATAAAAATGCCTAAATCTTCAAAACACTATGAAAATGCCTAAACTTCTAAAACCCTATGAAACCGTATGATACCTTAAATGTCTAAACTCAAAATGCCTAAGTCCACTACAACCTAAACCCCAGGACTTGACCTTTTGGCTAATTGTCTGTTTTTATTAGAGTCTTTCTTTGACAAGGACATGATATAGGAGATAATCATGCAAATAGGATACAAACTAATTTCTTTAATTGCAAGAGGATAAATCACTTCCATATTCCAAAAATGCCCCTGCTAGCTTATGAAAGTGCCTAAATTCCCAAAACCCTATGAAAGGGCCTAAAGTTTCAAACCTTATGAAAGTGCCTGAACCCCCAAAACCGTATAAAAGTTCCTAAATCTCCAAAACACTATGAAAATGCCTAAACTCCTAAAACCCTATGAAACCGTATGATACCTTAAATGTCTAAACTCAAAATGCCTAAGTCCACTACAACCTACCCCAAAGAGCCTAAAACTCTAAAATTGACCCCAAAATTGAAATTGGATCAACAGTATTGTACAAGATCAGGACGAGAGAGAGAATTGACTTTTCCTTTGTGGTGGGTCCCATTTCCCACAAAAAAACGTCAGCCATCTCTTCAACCTTTGGCCCACGACGAATAGAGAGGAGTGAGTGTGTGCAGCGCATGACAGAGGAGAGAGAGAGAAGCCAACGATTCCCGTTGCTTTGAAGTGAACCGGTCAAATCCTCGACATGAACGCATTTTTTCTTTTATCAACACATGCGCACCTTCCTATTTCATTAAAGATATTTTTGTCTAGAATTGTCCTCAAGCCTTCAAAAATTTTCAATACATGTATTAGAGGCCTTAAACCAAATTAGAGTGGACCAAAAACCTTTTAAAGCCCTCGACTTGGCCTTTTGGCTAATTGTTTGCTTTTATTATTTGCTACCCGGGTTGTCCAAAAAGTTGGATAGCCAAAATACGCCATCGACCTATATCTAAAAATTGTCCAGAATTTAGACAATTTTTTGAACAAATTTATGGTGCTTAGCATGTTCCAAACCTATAACTAATGGTGAATAAACAATCAAAGGCATGTTAGCAATTTTCTGTAGGTGGGCCTACATAGATCATAGAATTAGATATTGTATATTGTCGAATAAGGTTTGAGTGGTGTCGGTACTACCCATTAAGCTGTGATCATTTAATTAATGTGACCGGGTAATTGACAAATCTCTATTAGCACGTATTTGGGTTACATCACGTGTGTTAAGTGGTACGGGCTTATTATTAAGTGTAGAGACCATTCAAGGCCCATTAGGGTTCCATCTATTATGATGGGCTATGATGGAACCAAGGCCTATAAATATGTGGTTAAGTCCCCACTCCAAACCCTAATCTCTTTCTCATACCATCCCATCGCGTGTGAGGCTAAGGTCAAGATCAAGAGTAGGGCTTTGGAGGTGAAAGACGAACTACCACACAAACAAGGCGTTCATCCTCCATGGCGACAGGTACGCATCCGCTTTTATTTTCTTCAATAGTTTGACATGAGTTCTTGGGTTTAGGGTTTCTTATGAAATCCTACAAGTGGTATCAGAGCCTCTTGTCAAATTACTGAGGAAAATATAAAGTTCTGTTTTCCTTGATTATAGGAACAAGTCGATATTAACCGGTAAAGATTTTTGGGTTGTGTTAAGAACAAAATCGGCATTATAGTATTTTATTCTTTGTTCTTACGATCAGCCTTTTATTACCTATAGCTCTCGGATCGGGTTTATATTGATCTGAGGACAAACAAATAGAAATCGTTCCTTTTCCTGTTTGGTTTTCATAAACTCCACCATTATTTGATCTAGGCACTGGGATACAGTATTATGGGTAATGGAGTTGTGCCATTAAAAGGGTTTTATGTAATTAGATTCTGCCATCAATGAGCTGTGTGGTCATGTATCTTATATGATTATGTGTTTCATCAATCAGCAAACCAGATTCTACGCTTCCATTTTGTGCGTGGATTACTGTTTTTCGGTTATGTTAATTGATTATTACTTATTTCAATAATCGATTAAAAGAAAATTATTGAGAAAAATATAAAATTTTCTCTCCGGTTCCATAGACAAGCTAATATACGGCCTTGATGATGTACGGTACATAGTATATATCGATTTCGCAGTTTCCTATTACCTCGTTTGTTTTGCAATTCCTTTTAGGTGGTTTATTTTTATTGGTTTTTTATTTGCTAAACTCTACGTGTCTCATGTATGTTCATTATTAATCATGTTCTGACAATACCTACGGTGATGTTTTGATTACTCCATGGGCATGTGAGATTTATGAATATGAGAAGTTTTGGGATTTAATAAAACCAAATAAAATAAACCCGAGTGAGTTGCAACGAGGAACAAGGGCCGAGAATCCATTCATCGACTCGGTCCAACTGCTAAGTATACTAAATAGTGTTACTGCGATGTTATCAATTTAATGGCCTTTTGTATATTTGCTTGTTTTTTATAAAGTTCATAAATTAGGGGCATAAATTTTTCCAGCGATTCATACCCAATACTTGGGAAAATTAACATGATATACCGATCGCCAAAGTGGTCTCTATCGTGGTGATTTTCTTGGGTTTGAAGGTAAAAGTTTTTGAGTCGCATAAAGTTACGTTTGGATCCATGCGGATAGTGATCGGCCCAAAGGAAGATTACTATTTGGCCGGATTTAAACGGTATAAGGTAGTTAAATTTTGAATAATATAATTTTTAGAATTTACCTATGCGTTCAAAAGTCGGCCCAAAGGAAGGCTTTTGATTGGCCAGGTCTAATTTTGTATTGTTCAAGTTAACTAGCCTTATTTATTTTTTGAGAAGACCACTTGCGTGTTATAATTACTGTCCAAAGACTTTATTATGATGATGCGTTAGGTTTCTCGAACGGGCCCACCACTAAAGACATAATATTTGGTTTTTATTTTATGTCTACTTGTCTAAATTGTTTGCCCCTACAATTAGACCAATTTTTGGCATGATAATTATAATCAAGTTTCTTATTTTTATCATCGCACTATGGATATTTGTTGATTGTGAGTTTTTTTTTTTGTTATTGTAGTAAATACACACTCTATATCTGTCAAATTGAACAACATTCCAACATATTCTCATGGTTATTTGGGCAATAAGAAAAGAAAATTCGATCATAAGGATAAGGGAACCTCACATACTGGGACTTCGCAGACAAATGTGCAACAGAAACTGGATAAAGTTATTCCCTGTTTCTTTTGCAAAAAGGCTGATGGTCATGTGAAGAAAGACTGTCCCAAGTATCATAACCAATTTAGTTTTGTTTGCTGTGAATTTAATTTAGGTGAAGTACCACCCAACACTTGGTGGATAGATACGGGTGCCACTATTCACATAAGTGTGTCTATGAATGGTTGTCTAAGGAGCCGAACACCCAGTGATGCCGAAAGGTTTATTTATATGGGAGATGGCAATAAAGTTCGTGTTGAGGCAATTGGAGTCTATAGACTTAAATTAGAATCTGGTTTTTATTTGGATCTGGATGAGACTATTTATGTACCGTCATTTAGACGGAATTTAATTTCTGTTTCCTGTTTGGACAAATCCGGTTATACTTGTTCATTTGGTAACAGAGGTTTCAGTCTTTTCCAAAATTCAAATATTATTGGTACTGGATCTCTAGTTGATAGTCTATACAGGTTAGACTTGGATGCTTCACACTTAAAGTTTAATGAAACTTTACATGTTGACAACTATGGTACAAAGCGAAAATTAATTAATGAGAACTCCTCTGTGTTGTGGCACAAGCGTTTAGGACATATCTCCAAAGAGAGAATTGAAAGGCTTGTGTCAAGTGGAATTCTTGATCCCCTAGATCTTTCAGACTTTAAAATCTGTGTTGAATGGATAAAGGGGAAGCAAACAAACATAAGGAAGTTTGGTGCCAAAAGGAGTTTAGACATTTTAGAAGTGATACATACCGATATTTGTGGTCCATTCCCTACGGCTTCTTGGAATGGTCAACGGTATTTTATCACTTTTACAGATGACTATTCTCGTTATGGGTATCTGTACTTGATACATGAAAAATCGCAGGCATTGGACGTTTTTAAGGCCTATAAAGCAGAAGTTGAAAATCAACTTATAAGAAAATTAAGGCTGTTAGATCTGATCGTGGTGGTGAATACTACGATAGATATGACGGATCAGGTGAACAACGTCCAAGGCCTTTTGCGAGATACTTGGAAGAATGTGGGATCGTACCTCAATACGCCATGCCAGGGACACCACGTCAAAATGGTGTATCTGAGAGACGAAACCGGACCCTTAAGGATATGGTCAGAAGCATGATAAGCAAATCCTCTTTACCTGATTCCCTTTGGGGAGAAGCCTTAAAGACTGCAATTTATATTTTAAATCGAGTACCAAGTAAAGCAGTAGCTAAAACCCCATATGAGTTGTGGACTGGAAAGAAGCCTAGTCTTAGGCATTTCCATGTCTGGGGTTGTCCAACTGAGGCTAGGCCTTATAGGCCCAATGAAAGAAAATTGGACTCAAGAACAGTTAGTTGCTATTTTGTTGGATACTCTGAAAGGTCAAGAGGTTTTAAATTTTATTGTCCTTCCACAAATACCATAATTGAGACGGATAATGCCAAATTTATTGAGGATGTTGAAAGTAGTGGGAGTGCACAAACAAGGAATTTTTTTTTTATTTAAAGAGGAACAAGTTGAGATTCCTATGATTCCAATTGAGACTATTGAGGTGGTTACACCTGTACTTGTACAGAATGCGGATGCAAACCACCAAACTAATCATGAGTTGCCTCCTACTAATACAGAAGAACCACAACAAACTCAAGTAGAGGTGCCACTTAGGAGATCCAATAAGGAGAGGAGATCAGAGATTCCTGATGATTATATGGTTTATCTCCAAGAACATGAGTTTGATATAGGATTGGAAGATGACCCCATATCTTTCAATCAAGCCAAACAAAGTGTTAACTCCCTAAAATGGATGAATGCCATATTGGATGAGTTAAAGTCCATGAGTGACAACGACGTTTGGGATCTTGTCGAATTGCCTAAAGGTATCAAGTCTGTTGGTTGTAAATGGATATTTAAAACCAAATAGGATTCGAAAGGCAATATCGAAAGATATAAAGCACGTCTTGTTGCTAAAGGCTTTACTCAAAAGGATGACATTGACTATAAAGAGACTTTCTCTCCGGAATCATCGAAAGACTCTCTAAGGATTGTTAAGGCACTTGTAGCTCATTATGATTTAGAGCTTCACCAAATGGATGTAAAGACTACGTTTCTCAACGGTGATGAAGAAACCATATATATGGTGCAACCAGAAGGTTTTGAGACTAAAGGATCAGAACATTTGGTTTGCAAACTAAATAAATCCATTTATGGCTTATAGTACGCATCCCGTCAATGGTACCGAAAGTTTGACCAATTAATTTCCTTTTTGGTTTTAAGGAAAATGTTATGGATCAATGTGTTTATCTTAAGAATAGTGGGAGTCTTATGTATGCTCTAGTTTGTACGCGTCCAGATATTGCGTGCATAGTTGGAATGCTTGGTAGATATTTGTAAATGATATGCTCACATATCGGAGAATCTAATTATTATTGTTAGATATTCGGACTCCGAGTTTGTTATTGCTTACTATAAAGCAACAAAGTAAGCATTGTGGTTGCAGAATTTTATCACATGGCTTCATACCGTCGGTAACTCGAGAAGCCGATAAGGATTAACTGTGATAGTAAAGCTGCTGAACTGTGACAAGAGTTCGTCAAAATCAAAGCATATTGACATCAAGTTTCTTGTCGTTAATGAAAGAGTTCAGAATCATCTTATGTCAATTGAGTACATTAGCACAGAACTCGTGATTGCGGATCCGCTTACTAAGGCTTACCACTTAAAGTGTTTAAGGAGCATGTAGCTCGTACAGGAGTGGTCAGTTCTAGTGAAGTATTTGATTAGTGGGAGTTGTGCTACTCATATTGTTAATTATTTGACTTTTGTGGTGATCACTTTTGGTTTAGTGATGATTCTGAAATAAAGTTGCATATTTTCAAATTGTGGTATATACATGAAGTTTTGATTATATGCGTGGCTATGGAACTCTGTTGAGTTATAAGGTTGGACTAGTTGGAAATAGGCATGCTAAAGGATCACATTTGCATGTAATTTCCATGCTACACTTCCGTACTTGATCTATGTCGTTGAATGCATAGATATTTGTGACCGTGGATGGGTCCTGCCATGATAAATATGGCAAAGGCCGCCATGATCCTATATTTGTGTTTTCAATGGACCAGATTGTTTTGAGATGACACTCATAAATTTCGACAATAAAAGTTTGAGCTCTTAAAGTTTACAATGTCTAATATTTAGATGACCTATGTGGCCCAAGTGGGAGATTGTTAGCAATTTTCTGTAGGTGGGCCTACATAGATCATATAATTAGATATTGTATATTGTCGAATAAGGTTTGAGTGGTGTCGGTACTACCCATTAAGCTGTGATCATTTAATTAATGTGACCGGGTAATTGACAAATCTCTATTAGCACGTATTTGGGTTACATCACGTGTGTTAAGTGGTACGGGCTTATTATTAAGTGTAGAGACCATTCAAGGCCCATTAGGGTTCCATCTATTATGATGGGCTATGATGGAACCAAGGCCTATAAATATGTGGTTAAGTCCCCACTCCAAACCCTAATCTCTTTCTCATACCATCCCATCGCGTGTGAGGCTAAGGTCAAGATCAAGAGTAGGGCTTTGGAGGTGGAAGACGAACTACCACACAAACAAGGCGTTCATCCTCCATGGCGACAGGTACGCATCCGCTTTTATTTTCTTCAATAGTTTTGACATGAGTTCTTGGGTTTAGGGTTTCTTATGAAATCCTACAAGGCAAAGAGACATGGATGAAATCTTGTTCTTTCATTCCCCCAAAATTATTGTTTTTCAATCTAACTCGAAGTCTCTTCTAGTATTCATTTCAGCGCCATTGGCTTAAAGATATTTTATTGTCTTAATTCTTTTTTTTTTTTTGTTGGCATTTGTTAGTTTTCCGTCAAACTATTAGTGATTATAGGTTTGTCTTGATAAGATGAATCAGAATTAGGTAAAATTATGTCTTTTTTCTCAAATATTTTGGGAAATAACCTCAAGGGGTAGATGAGTCGGTAAAGACTCCTCCTAAGGAAAATGAGGTCTTGGATTCAACTATTTTTAACTTCTTGGGGCCACCTACACAAGATTTCATGGTTCTCATGGGGTATTGGTTTTGCCCAGTCTATGTGTGCAGCGGGGCGTTCATAGACCCATAAACCCTGAAATTAGTCGAGGTGCGCCTAAGCTGTTATCAAAATTTTGGGAAGTATTCCAGTGTATACTGTAAGCATGTATTGTAGTAAGCCCAATCAGGAAAAAGACTACCCTTGAAGCTTTTGTGCCGAACATATTGGGCTTCCGAAAAAAGAAAATTGGGCTTTTAAGCCCTAAACCAAACAAGCATATATGACCGGCCGACATCCACAGAAATAAGGTTTTATTACGGGCCGGTACAAAAAACAAATATTTATTACCACTAACTCCAATCATTCTTTTTAATTACCACTAACTTCATTAAGGTCAATCACTCTTTTTTGGGGCTTAGGCACTTAGGGTGCACTTTTCTATTATAGGATTTTTAGTGGTTTATGCACTTTCATAGGGTACCCTAAGGTATAGATTTAGGCACTTTCATAGGGTACCCTAAAGTTTAGGGTATCCTAAATTTAGAATCTACATTTTAGAATTTAGACCGTACATTTAGAATTTAGACTGTACATTTAGAATTTAGAATGTACATTTAGAATTTAGACCGTACATTTAGAATGTACATTTTAGAATTTATACCGTACATTTAGAATGTACATTTTAGAATTTAGACCGTACATTTAGAATGTACATTTTAGAATTTAGACCGTACATTTAGAATTTAGACTGTACATTTAGAATTTAGATCGTACATTTAAAATTTAGACCATACATTTAAGTATTTAAAATTTAGCATTTTCATTGGGTACTCTAAGATTTTAGGCACTTTCATAAGATACCTTAGGGTTTAGGTTTAGACACTTTTATAGGATACCCTGGGGTTTAGGTGGGGGGGGGCTGCCAGAAAGATTTGAAGCGAGATGAGCATTTTTCCGTCAACAATGGAGTGGGATGTGCAGCTGCTCCAAAAACTAGAGCGGCTGGTAAATGCCCCCAGAAATAATGGAGTACCCATTAAGCCCAAGCTATTTTTGAAACTAAAGGACAATAAGCGAAAGGGTTTAGGTCATCTGTTAACAATCCAAAGTGCAAAATTTTTTTTTTTTGATCAATACAAAGTGCTAATTACCCCCCAGGTTTGCAAATTTATAAAAAAAATTGCCGAGGAGAGAGAATAGTGGGAAATTTTAGGGTTTGTTTCGATCAGTGGAGAATGCAAGAAGACTGATGATGAGTTCTAAAGATTGGTCGACGGATCACTTGAGAATCTGATCGCGGACGACGAGGCTGAATGGCAAAAATTTATATAAATACTTACACACACTTGAGTGAAAATGTGCTTGGACTCTCCACCCATGCGAATTTTTGTAAGTGTTTGTTTAACTCAAATTTCTCTTACCCCTACCAAAAACTGGTAAAAGATTAGAGAAAATTACTAGTATAGAATTTAATCCTCGGGTTTTTTGGTACGTAAAAGATTTTGAGGGAAGTTCTTGAGGTGACCAGCTTTACATCCCCCAAAAAATATCGAGAAGCCCAAGCTTTAGAAACTTAAGGGACGGTAAAAGAATTAGAGAAGGGGTTTTCGCCATCTGTACACTAATCCAAGGTACTAATTACGGTCTCCTGCGATCATAAATGCTGAAATATTTGTCATTCCAAGTTGAAAAAAGCTAAAGACACCCATAAATTCTATACATACTTACACGCACGCAAGTGAAAGTGTACGCAGACTCTCCCCCCATGTGAGTTTTTGTAAGTATTTTTTGGATTGTAATTTACTTTTTGTAAGTATTTGTTTTCATTCCACTTTAACAAGCATCTAGCCATCTAGTAAAACAAATTGGGCCAAGTTCATTCATATTGCAAACTGCAGTGACCCAAAAAAAAACAAGAAAAAGAAAAAGCCCAAATCCTCCACTAGGAATTAGGGCTTTACTACAGACCAACTATAAATAGCAACATATTAGACTGGTAAGTTTCAGAATGTCTCTCTCTCTCTCTCTCTCTCTCTCTCTCTCTGCGTATGTATGTGTGTGTGTATCTATCTATGTAAATGCCTTCATAATCCCAGATAAGCTGGATTTGAGTGCTTATCTGATTCATGGGAGGCTAAGAGAAAACCTAGTGGAAGTTTCGCTGATAACGCCTTTCCTTTTCTCTATTTACTAGAAGGCGTTTACTAGTAGCTTTTCCACACATTCCTTCGTTCTGTTGCTTCTGTTTTCTTCTGCTTCAAATTTACAGAAATGAACTACTTTTAAATTGAGGTCCAATCGATGTTGGTATCAATTTCTAGAGAGAGCCCAATTCTTTTTAAGTTAAAAGTGTTTCAACAAACTACAAAGCAATAACTCCTAAAGATAAGCTTGAGATTTTATCTAGAGGATTGTTAGATTAATGTTTAGGCAGAAAAACTTGGGGGCAAATAGGGTACTGGTGACGTGGTATCCGTTCGATGCATCCGGGCCGTCCAAAATGCATCCGACGGCTCTGATTGAAATGCCTTTTGTTTTTGTTTTTTTTTGTTTTTTTAAATTTGACGGCAGTTTTAATCCGGGCCGTTGGTTGTGATGTTGAATGGCTCAGATTCATCGAGAGGGTACCACGTGGTACCCTCCCCGTATCCAAATTCTTCTCCTTGTTTGGAGTATTTGCTTAAATGGAAATTCCATAAAATCAACTTCAACAAGGTTGATTTTAGCAAATGAGTAAACAGTTTGCCAAAATCAATCCATTTCCATTTGGTAAAATGGGTTGATTTCAACAAATGATTTTCTCATTTGCTAAAATCACCCGCTTGATTTGATGGGATTTCCATTTTAGCAAATGAGAAACAAAGCCGAACTGAGAAAATAGAAACATCTGATTACTTACGCCCAATCTTTAAAAGTTGGCTTTTGGTACGAGTTGGGAATCTACATCAAATTTTTTGATGAGAAACATTGCGTTCCATATAAATCAAGTTTTGAATTTACGTCTACTTGAATTCGTAGTAAGATTGATGCTAGGACGATTGGTCTGAGGCAAATTGTGGCGAAGATCAACCCCAACGCGTATCGATTAAAGCTCCCAAATCACATAGGCACAATGTATGTCTATAATGTCAAGCACTTTATAAGGGGGAATTCTTTTTCAACCTGGGAAGAATATGGCAGATGTGATCGCATTTGACTACATGACTAGATTAAAGCGGCGAGGTCAAAGAAGTTTGGTCCTCTTGGACCATTGATAAAGTTGAGATTTTAGGCAAATTGTAAACTAGTATATTTGACTTTAATATCCTGCTATGAAAGATTGTATTTTTTTTTGTTGCAAATTGTTTCTTGCCATAGATCTTTTATACCCCAATAGTTCTTCTACAATATCAAAGCTACAGGATCACTAAAGCTTCATTCTTTCCACATGTTCCAAGTTGCTTGAAACATTCCACAACCTAACCACTTCATTTCAGTTGATATCTGACTGGCTAGAATGTTCCAGTGCCATTTACTTAAGGATTTTTTGGTTTCGTCTTTATTCAATTTTTCTTGCGTTTATTAATTTTGTGTCAAACTTGTGGTTATTATTAATTTGTCTTGATGAGAGAAATCAGAATTGGGTAAAATTATAAGTTTTACTCAGATATTTTGGAAAATATCCTTGAAAAAAGTATGAAAACACAGCTTAAGCTGGTCAGTCAAAAGGCCAAAGAGGGTTCAGTCAAAAGGGCCAGAGAAATGATGGACTTGTTTGGGTTCAGTCAAAAGGTCAAGAGGGCTCCTTCATTCAATCATTCATCCTTACTCCTTAGCAACGCAGACCACATTTTAGTAGTATAGAAAGATTTTTGAAACTTCGCTGGGTGTTTGGGTTCACCTGAACTCACTCCGGCCCGGCCCGGTAGCATTGCCCTGTACCAGTGAGCTGGGTTTTGTTTGCAACGAGGAAGGTTTTTTTGCGAAGAAATGGAGACGATGAAGCAGCTTTAGAGAGAACGAGTAATTATAATTATAGGTAAAGAGTGAGTGTTTTGAAAAAAACTTTTTACAAGGAACGGCAAGACGGTGAGGGGATTCTGAACCCTCTGAGGTATCAAAAACCACATAACCCCAGTTCTTTTGCTTTGAACCGTTTTGATTTTTTTGAACTCGTTTCAAACGTACAAAAGTGATACGTAAGTTCAGGCTTGTGGGTACAGATAAAAGGGTTGTTGAAATAGACATAAATTAACAACAAGGAATACTGAGTTTAATTAAGAAAATAGGATGCCAAAACATCTACTAAACAGAGAACCATGGAAGTGACTCTTGACTCTTGAGCCTCAAACATTGAGAACCAAATCCATTCCTTTCTTGAAAAAAGACCAAAAATTCCTGATTACCAAATACAGCAGTGGGTGAAATGTTGGCTTAACCTGATACATTTAAGTAGTGCCTTCAAAGGACACACAATCTTCTCACATTTCCTTATCTGCTGAACAAACCATCAGTAAAAAGTATTCAATATTCGGACATAATCAAGACAGGTAGATTTCTTATTAGTAAAACCATGAATCACTCAGATAAAGAACATTACAAACACAACTATATACGAACACGACAAATACGACGACTGGACACCATGATCGAGTGGATGAACGCGATCATCTGTTATTTTCCGAAACAACATCTATATACAAACACAACAACAAATACAACAACTAGACACCATGACAACATCAATCCTCTTCCCTGCCTTCAATTCAATCAGCTTTTATGAGCCATGGAAGAACCTCAGTTCTAGCCAATTGAACATCCCGGATACAGATATCAGCTTGTACCTCCAAATCCTCCACATTCTTCATAAACACTCCCATCTTCTTCTGAATCTCCTCCATCCCAATCTTCACCTCCTCTTCTTCGACAACATTACGCAACAGAGACTCAATCTGAATCTCCAACCCATCTACAACAACACGAATATCGTCCAAGTCCTTGATGACAATATGAGTCCTCTCTTCCATCGACTCAGCGACAACCTTCTGCGCTTCCACTGCATCCTCATACTTGTTCCAAAGACAATCGATCCACGACCCTAGCGGAGCATTAGTCGCGGCTGCCAGTGCCAGAGCAGTGGCGGCGATATGGGGTGCTGCAATGGCCGCTACCACAATTGAGCAAATCGACAGCGCGACAGCCGTGGCAGTGAATATTATTCTCGAGACCTTTCTCCAAGCCTTAATTGTCTTGAGCTTCTTGTCGAGCTTCTTCTTTCTGGTTTGCAACTTAGCAAGCATCGAAGTCTGATTAGTGTAAACAGACTGAAAAATCTCAATGAACCCATCGCTGAAAGGATTACCTGCAATACCATAACCAAGGATGAGTAGGTCCCCTTTGGCCTAAATTTTCAAAATATTTGTTCATATCTATTGTTTTTCTACTAGATTAGCATCAACTTTTTTAGATTAATCATTCATCTAGTACTAACAAAAAGCAATAAAAATTGAAGTTGCAATTTGATTGGTAGAGAAAAAGAGTTTTGAATTATTCACCTGCCGCCTTGAATTTCTTCAACTCCTGCAGAGTTTTAACATAACGATTCCCGTCCAACCCAGACTGTTCATCATCAAACTGCTCGAGGGCATCTAAAATCAGCGAGTGTCCATACTTGACCCTTTCTAAACAGTCTTTCCATGCAGTAAAAAGACATATGGTTTGCAAGCTATACTCACAATACTCCTCAACGAGTTCAGATAACTCCTTGTTTTTTAATATGTCTCGCTTGCATTTCCGGATGACTTTCACCGCTTTCTTGTTCATTTCCACAAGGCATTGGATGACTTGTTTTAGTGAGTCGAATGAGAGCGCTTTGGCTTCGACGTCTCCAGGGGTGGCTTGTGATGGGATGACGTCTCGGCTGGTCGTACGCAGTTGGAGGGTGGAAGTCTCTGGGCGTTTGGTGATGTGATTCCCCATTAAAAACAAATTGAACAGAATGGCTTTTGTGAGCTGGGTTTTGATTGTAATATTGAGTGGGAAGCTTTTGCAATGAAATGGAGACGATGAAGAATTGAGCATTATTTATAGGCAAAGAGTGCGTGTTTTGAAAGAATTTTTCACTTCTGAACCCTCTGATCGATGTGTATCAAGGCAAAGAGTGTGTGTTATGAAAGAATTTTTGACGAGACGGTGAGGAGTTCTGAACTCTCTGATGTATCAAAAAACTGAATACATACATATGAAATCGAAAGAAATGGTCGGAATCTTAGCTCATTGAACCCTTATGATTTTTTTGAACTCTTTCTTAGAGTACAAAAGTGATACGTAAGCTCATAACTTGTAAAGAATTCAACTCTAGCTCATATGGGCTCTCTTTCTCTAACTCTTTGCAATTCAACTCAACCCTTGTGAACCAACCGAGACTAACTCAGTTGGCTAGAAGTCACGGACCTCATTAGGAGGTCAGGAGTTTGAAACTCGTCATCCTCCGCATGTAAATATTATTCCTTTATATTTATTGGGATTGCTGGGGCTATTAGCTGGGTGAGAATACAGTGAATTAGTAATTGTGAACTTTATTTCTAATTTGATGTAATTCACAGTTGTATTCCACTGCCGTTTGTAATAAAATAATAAAACCCTCTACCCATCCTTAGGCTATTAGCAAGTGTGGGCTAAGTCATGCGGTAGAGTTATTGGA
Organism: Vaccinium vitis-idaea; assembly: GCA_963854785.1. Classification (NCBI taxonomy): domain Eukaryota; kingdom Viridiplantae; phylum Streptophyta; class Magnoliopsida; order Ericales; family Ericaceae; genus Vaccinium; species Vaccinium vitis-idaea. The sequence continues at coordinate 2,643,212 of OY978215.1, read as the reverse complement.
TGTCTCACACTGCATCCTGGGATCGAGTCTCATTTCTCCCTCCCCATGTAATAAATTAGGAATGACCAACGAAAAAAAAACACCTTGGGCCCTTAACTCTTTGACCAGATGTATGAACATCAACTAAAGGCATTTAGCTTTAAAGACGAGTTTATTTATTTTCACAATTCTCTAATACTACTTGTTTCCTATATTGTCTGATTAAAATATTAAATAGTAAAAGTTCAATTGGCCAGGGCTCTTACATCTGACTAGAAGGTTATGAGTTCGAATCTCTCCGCTTGCGTGTAGCTAGGGCTTTTCCTTTCTTTGTAACTACCCTGTAACGAGCTTCTTTCATATATTGGTTAAGTTATTGGGCTTGGTTGTCTCGTGAACTTTCACAATTGATGTAGCGTCCAGGGTTTATACTTTGTACTACATATGTGATGCTATTGATCTCTTCTATTAATTGACCAAAACAAAAATTCAAAAATATAGAATGATTAAGTAACCTCAATTAAGATTTTTGGAAATACAAAATGATTAAATAGCCTCAAGTAAATTTATGGAGTCGTCCCTTCTTTTTATTGATATAAACTCAAACAAAACCAATCAATGCCTTTTTTTTTTTTTGAACCATAAACATACGCATATATTAATTAGTTATAGAATTACAAAGACGACTCCGTGCAAGGTTGTGAGCTACCCCTTTTCTTTTGAAAGTGTCATTTTCTTTTGAATTTTTTTAAAATAGCTCAAAATCCGTTTTCAAGTGTTCAAAAAAGTTTTGAGCTCTTCGAAAAATTGGAAGTAATGAATTATTTTTTTAAATAACCTCGTTTAGTTGAAGAAATGAAAATTTTGTTGACTTCTTGCGCATTTGTTTAACATATAATGTGGTGTCCTTTATAAAAAAAAAATTTGAATATTTTTAATTTCGAAAACATTATTGGTTGTTTTAGTAAGAATATTCCTGTCTCACTGTTTATTTGGAGCAACAGGCATTTTCTTTTGGAAATGGCTTCTCGGCAGTTTGCCAACCGGATGTAATTGAGTTTTCCCAGCCATTTCACAAACCTAATTCGATAATCGGCTCCGTCAATATTGTAGATCTCGTCCAACCGAATAAGTCTGGCTTGAAATCATGTTAGTCGTGACCAACTAGCATGTGAAAGGAGTAAAAAAAAGCAAATTGACCGATGTTGTGCACATACTGGAACAGAAATACCAAAATTCATTTTGAATTGTTATTTTGTTCCATTTACGTACTACAATGGTATCCGATTAACTAGATTTCAAAACATAAATATGCGTTCCGACGAGATCTACAATATTAATGGAAACCGATTATTAAACTAGAAAAAACCCAATTGCGCCGGTGCAAAGGCGACGCTAGGAATCTCCTAGGGTGGGTTAAAAAATTTACACTTCTAATTGTTTTTTTTTTTTATCGGTAAAAAAAAATTATTAAAAAAATCTTGACAAGGGTACATCAAGATGAGAGATAAAACAGCTAGTAATAATATTACTTCCAATAATATTAATGTCACTGCTGTGCAACTTTAGGGATTTTTTGTTTTGCTAAAGTACCTCTCTACTTGATATTTCAGGAACCCGAGGGATCTGTTGTCTTTTAGGGAGGGGATCTATCAACCCATTTTAGTCGTTCATCTTGGCAATCAACGATTCAGATTCCCAGATGCATTATTATTGGCAATAATGCACTTTGACCAGTAAAATTCATTCGTGAATCTAAACCATTAATTGAATAGAGAAATCACTTGAAATCAAAAGTTGAAAAGGCTTGCCAGCTTTTATACTCCATCGGTCCAAATTCTTTATCTTGTAAAATATGTACCTCTGTTTTTCTTACATTTATATTCTAGTATTTGCTATTGTTACACTTGTAATTGGATTATACACATTGGCTTCAAAATATCGACATCTATCCTCAGCAAAGCAGACCACATTTTACTAGTATAGAAAGATTTTTGAAACTCTTCTCAATTGGGACATAAGGCTCGGTTTGGTTTGGTTTGGTTTGGTTTGTTCACCTCCAAATCCGTCACATTCCTTCATAAACACTCCCATCTTCTTTATATCCTGTATCCCAATCTTCACCGCCTCTTCTTTGCTAACTTAATCGGCATTGCACAACAGAGACTCAATCTATATCTCCAACCCAGTGATAAGTGAAGAATTTCTTAATTCAACACAATCTAATACAAATCTGAAATGTTAAGAAGAGAGAGAAATCATTCTTGTTCTAGATTCTTGACTGAATGAAAAATACATCGAGAAGGAACATAAGCATCTCATAATGGAGAGATTAACATAATGGTTAACTATTAACTGCAAGATAACCACTTTAACAACTTTCTAGAAATAGAATGAGGTAGAGATGAAGGAACATAAAGATCCAACAGTAGCAAATGAAACCCAAGTTAGGTCTGCAGCAGTTTGAGCTAACGCTTTATACTCTGCCTCAGTAGATGATCTTGCAACCGTATGCTAATGCTATAGCTGATTGTTCGATCGGGTCACAGGATTCCACAACTGAAATATCGCTAATTACGTACAATAACAAGGAGTGTCCATAGCAACAGATTTATGTGGTGATCAAGAAAATTGAGTGTCCGTTCTTCATTCCAACAAAGAGTAAGCAACTTCAATTTTGAATGGCGTCTGGTGATGTTGCAAGTCATTTCTTACATCTCTAACGTTATAAATTAGCAACCACAAAAAACCTAACCATGCATTAGCATTGTTCATTTTTGGGCTGCCAACAACTTGACAAGAAGAAGAGGAAATATAGGTTACACATGACATAATTCAATTGATGGTGGACAGATGGAGCAAGATAAGACTGCAAAAGCTAACATACCCTGGAAGGTCGTTGAATGAAGCAGCAGATGCAAGGAGTGTTAGAACTTTTATTCATAAAATATCATTTTATCACAAGAATAACTCAACCACATGAATATAGAAATACAACAAGTAAATCAAGAGTACGAAAATAGTAAGAATATGAAAGATGTTGCCTGTGAGAATGAGAGTCGTGTAGTCACTGTCTTAAGGCTAATATTCCTCCCCTCGTGAAGGTTCCACCGGAGTGTACTAGATAAATTTGATGATAAATGAGAGTCGTGTAGTCACTCCCTTTTGTTTCCAGATAAATTTGATGTTTGATGATTTTTTTATTTTTTTTTGCAATATCCTGAATGTTCTTGGCATAGAAACCAAATTGTAACCGATCAAAGGAAATCCACATGTCACATGTGATTGGTTAGAAGCAAAAGTAAGATGATAATGTTCGGGTACCATGTGGGCTCGGCCACGTGGTATCCACTCGAAGGAGACTTGCCGCCAGAATGCACAGGGATTTCACACCGGAGGTCATCTGATTACTTCCTGTTGTATACAGCTATTCGACTGCCGAAATTGACACTTTATTAAAATGAGTTTGGCGAAATGTGAGTGAAGCCTACTCAATTGTTGAAATTGAAAGAATGTTGTTGGACTGTTAACTCATTATTACAATTATACAGCAGTTTACTTCTCCAGTACAAAAATATTTAGAAAACACACACCAAACAATTGGAGGAGTCTAATGTACCTTGTTCATTAATAAAGGAATATTCCAACCTACTTTGGAGTCAATGGGCAATATCCTTTGGCTCTCTGTTCCGCAGAATCAATATCCTTTACCTTCCAACACACTGTGTACTCCCTAACAGTTCGAAGTGGAAGAACAACAAAAGTTAATGCCAGCCGAAGCAAGATTCAGCTCAGAAGACATAAAATCCAATAAACTGCTAGATTTAAATCCAGGAAAAGAATGTCCATTCAAGCCCAGCGATGCATCAAGGAAATGCCAGGTATAAACACCTGAATCCCCAAAAGACTTAGTCTTGCGTCTACGAATTGTATCTTCCCCTATTCCCTGTAAACGATCACAAAAGGCGAGAAGAAACTAGTTGAATGCCCAAGAAACTCAATTCACCAACAAACTAATAAACGCAACAAAGATTAGGCCATTTTAGTATTGTTATCTGTTTGAAGCTACATGACACTTTTTCAGTTCCAATAGCCCCCAAGCTGAAACAATTTTAAATTTTATATAACTGCTCCCCAGAGTTGGGCACTTCATTTCAAGAATTTGTTGTTAACCCTATTTGAAATGGAGATTAAACAAGAAAAGTGAGAGGAACTAATACTGACCTTTTTCTCCTTTGAAACCGACAACCACTAACCATATAATATGCAGGAGTATTCATTTACTAAGGAGTGACCAGAAAACACAAACCCAATATCACGACTAAACAATCAAACCTGTCTCTGTTTGTACTGTCTAGAATCTGACGGGACAGCCTCCGGCAACAGTCTTTATCCGCACTGTCGAAGGAGACTTGCCGCCGGAATGCACAGGGATTTCACGCCAGAGGTCGTCTGATTACTTCCTGCTATATAAAGCTATACGACTGCCGAAATTGACACTTTATTAAAATGAGTTTGGCAAAATGTGAGTGAGGCCTACTCAATTGTTGAAATTGAAAGAATTTTGTTGGACTGTTAACTTATTCAGCAGTTTACTTCTCCAGTACAAAAATATTTAGAAAACACACACCAAACAATTGGAGGAGTCTAATGTACCTTGTTCATTAATAAAGGATATCGTGATTGCAGATCGGCCATATGAGAGTCACCCCCATATATCTCCCCAGCAGCAATATATATAGGGGTGTTTGAAGGGAAACCAAGATCAGTGAGGAATATTCCAACCTCCTTTGGAGTCAAGGGGCAATATCCTTTGGCTCTCTGTTCCGCAGAATCAATATCCTTTACCTTCCAATACACTGTGTACTCCCTAACAGTTCGAAGTGGAAGAACAACAAAAGTTAATGCCAGGCAGCATAGTCATTGACAAAGACTACTTATTATCACAAACTATGCAGAAATTTCCCACATGATCAACTTTAGGTCATCAGCTTCTTCTGGGGATAAATCATGAGTGCATCCACTAAAGCCAAGCATGTCTTTTTCATATCGTAAATGCTATGGAGTTATGGACCATAAGACCTCATCCGATCCACCAACAACTACAAAATCAAAAGTGAGAATAAAAGTGCATTCGAAGCCGGATATTAGCCATTTTTTAAGTAAAAAATAGTTTAGAGAGGGTTGAGGGTTGGAATGAGGGTTGTTTGAATCAAGCGGGCCGTGAGGTAATGCTAACATCAGTGGCCATGGGGCTTCCGATGTATGTGATGCCTTGCATCAAGCTTCCGGAGGGATTATGTTGACACTTGGCAAAAATCATGGCTGCATTTTGGTGGGATGAGGTAAGGGTAAAAGGAAGGGTGCATTGGATGGCATGGTATAAGTTATGCGAAAAGAAATCGGGAGGTGGCATCGGGTTCAGAGATCCGTCTTGCTTCAACTTAGCTTTAACGAGGGTGCAGATTGCTGACAGAATAAGGATGGACCATTGATGCACAAGGTACTCAAAGCAAAGTATTTTCGGCTCAACCTTTCTTGAGGCGAGGCGAGGCAAGGCATCAAATCTTTCATGGACATTTGAGAAGAGAAGCATCCTTGAAGGAAGGAAAGTCCTAGTCGAGGGAATTCGCTGGAGGATTGGTGACGGTAAAAATGCACGAGTGTCGACATACCCTTGGCATCCTAATCAAAATGCTCTCGGCAGAAGCAGAATTCTCTCAAATCAATTCAAGGAGAGGGTTTGGGGACTGGTGGGGTGGGGCAGTGAATGAGCATCAAAGGGCTGTCAATACATGGACGTGTCCAGTTCCAGGGAGAGTGAAGATTAATGTGGACACAGCGCGGTGGTCGCAAGGGGTGCAGTTTGGAGGATTAGCGGGGAAAGGAATGGTGATTAGGGACTGTTTAGGACGTTCCAGATCAACCACTTGGGAAAGGTTAGTACGGTGTTGTGTGCGGAAGCAAAAGCGTGGTGAGCTGCGCTGGAGTTTGCACGATTTCTGGGTTTGGAAAATATTACTCGTATCGAAGGGGACTCACAACTTGTGGGAATTCTGAATAGATATTATGCAAATAGATACGAACACAACGTGCTTCAACAAGAGTTGCAGAACAACTCAATCAAGCGATCCAAGTGTCTCTCCTAGACGAGACATTAGAAATCACCTAGCAACATGTTTAGTAGAAATTCAAGTATTGTCCATCAATTTTCACACAAAACTGGGAGACACCCGATTCTGATGTGCCAAGTGATATGGACTATGGTGATGCAAAAGCCAGAATATTTAGAGAACATTATCATCTTACTTTTGCTTCTAACCAATCACATGTGACATGTGGATTTCCTTTGATCGGTTACAATTTGGTTTCTATGCCAAGAACATTCAGGATATTGCAAAAAAAAAAAAAATCATCAAACATCAAATTTATTTGGAAACAAAAGGGATCGCCAGGATAAGGCAAACAGCTAAACTGAGATTGGTATAGGACTGCAGTAAGAATCAAAGTTGGATTCTAAAGAAATTGGGTAGTGAGTTAATGATTTATTGGATTATAGTCTGAGGCGTAGTTCTTAATATTTAGAAAAATTTCAGATCTAAGGTGGCTGTGTCGATCTAACCCATACCACTCGATCTAACCACATACTACTGCTTGTTTTAGAGAGAGAGAGAGAGAAGAAATTGACAAGAAACTGCAAAATTCATTCAAAGTTTCATTCCCAGATAATTACATTGAGGAACATAATAAATAAAATTAAATCCCCAAATTCTTCTATATTGTGGGGGGGTCGGGGACGAGTTTGAAGCCCAGTTTCAAGCATTCTTCCATCAGGGACGGCACAACGTGGGGTTTGCATTCATCGAGAGATATTACCCCAGTATAATGCTTTTGATTGAGAAATCGGATATCCTCAACAACCCCGCTCCAAAGGCTTCAGCGTCTTCCTCAGCAGAATCACGTTTCAGCTCCGTAGAGGCAACCTTGTCCCAGAGCTGAATTGATTTTCTTGATGTCTTATCTCTCTGCCGATTTCTCTCTTCTTCGAGAGATCGGACTTTGGCAGCAAACTTCCGGACTTGTGATTCCATCCGTCTCCATTTCACAATGGGACGTATAGCCATGATTTGTTGTTCCCGCCTTCTCTCCCTATAAATCCCCAATCCCCTCCCCTCAGTTCTTCTCATCCTTCACCATTTCAAACATCTCGTTACTGGCTTTTTCAAACAACAAATCATGGCTATACGTCCCATTGTGAAATGGAGACGGATGGAATCACTAGTCCGGAAGTTTGCTGCCGCCTGCCAAAGTCTGATCTCTCGAAGAAGAGAGAGATCGGCAGAGAGATAAGACATCAAGAAAATCAATTCAGCTCCGAGACAAGGTTGCCTCTGCGGAGCTGAAACGTGATTCTGCTGAGGAAGACGCTGAAGCCTTTGGAGCGGGGTTGTTGACGATATCTGATTTCTCAATCAAAAGCATTATACTGGGGTAATATCTCTCGATGAATGCAAACCCCACGTTGTGCCGTCCCTGATGGAAGAATGCTTGAAATTGGGCTTCAAACTCGTCCCCGACCCCCCCACAATATAGAAGAATTTGGGGATTTGATTTTATTTATTATGTTCCTCAATGTAATTATCTGGGAATGAAACTTTGAATGAATTTTGCAGTTTCTTGTCAATTTCTTCTCTCTCTCTCTCTCTCTCTAAAACAAGCAGTAGTATGTGGTTAGATCGAGTGGTATGGGTTAGATCGACACAGCCACCTTAGATCTGAAATTTTTCCAAATATTAAGAACTACGCCTCATACTATAATCCAGTAAATCATTAACTCACTACCCAATTTCTTTAGAATCCAACTTTGATTCTTACTGCAGTCCTATACCAATCTCAATTTAGTTGTTTGCCTTATCCTGGCGTTCCCTTTTGTTTCCAGATAAATTTGATGTTTGATGATTTTTATTTTATTTTTTGCAATATCCTGAATGTTCTTGGCATAGAAACCAAATTGTAACCGATCAAAGGAAATCCACATGTCACATGTGATTGGTTAGAAGCAAAAGTAAGATGATAATGTTCGGGTACCATGTGGGCTCGGCCACGTGGTATCCACTCGAAGGAGACTTGCCGCCAGAATGCACAGGGATTTCACACCGGAGGTCATCTGATTACTTCCTGTTGTATACAGCTATTCGACTGCCGAAATTGACACTTTATTAAAATGAGTTTGGCGAAATGTGAGTGAAGCCTACTCAATTGTTGAAATTGAAAGAATGTTGTTGGACTGTTAACTCATTATTACAATTATACAGCAGTTTACTTCTCCAGTACAAAAATATTTAGAAAACACACACCAAACAATTGGAGGAGTCTAATGTACCTTGTTCATTAATAAAGGAATATTCCAACCTACTTTGGAGTCAATGGGCAATATCCTTTGGCTCTCTGTTCCGCAGAATCAATATCCTTTACCTTCCAACACACTGTGTACTCCCTAACAGTTCGAAGTGGAAGAACAACAAAAGTTAATGCAATATTTTCCTTCATAAGACCAATTTCTTTCTTCAACGAAGTGATACGATATTTTAAGGATAGCTCTTGTTACAAAGTTGCAATAAATACAAGGAATAAAAACAATGACTAATTTGATGTGATATAAAGTGCCGAACTAATAAGCAATATAAATGTACGAGTAGATTTTGACAGGTCTTTGTACCGGGATCACTACTGCTTAAAAAATAAAAACTGAATATACGAGTAGATTTTGACAGGTCTTTGTACCGGGATCACTACTGCTAAAAAATTGACATGAACCAGGGACACAATCTACCTATACAAAAAGATAACTAAGGAAACTTACCAGACCTTGCAAATCCTGCAACAAACCATAAAAGTAGCACAAAATTTAGATATAGTGCAGTACTTAAAGGCAAAAAAAAAATTACACCACCAAAAAGATGACTCTCAAATGCTCCGCATAAAGACGAGAGAGAGGGAGTTGCAACATCCAAATTCCAAAACAAAGCAGAAAGATGACGATTATTTTTTTTCCTGAAATAAAACAAACCTGCCCCTATGAGGAGTTCCAGATCATTCTGGTTTTACTCACAATCTAACCAATTATGCACGTGAAAGGGGTTTTTTTTTGGTCAAATACATGAAAACTCAGAATCGTTAGCAACCAAGTCGCTACTTCAACCATGGCTAGTGTGGCCATCGGAAGAAGATTATATATGTAGCAAGCAAATTTCCAGTCAATAAAAAAAGCACCTTTGAGGATAAAAGAAAACCAAGGATCAAATCCACAAATTACAAACCAAAAAACAAATGACAAACGTATCGCCGAAGGCATGTTTAGGTAGATCGGAAAAAGAAGTTCCTTTTTCTACCTCAATCTCCGGTGACCAACGTGAACGCTGACTTTCTCACCCTCTCTCTACCTCTGGTTTTTTTCGCTTGCAGATAATAGCGAGAGAGATAGATAGTTGCTGTGATTGCAGATCTCGGCGAAGCACGAAGGGAGGTCTAAGACTATTTCTCCAAAGAGTATCGATAGAGAAGGTAAGAGAATCGTTGGCGGTGGTCCGCCTTATCTACATATGCGGAGGCGGCCAAAGCGTAGGAGACGAAGCAACCCTAAACCCGGAGAGGGAGGGAGAGAGAGACATGTACACCCCGTTTGGATGCCAAAGATGATTTGGGTTGATTTATAATGAGGGTGGATTTGAAGGTGGATTTGTAATGAGGGTGAATTTGATAATGAGGGTGACCCCACCTCATAAGAATGGTAGATTTGTTAGTGAGGTGTTTGGATATTATTTTGAGAAGGGGGGTTAGGAAGGTGGATTTGGTAGGATAAGAGGTCAAACGACGTAATTGCCCCTATTTTATTATTTGAATAAAGAAAATGGATTAATTTCTTAATAATTACAGTAAATACTTAATAAATACATAAATATTCGGAAAATGCATAATAAATACAAACAAATATTTAAACCATATTATATGGAGAAAAAAAATCGGGTTTCAAAATTAATAAATTAATTAACAATTGGAAATTAGTTAAATTAACAAAAGATATTCTTTTTTTTATTTGAATGGTGAGTAGGTTATATTTCCAACCACACTTGTATTTATTAGATATTAAAAATCTGCATAAATATATTTAAACTACTTGTGTTTTTTTTTTTCACATGAACTAGTATTTTACATACAAATTAATTAAACTATTGATTTGTGCACACAACCACACATGATTATTTTCCCACGTTCCTTGGTTATAGCGACACTTTTCTCTGGTCTTCTCTTAAAAAACAGATCAGGCGTGTTCCGGTGAAAAATAAACCCAGCAGCTCCGGCAAATAAACCCATCAAGCGTGTTCCGGTGAAAAAACCCAGCAGCTCCGGCTATGTGTTAGGTACCGCAGCATAGCAGCCAAATCGGGTGAATTCTAGTGACGTCCGGTGAGTTCCCTTGGTTGTTTCGGTTGGGTTTTAGCCGGAAAACTCCATTCTTTCCGATTTCGAGTTCTAGATCTCACCCAGATTTGGAGGGGTAAATTAGTGCTAAAAACTCACAAATCCTCCCGGATTTGCTAACGACAGGGGTGAGGCTGTCGTTAGCTAGTCCGGGTGCTCCCGGATTTGTACTCCAAACAGTGCATATTACTCCATCAAAACAAAAGCTGTTAATATCTGCTAGCAGCGCAACCATAACATCCAACCCTTCTGACATCATTAACCTTTAGCCTAACCACGCCGCTCAAAAGTTATAACTAGTGTTAACAGTAGCTCGTGGAGGAGAACTATCTTTCGCTAGCGCCGACGTGGGACTGGGGATATTACACTACAAATATGTTTTTCCATGTTATTGCGCCGAGTTAGTGTCACGTTAACGCATCTTGTCAAGAATTTCCACCAATAAAAAATGCTCAGCGTACGCAAATTATTTGCCAAAACTTCATCCTCATCAAACGAATCACAACCTGTGGGAGGCGCTTCACCAGAATGGCCCCTTCTGGCTGTCTGGTTTGGTATGGAGAGGGAGGAGCTGGCTGAACCCCACTAGTCTCAGGAGCACGTCAGAGAAGAAAGCTGGAGTCCCTGTAGCATGCCGGAAGAGGATCTGCACAAGGAAGCAACCATGTTAGTGCCTAGCCCGGACGGTGGTGGTCCGGGAAGGCGAGGGCCTCTTTTATAGGCAAGGAGGAGCATGTCCTACACGCTCCTTGGGGGCGTCACGCGCTCCGTCCTTACCATTGCATTAAATGCATGGATTGACGTCCGTCCCTCAAACGGCGCCTCGGCCGCTGTCTTCCCAGAGGAGTTACTTGTCAAGGGGATATTCTCCTGTCAATCAAGTACTCCTGCAGACGTGGCCTACAGGGTAGGTGGCTGCCACCATTAATGCGGGGTAGTTGAGCCCATTAATGAGCCACTCAGACTGTCAGGCGTGCCTCGATCGAACCGCTGACATCTGACGTGGCCCTCCGAGGTCAATCGACTCCGATCGGACAGTGCTCAGGGACAAGGCCCCACGGTCTGCCGAGGCCTATATGGATCTTCCTTCTGGGCACAGGTTCCCGAGGGGGAAGAGCACAGCCGAGATCACAAAGGCCGCCGAGGTCAGTGTTGCACTTCTGATGACCAGTACCCCCTCGGCTACGTCGTTCATGCGGACCCTCCGTCGGGGGGGCGTTCGGTGAAGGTAGGGGGGTCTGGCCTTCTCCAGCTTCCTGAGTGCAGTAGTCCCCTGGATCCTTCACCCCTTCGGGGGTTGCAACCGAGGCCACGTAACCCCTGGGACCCCGGCCGCTACACAACCCAATGTATATATTAATGATGCAGCTAACTAACAGAGTCACAGAAATAAAGTCAATTGACAGAACTAAAACCAATAAATTGGTTAGTCAAATTAGAATTGCTTCCTCAAACATAAATCTTGAAACACTTGCTACAAAAGATAAAGCCAATAGATCGTGAGGTCGAATATCTAGTCTCCATGGGAGGAGCGTAAATATAAAATTTATATTTAATTATTAGACGGGATATACATAAAAATAACTTCCTATTGAACAAAATACTCTATTCAGTGATTGTACACAGACTCTTTTGTGGATTTATGACCACAACCACCGTAGGTCTCGGCTACGGCTATTTCTTCGTTGTAGCCAGCTTTTTCATAAAAGACAACTGGAGACGGGTAGGAGTGGTAGCTAGTTTTGTTACGAGACAGTTCGTGATGTTCGCATCGGTCTATAATAGGCCGCTCCATGAACAATTGGTTCAACCCCATCGCATACAAATATTCTTGTTCTTTCTGTCATTTTTCTTGGTACAACTCTTATGGACAGTAAATTTGGTGCTGCCTGGGAAGCTTTCCTAAAACCAAAGTAACCCATGTCTATACTGTCTCAGAGTCGTGACGTGTAGACAAATAGTGACAATAAGCGCTACAGTATGTGAGAAAAAGAGGAGACATCTGGGCTACCCATATTTATCCTGCAGTACCACATTTATTAAATCCACAACAGTAGGAATTGGCATAGACTATACAACTGTAATAATTGATCAAATCTAGTTTTTATGGAGGTCTGATAAAATCACATTGTCTTCCCAAATGATAAAATCTAGTTTTGATAAACTCCACCCAATGCCTTAAAATCTAGTTTTGATAAAATTACTACCTGGGTTTTATCATTTGAGAAATGGTTTTGATAAAATATGAGCTTTTATCTCATTTCATCAATAGGCAAACTCGGCCCAACCCAAAAAGAAAGGGAAAAACCTACGGGTATAGAAACTTAGGGCCAGAAAATGTACCGAGCTGCTTGGGGGACCCACTTTTGGGTCCCACACGAGCGATCCGAACCGTTCATTATTCTTAAAACATTTTTCCGAGGGGCCCCACAAAATTTCAGCTCAATCGGACGGTTAGAAGTGCATAAACCAAAGCCTCACCGTTTCAATAAAAAAAAATCAGAAAAATGTTTTAAGAATAATGAACGGTTCGGATCGCTCGTGTGGGACCCAAAAGTGGGTCCCCCAAGCAGCTCGGTACATTTTCTGGCCCTAAGTTTCTGTACCCCAAGTCGGGTCCAAAAGAAAGGGAAATGATTTTCACACTTCCCTTTTATCCGTTTACACTCCTTTCTAGGTGCACTCACAAATAATTCATAGTTCACACATTTCAAATCAAATGCAAATTAAAAATAAAAAATGTAAGGCATCTTTAAAAAAAAATACCTCGAATGTAAATTTTAGCAAAGGAGCTGCCTTTACTAGAGAAGTAAAACAAGGAAATCTTGGGAACAAATGACCGGAGACATCCAATGTAAGATGCTTGAGTTTCGTCAATTCAGGAATTTGTGGGATCCCTCGTAATTTGAGAAAAGTGAAACAGCTATAAGACAATGAACAACAAAGGAAAATGAATCGACCTTGGAAATTGTACCTTTGGCAGCCGCATGTGCAATTTCAAAGTCTCAATCTGTGAAAGATAACTTGAGAAAGGTGCAAGAACAAATTTAGCTTGACGAAAATGCGAAGCACCAATGTCTAACTCAGCAAGACGAGGAAGGCTCCCAATGGACAGTCTTATTGGGTTCCCAAAATACTTGAAGGTCACAAGCTTAGGGGCACAAAACTCGAGACTCTCCAAGGATTTGCATTGGAATATATCAAGGTGCTTCAACTGGAGTGAAGGACCAGCAGAAACATTTAGATTAACAATCTGGTCTAAGCAAAACAGCCGTAAATGTTCCAGATTTGGACAATTGGACAGAAAGCATTCGATGAGTTCTCCATTTACGTTTACCCACGATAACGAAAGGCTTGTTAGGCACTTAATGCTGGATAAGTTAGATGGGCTTTTGAAGCAGAGATAACACTCCTCCGAAGGCGTGTAGCATATGCCATAAGTGTAGGGATGCAAGGTAATTTCAAAACTTGATTCACCCAAGTTATGTACTATGAACTTTCTCGCGGTTTACGAATCATTTTCCACATTGTCTCCGATTCATCAAAGTTCAAACTGGAGGCGAATTTCCACAAATTCCTCCATCTATGCGAAAGCACGCTGCTTCTTCCTGCTTCTCTAAGTTTCAGCAGAGATAAAATGTGGGCAAGAATTCCATCCGGCAGCTGGCTTAATCGATCCTCCAAATGCTTATCCCTCTACCGACAATCAAATCGATCATAAAAATAGGTTTAATTAGTTCCAAAAAATAAACAAAAAAATAATAATAATCAAAAGTCCCCCATTTTAAGCGTGAACCCACGAAACAGACATCAAAGTAAATCAAGCTTTTTGTTATTCTCCTAATTTAATACAATATACCAGCGTGCCTGGGGATTGTTTAATGTGAAAAAATTCACTTAGCAGAGTTCACCTGCTGTTTAGAGCAGACGGAGGATCGCCGCGCCCGTTTCCCCATGTGACACTGATGTGGTGCTGCAGCAAAAAGGGTGATACCAACGTATTAAACAGTTAATATGCAAAAAGAGAGGGGTGCTTGCTTCAGACAAGTCGAATCTCTCATACTTGAAACAACAAATCTATAGTAATTGATAATGCTAGAAACCAATGGGTTGATCCTTTTGGAACCCTTAAAATAGAGCCCCATAGGTAAAGGAGGTTTTCAAATGTTTAGTACATGGTCTCAATAAACTGAAATTTGACAATTGACACGAACAAAACATCCACTTAAATGGCTAATTTTCCTTCACAAAACTAATTTCTTTCTTGAACAAAGTCATACGATATTTTAAGGATAACTCTTGTTACAAAGTTGCAATAGATACAGGAATAAAAACAATGATTAATTTAATGTGATAAAAGTTGCCGAAATAATCAATGTTGAGATCAACTGGAAGAAAAATAAAAATGAACACAGATTTTCACAGGTCTTTGTACCGGGATCGTTGTTGCTTACAAAATGACATGAACCAGGGACACGTTTATATATACAAAAAGAGAACTAAAACGCATCTTCCCCTATGAGGAGTTCCAGATTATTCCGGGTTTACTCACAATCTAACCAATTATGCATGTGAAGAAGGGGGTTTTTGGTCGAATACATGAAAACTCAGAATCCTTAGCAACCAAGTCGCCGCTTCAACCATGGCTAGTGTGGCCATCAGAAGAAGATTATAATTATATATATTCCAGGCAAATTCCAGTAAAAAATAAATAAATACACCTATGAAGATAACCACAGATGACGCCCAAGGCATGTTTAAGTAGATCGGAAAAAAGAAGTTGTTTCTTTTACCTCAATCTCCGGCGACTAGCATGAACGCTGACTCTCTCACTCTCTCTCTCTCTACCGGCGGCCAAAGCGTAGGAGACGACGAAACCGTAAACCCGTCAAGGTTGAGTATTGACCTCATGGCCGCAAACCATTATATTTACGTCTGTAACACATAACCTTGGGGCCACCAAGAGACGCTCGTGGCCGCAGACTCGGCTATTCTGGACCAAGGGTGCACATTGGCTTTTGTCGTGAAATTTTAATATACTCACAAGCAAGCGTATAAATTGGATTGCGATATAGAATGGCTAGAGTGAAATCGAATTCACATAGACTAGTGTCATTAATTTATAAATAACCAAACTAAATAAACTTAAATTAATTGACCCTAACATCGTTGCCGAAGGTTGTAAGCGATGGTGGGAAAGAATAAGTAATTTAACTATTGAAAGAACCTGACTAAGGTTTCAGAATCGACACTCATGTATTTATAGTAATTTATAATAAATTTTTATTTATTTTCCTATTCTTCTTCACAATGATTTGGAAACTAATCTCTATTACTATGGGAAATGTCATCGTTAAAAACAGTGACCGTTTTATAAAATTAATTCATGTACGTCATTCCCCACCTTATTGTTCGAAACCAAAAAATAGTATTTATCAATTCAAAAACAAATCACAATAGATATTCAATGCTTGAAATTAAAGCTGCATAACAAGGCTTAATAATTAGCTAGCAATTCCAAATCATGGAAAAACGTTTTAGGCCTTGTTCTCCAATAGATTTTAGGTAGATTTTATGAAAATCTCATAAAATGAGCATTTTATAGAGATGTGATAAAATGGAGTTGTTTTCTCAACTGATAAAATGTAATAGTTTTCCTATAGATTTTAGGAGGATTTTATGAAAATCTCATAAAATGACTTTTACATTTTATGTGTTGAGATTGGAGTGTCATAAAATGTGAGATTTTATGTACCTAAAATATATTGGAGAACAAGGCCTACATGATTGAATCCATACCCAAAATTGTGACTTATTTAAAAGATGTAAGAACAATTCTTCAATCAAACGAACATTTGGAAAGTTAAGCAAATAGTTCGTAAAAAAGTTGCTACAAAATGTGAGATTCATCCTCAACACTAGTCTAGAGTATCTCGGGTGTTGGATCCAGAGGACAGAGCCGATCCTTCAGCCACCCACCTCTACGAGAGGAGATTGGGTCCGACATAACTGCTGAACAGCTTTTCTGTTTTTGTTTTATTGTTTTTTGTATTTCAGTAGTATCCTTTTATTTTTTGTTTAATACAACTGGGATGATTTTTTGCAAAAAAAAAAAAAAGAAAAAAGAAAAGAAAACGTACCCAATAGAGACGTGATGAGCTTTCTCTTTATTTCCTGTGCTCTTAGCCGCAGGCCCGCAGCCCTCGAGCCCTCTTATTAAGTGTCGAATATTTATGTTACCTTAATCTAAAATATTGCCTAAGCTGTAAGTGTCCTAATTCCCTTGGCCTAAAGATTCAAATGGAGCAATTAAATATAAAAGTTCTTGTTACCCATGCAAAATCTCAATAAAAAAAAGAGTAAGAAGTGTTGGAAATTTCTCGGAAATTCGGTGTGAATGAAACAGGGCGTTCGGAGGGTCTCTCGAGGCAACCGAAAGGACCCATGTAGCTGCTAATTACACATGTTTATGGCAGAATATTATGGTGTTTATTGCTGGTTATAACACTCGTAACCTCCCCATGATGGAGATTGAATGGCTGTAAATTCTCTACCATTACACCATTCAAATTTCCAGAGTTATTGCCGCAGTTTTTCTTCCTCAATTCATTGTTGAATTTGAATTCGTATTGAATGGGTGGCTCCCCCATTAATCCCGTAATGATGTTGAGAGCTCCTTCTTCAACTATAAATTGGCAGCTTTGCCAATTGGTTGCTGATGAGAAATTTGTGCATCACATCATATTCCAGAAATTGTTATTGAGAGAGAGAAAGGCAGGCGTTAGCTTTAGTTCGCCAAGGCAGTCGATAGCAGTGTTCTGTCGGCCATGGTTCTAGCCGTTGTATCTTGGGACGAAGACATCGGTTCAACCTACAACACCCACGGTAGGCGGCGCATCTTGTTAAGGAGAGTGTGGTTACACACGACTCGGCAAATTTTACAGTTTGTATTTCTGTTTATAGTTTCTGTAATTTCCAGTTCGTTTACTTTGTAATCTGTTCATGTAATTTGATATTCACTGTGATATATGAAATTGTTCTTTAAAATTCGGATTGCCACTGTAATTTTTCCAACAAGAAGAGTCAAGTGGAGATGTTCTTAATTGAAGGGAAGCGAGATGATTAATTCCCATTTACTGTAGCATGTAATTTCCAGGGAAATCTGGTGGAGATATCACGAAGTGGGTGCAGATAAAAGGGCTGCTGAAATAGACATCAATTAACAAGAAGGAATATTGAGTTTAAGAAAATAGGATGCCAAAACATCCACGCAACAGAGAACCATGGAAGTGACTCTTGAGCAGTTGAGCTTCAAACATTGACAACCAAATCCATTCCTTTCAGAAAAAAGACCAAAAACTTCAAACATTGACAAACCTATGAAAAGACCAAAAACTTCGAACATTGACAACCAAATTCATTCCTTTAAGAAAAAGACCAAAAATTCAAGCATGGACAACCAAATACACAGTCAAGATGAATTTAAGTAGTGCCTCAAGGATATCCAAAAAAGAAAGAGAGAAATGCCCTCGCATTGTACAATTAGGCAAAGAAACCTGCCATCTGCACCATCATCCAAACATTACATGATCAAAAACCTCAGCAATAGGGATTTGCCAGAATCAATATTAGAATGCTTAGTGCTTAAAAACTACGAGCAATGTACTCCCTTTCTGCAGGATTGGAAGCTGAAAATCAAGACGACGTGGAGATGTAATACTAATGAAGGCAAGGGAAGTAGATGGGAACAATAAGAAAGTAAGAAACCAAAAGGGCAATACTCCTTTCAGGAGAAAGAATTTGCTCACAACCACTTGTGTATCTGAAAAGAGAAGTACAGGCATTTGAGGGAGTTGAATAGCCAAAAATACTAAGATTCCCCTAGCCTAAGAGAATTACATGCTAGTAATCCCTAACAAGGCTGTCGATGAAATCTCAGCTACCTTGATGTTGTAGCGCACACTAGAACTTCAGCATACGCAGCCAAGATGCTCCGCTTCGTATGGAAAACTTACTTGCCATCCTTCCACAAAGTTGGGTGACCAAAATGAGTACTGCACACTTACTTGAGAAACATTGAATGAGGTTGAGAACGACAAAAAGGCCCAGCTTCTAACTGAAGTCCCTCCAACTATTTATTACTTAGATATGCAATTTTGTCAAATGCTGAAGCGGAAACAAATAAATTTTTTGAACAAGGTGCACGAACTGAAGCAGCCAAAGTGCACAAACATAAGCAGACAAAGTGCACAATGTCGTGTGAGTTGCGACATGAGTCACAAGACATTAACCTATGATATCATGGAACCAGAGCTCCAATACCACATTTAATATATCGAGATAACAATGAAATATAACAACAAGAGAATATCCACCAGAGAGAGAGAGAAGTCACCACGAAGAAAGATGCTCCGTAATAGGGAAAAGCTGTGGTTAGGAATCTTTCGTATTCATTGTGTCCAAAGGGTCTAATAGGAATCTGCAGATGTAGAATATTCAATGGTGAAGAGTCCATGGTAGCAGCCAACGACTTAACAGAAAGTCGACCTTGTAGAAAGCACTTATTCATGCTTTTATCATTATCTAATGCTACTTAAGAGACACCAGAGAAAGATCAGAAGAGCAGATACAAAGTACAGAACTTATGTTTCATTTGATACACTTAAAAAAATATGGAAAACATGACCCTGGTCTGGTGAGCTTCTCTTGCCAATGCGACCAGTAAAAGAGAATGGACACACAATAAACAAGGTCCCATCATGGACCTGAATCCGTTTTTATTTAACGAGTGTCGCATTTGAAATAAATTAAATCCCTCAACCCAATTTTCCATAAAACCCTTTTTTTCTCCAAGGAAAACCCATGGTTGAAATCCCGGGCGCTGACATTCCCTCCCACTATTGGGTATACAATTGTGTCAAACACTGAAGCTGAAACAAACAAATTTTAAGAACAAGGTGCACGAACAAACACAGACAAAGTGGTTAATGATGTTTCAAGATCAGAAGAGCAGATACGAAGTACTCATTTCTCATTTGGTTCTCTTAAATAATGAGAAAATAACCCTGATGGCTCTTTTGCAAATGTACACGTAAACAAGAATGCAAACATGATATGAGACACATGTAACAAGGTCCATAATGGACTTGAATCTTGCACATTCCCTTTAGGGGTGAGAGGAGATACAACTGGCTGTAAACATGAACAGATTTTTGTTGGGGAAAATATATGGAATAGGAATTTCTGATAGAATAATAATTCAAAATTATATGCATAAAACAAATTAAGGAAATTAGATAAATAGAGTAAGGATTAGAAAAGCCTGTGGGGTGGTCGAGGCACGCGAAATCGCGCTCTCCTTAGGAAAGATACACCCCCTTCTGCACGGGGTTGAATGGTGCTCCTTCCCCAAGATACAACGACCTTCGAGTTTTCTTCTGTGCAGCGAATTAAACTCACGAACCAATTGTTTCCCGACACTCAAAATCGTATGAAAGTAGTAGCAAATAAACTAGTGAATATGTAATGGATCAACTGTCTATTTGTAAAGAAAGAAGATAGGAATCAGAAGCTTTCGTGGGTTTGTATTCAACAGTTGGCAGTTGGTTTATGAAATATGATATGCCAATAGTTGTATTAGTATGGCTGAAGTAGGAGATGGAAATATCTCTGTAGTATCATATTGAAGCAACAACCAACTCCAATTTATAACCAACGGAAATACATGTTAGTTTGTTAAAGAGGTTCTAATTTTGTGGAGAGAAAATAGGAACAAAATACTACCATATAGGGAAGATTAATTTGTTAGAGATAATCTTGCTACCCTATGATATTGGGAGAATTTTAAGGAGACCAAGTCAAGGTCAACAACTAATTCCATGTATCCCTCCAACAAATTATTTTACTTGGAAATTATAAATAAAATATAAATTGTAAAATATTAAATTAGAACAACAATTTTCAGGTCAAACACAAATTTGGGAAAAGTCAAGGGTTAGGGTCCATCTCAAGGGTATGCCGAGTTCTGATTTACACCTTATTTTTCACTTTTATATTATAATTTGACATTTTACAAAGAAAAATTGAGCAGTGCAGATTATAGGGCTTTATTTCTCTTCTTTTCCCATTTCTCGACCAATCCAACACGAGTCCGAGTCACATGAGAGAGAGAAGAAGGGGGGGGGGGGGGGGGGGTGCTGATTAACTACCTGCTTTGATAGGAACAAGATTGTGTATCCAAGCTGCTGGTACTCTACCTTGAACTGAAATACACCATAAACATCTGGAACCCTGAAAGCTATATATAGAGGCCCTGTGGAGACGGATAATTATTGATTGTTGATATAATAAAACGGCATACTCCAAACATATGGCAGTTTTGAAACTAGAAGTCACTTGGTGGACCTTCTGATCAATTGATAAGGTTTTCAAAACGTGGGGGCTCATCATGTAAAACTGTACTTGAACATCATTAGCCACATACAGTTCCAAGCTCTTGCCAGACCACTCATAAACTTCAACAGAGTATTCCTTCAATCAGACCTAAACGTTAGAAGAAGAGAAACCTTCTCTCTTCATTCAACCATTCATATATGTCATACCCATTACATTACACAAAATTAGAGGACATTACCAGATTTTGCATGTGTGCAATCATAGAAACAAAGTTTCACAATAGATTGATAGAAAGGAGAAGCAGTTTGCAAATATCAAAAGCTACTGGATCTTTCTCAGGCTCAATTTTTTCCACATTTTTCAAGTTACTTCAAGAATAGCATTCCACTACCTAACCACTTCATTTCACTTGATATCTGACCGGCTAGAATGCTAAGATTGCCTTCAAAGGGCAAACAGTAAAGCATTCAATATTGGAACACTATCAAGACAAGTCAATTTCTGATTAGTAAAAGACTGAATCACTCAACTAAATAAAACATCACAAACACGGCAACTCTAAATGTCCTATGCCTAAACACCATGATCCAGTGGAATGAATACGTAATCATCTGTTATTCCCCCAAAGAAGTGATAGTGTTGCATCATACAATCAGAGTCACGAACTACTAAAGAGCAAGTACCCTGATAGGTTAAAATCCACTTCGTTGTGAAAATCGCTTCGAATTTCCAGCAAAAGAACACAATTTTTTTTTTCCGCGAAAATAATTTTATTGGATAAAGTACGACATCAGTACAACGAGAAGAAAAAACAATGAGACAGCCTGGCATAGTGCACAAAACCCTCCTACAACTGCTACTCGCAAATTCTCCTCGTACCTTTCTGCCTCTCAATTTTTTTCTGGTTTTGAACAAAAAACAAAACTCACAAAAATAAACCCATTAAGTAACACCCCAAATCTACCGCCAAAAAAAACTCCATATTCAGCCCCCAAATCAGTCCCAAAATAACACGTAAATAAATGTCAAATCAACCCCTAAATACCACCCAAACCATACCCTAAAATAGCCCGCCACACTTCGAGTGGTGTTTAGGGATTGAACGATTTGAAGGTTTTTGAGCTTCTGAAGAACCACAGTTTCAGCCAATGGAACAAACCAGATACACATATCAGCTTTGTACCTCCAAATCCTTCACATTCTTCACAAACACTCCCATCTTCTCCTTTCTCTCTCAATCTTCACGACCACTTCTTTAACAACAAAGTCAACATTTTGAATACTTAACAGAGGCTCAATCTGATGCTCCAACCCTTGGATATCTACCTCAATCTTAATGAATTTCTGGATCACATATGAGTCGCCTTTTCCATGGACTCAACCACAACCTTCTGCTCTTTCACTGCATCCTCATCTTTCTTCCAAATAGAATTGATCCACGACTTTAGCGGAGTGGTACCCGCGGCGGCTAGACCGGCGGCGACAGGGGGTGCCGGAATGGCCACCACCACTACCGAGCAAATAACCACCGCGCCGAGGGTGACGACAAAACCATTGGCATAATATAAAATCAAACAAGTTAGCTAGCTAACTGTAGTATTTTACAGATACAGTTACCTGGTATCAGCAAGGATACCTGGTACGAAACAGTGAATACATACACTCCCATCTTCTCCTGTATCTTCTCTATTCCAATCTTCACGGTCACTTCTTTACCAACAAAGTTAACATTTCGATCACTTACAGATGCTCAATCCTATTCTCCAACCCTTTGATAACTCCCTCAATATTAACCAATTCCTGGATCCCGAGACGAGTCGCGTTTTCCATGGACTCAACCCAACCTTCTGCTCTTTCACTGCATCCTCATCTTTCTTCCAAAGAGACTTGATCCACGACCTTAGCGGAATGGTACCCGCGGCGGCTAGACCGGCGGCGACAGGGGGTGCCGCAATGGCTGCCGCCACAACCGAGCAAATCACCACCACGCCGAGGGTGACGTCGAAGATTATGCTCGAGACCCTTCTCCGGGCCTGAATTGTCTTGAGCTTCTTATCGAGCCTGTTCTTTCTGGTTTGCAAATTACCCAGCAAATAAGTGGAAAGGGATTCAAAAACGATAAACCTACTAGTACAGAACCAGTTATACAGAAAACGCACAGAGAGCTCTCGAGGATCCACTTTTGGGTGCCACACGAGTGATCCGAACCGTTCATTATTCTTAAAACATTTTTCCAAGTGGCCCCACAAAATTTCAGCTCAATCGGACGGTTAGAAGTACTTGAACCAAAGCCCCACCGTTTCAACAACATTTTTTTTTGTTGAAACGGTGGGGCTTTGGTTCAAGCACTTCTAACCGTCCAATTGAGCTGAAATTTTTTGAGGCCACTCGGAAAAATATTCTAAGAATAATGAACGGTTCGGATCACTCGTGTGGACCCAAAAGTGGATCCCTGAGAGCCCTCTGTGCGTTTTCTGTACAATTCGTTCTGTACACGTAGAACGGTCCATTGAAAAATATTTTTCAACTCCTTGAAAGGATCGCCTGCACTGCCAAAGCCAAGAATTAATAAAAAAAAATGATGGAGGTATAACCTTCTGCAACACACTCCAACGTGTGAAGCTTTGTTGACAAAATGGATTTGGACCATTTGAAATCCTGCTTACTGGAGTATTTATTTTAGAGGGTGTTCCACTAACAAAAAAACTATTTTTTTGAAACACCGAGACAGGTCATTCTCTCACAATACATCACATAAAAAATCATGAAAAATCAATTTTTTCAAAAAACCAACTTAGTGGAACACCACAGATAAGAGAGATTACAAGTCAAACGAAAGTATGAATGAAATTTTATAAGTATTCTTAGAACATTATTCCGAAAGACCCCACAAAATTTCAGCTCAATTGGACGGTTAGAAGTGCTTGAACTAAAGTCCTCCCGTTTCAAACAAAAATTCAGAAAAATGTTCTAAGAATATTGATCGGTTCGGATCACTCATGTGGGACCCAAAAGTGGATCACCGAGAGCCCTCTGTGCGTTTTCTGTGCGTGTACTTATGTACACGTAGCAGGGTCCTTTTTGTTAGGGTTTGAGATAAATATATAGCCCATAAGATTGGGTTGAGCTAAAATTTTAAGACAGTTTATTAATTAATTAGACAGGGTTTCGAAAAAAAATTTGAGGCCCAGCCTGGCCTAGGCCGATTAGATATACTTTCTGAGTCCCAATTTATTTGCTCCTTTTGAAGATTTCAAGTTATTAGGAGAACATAATCATTACATTTGTCATATTTTTTTCTTTTTTATTTTTACCCTTTAAAATATCATCATTGCATGTACTACGGGAACCTTCAAAAATATCCGACAGATATTTAGTGATCCAAACCGATCATCGGTATTACTAATCACCCCAAAAAATGTACATATTACCAGATTATTTTTGTCTTTTATGAACTTTTTAAATATTTTCATAGTAATATTTTATTCCTCTTTAGATTCCTCTCGTCGGGACGAATCAATAATTCACAAAAAATCGACACAAAACTTTAAAAAAATGAATTTTTTTGAATAAAGACAAAAATTAACCATGTTTTGCCAAAGAAAGCGAACCTTATTTTAGGCTTTTTTTTATTTCTTAGTTTTTTATACTTTAGCCTAAAAAATTAATCCAAAGTCTAAACTAAAAAGGTTCGCACATTTTTATTTTAGCTTTATGGTCTTATTTTATGAATAATAAGACTGGTCCATGATTCCTAATTTGTTGAGAAAATAAAGATCTAATAAAAGCAAAAAATAAAAAGCGTAAAAAAATTATAGTAATAAAGTCAAAAGCCAAAAAAGTACCTTTTACTACGATTTGGATCATAAAATGAAGTAAAATGAATGAGGAAAGGGCGCAGAAACTGGATGGGACAAGACCGCTTCCACCGAATTATTAGAGTAATAATTAAGGGATTAGTAATGTGTACATCAGATTAAATATCCGATGGACATTTAATTCAATTCATTCAATTTTTTTATTAAAAATTCCTATATATAGTCCAATCTAACTAACAAAAAGGGATAAAAATTTAAGTTGCAATTACTAGGTTTACAATAAGTATAGAAAAAGGACAAAAAAAAAAAAACATTTTGGTGCACATTTTACGCGGTTCAATGCATTTATACATATTTTTATACACATTTTAACATACGCCCACAGGGGTTTTTTAAACATTTTTCAAAGAAAAAAGAGTTTCGAATTCACCTGTGTCTTTGATTTTCTTCAACTCCTGCAGGGTATAGACATAACGGTTCACATCCGACCCATCAACCAATTTCAGTGCATCTATAATACCCGAGTATCTTTCCTCCACCTTTTTCAAAATATTTTTCAATTCAGTACAAAATTCCAATATTTTCTTACTGTCATCAGAAAACTCCTGACCGAGTTTTCGTAACTCTTGGGTGTCCTCTCCTTCCCGAATGACTTTGACCAACTTCATATTATTTTTCAGAAGGCATCGGATGACTTCTTTTGGATAATCGAATGAGACCCCCACGACTTGGACACCAGTACCGGTGGCTTGATTGGTTCGAGGTTGGAGGCCGGAATCGAGCTCAGTGTCTTTATGGAGTAGTATTTTTGGGGGGTAAATTGTGTCCATAGTATAGTAGTTGTTGAAACCACTGGAAAAAGAATTCAGATCTGCAGAAAATTTGTGGAAAATGCAAAAAGAAACAATCTTTATCAGTGTTATCACCTTGTTTACAGATCCTAGCTAGAACAATAGGAGTACTAAACGGGGTGTTTCACTAAGACAGTTTTTAGAATAAACTAATTTTTCACGATTTTTTGTTTGATGTATTGTGCGAGAATGACATGTCTTGATTTTTTAAAGAAAAAAAAACTGTTTTTTGTTAGTAGAACACCTCTTTAAGAAACCCAGATGTAATTGCCTAAAAAGTGTGAAAGAAATCCAGATTTGATTGAGCATGAATTTGAACGAAAATCCCGTTCCATTAAGGATCTCTTTTCGGCTTTTTGGGCTTCTCATATTTCATGAGACAGATTATTCTCCTCACATATATCAGCCCAAAAAGTCAAGCGTTTTACCTAAATAATGGATCCGGATTATTTTTTTATCCTTATTTAAATTTTTTCGCATTTATTTATTTCGCGTCCAACTTTTATGAATTATTGATTCATCTCGATTAGAGAAATTGGAAAAATAAAAAATTATGAGAAAAAACAAACAAAACAAGGACAAAAAAAAAAAAAAATTACGGTTCAATTACTTAGGCAAAATACCAGTGGAATAAGCCCTCAATGGAATTAGTTCGAGCTGTTGAAACTGATAAACAATCATAATAATAATGCTGTTGCAAAATTGAAGCCCTCAATGGAAGTTGTACATTGTATTTTTCATTATTGCGAAATGCTCTATTTTTATATTAATTAAGTTCTTAAACTTGCTTAAAAATGAGAAAAAATGAAAGGAAGTGGGTTTGTTGGCGAAGGGTCAATAGGAGTGAAGGTAAATTCATCAAGATTGATTTCAATTACGTTAAGTAGTGCTTTTAGGCCTAAAGATATCGAACATATCAACTGACTGCACAAAGATAATAGTCAGTTGATATCTTCGGAGCTCGATGCCTTCAGAGACGGACAATTTTTAGTACCAAAAAACAGTGACTCAAAAAGATCCTAACCTGAGAAATTGGGCAAATATTTCTTCTGATTTCAAATATCTTGCCCCGGTATAACGCTGAACAACATAAGCATATCCATGCCTTCTCTGCCTACTACAGTATATATGTTAGCCTGTTGAAACTTTTCTCGGTGGGGACCTATATAGGCACCACGTGGTGCCTTTCGGTACATCTGGATCATCCAAGAGTGTATTGGACGGCTCGGATTTGGAGAGAGAAACAGGAGAGAGAAAGAGAAGAGAGAGTGAGGTGAGAGAGTGTTTTAATCCGGACCGTCTAATACACTTTTGGACGGCTCAGATGTGCCAGAGCGGCACCACGTCGGATGCTACCCTCTCGGACCGTCTAAGCAGAGGACGGTTTTTTGGAAACCGAAGCGTTCAAAAACGCATTAAAAATTTGTTCAGCGTTCAAAAACGCATTAAAAAATCAGAAATGCTAGAGGCACACAAACCCAACCACACCTCCAACCACACAACACACGTGTCGCGCCAAGAGATGGACACGTGTCAATAGACCCCACCACCCAATCTGACTATAAAAAAAAACTGAAAAATCTCTCTCTCTCCTCCCCTCATCTCCCTCTCCCCCAAACCCAATCTCCTCCGCCTATCCTCCTCCATTATCTGTCCTCCACCAACACCACCTTAGATAGAGAAATATGATTATTAAAGCTAAGAAAAATGAGTCCCATTCACCGTCATCCATTGGAAGATTCTGCTGGGACTATGAATAATCTCGAAGAACAGATCTATTCCACGACTAAGAAGAATAACAGAGGTGGATCAATAGTAGTAACTCCTAAAAAAAATTGTACGTAAGTCTGAAGAGCCCCGTTGGCTATTTAAACTGATATGTATCCAATTGCAAGGTAATCGAGGATTATCAAGGAGAAGCATAAACGGAGCCGTTTATCATGCGCCACCCAATCCCTCAACGGAGATTCTTCTGGGACTCTTGGTCGTCAACGGAGATGTCAACGGCGCTCCAGTCTGCACCGCAGAGGACGGAGGTGGGACAGACGTGTAGGAGGATGACGGCGTCGCCTGGAAGGACCACTTGACGGCGACGGCGATGCCGATTTGGCGGTGGGGGCATCGGTGGTGGTTTTAGAGAGTTTGATCGGAGGGTGAGTTGACTGGTTTCTTTGCTGGTAGTTGTGGCGGGGAATAGGCGGAGGGATGGGATTGGGTTTGGGGGAGAAGGAGATCTGGAGATGAAGGGAGGAGAGAGAGAGATTTTTCTGTTTTTTTTTTTTTTGAGTCAGATTAGGTGGTGGGGCCCACTACACGTGTTGACCTCTTGGAGCGACACGTGTGTTGTGTGGTTGGAGGTGTGGTTGGATTTGTGTGCCTCTAGCATTGTTGTTAAAAAATATATACATACCTTCTGTTGTGGTCCCCACAAAAAATTCAGCGGACATTTTTTATTTCCCACCGCAGTTTCAGCGGGCATTTTTTATTTTATTTTTTTAATACGTTTCTACTTTCTCGAATGATAAAATTACACGGGTTCGACGAAATTATTCGGTGTCCATCCATGAAATGGCCGACTATGGGTAAATGGGTATGGGTAAATGGGTACATAAAATATATCGACGATTTTTTGGGACAACCTTTTTTTTTTTTTTTTGAACCAAGAAAACTTATATTATTACACTAAAAAAAGAGGACACTACCGATCCGAAAATACAAGAAAAAATAATAATAATACAAAATCCGCCAAAAATGTATAACAACGATGATGGAAACCACCAATCCACTCGGATGTGGCTGGAGGAAGACGACGGAATGATATCAGCGTCTGGAGCTCCACATCTCTTCGTCCCACCACAGTCGCAGCTACTAGGCGCCACCACCGCTGTTGCTGAAGAATCCACAAATCCGGCATCCGAGCCCGGATCTGAGGGCTAGAGATCCCAGATAAGAAGATATGGGTCACCACCTTCCAAAAATGATTGGGTGGTGGGAGAACTTCTCTCCTGAGGACGAGAGTCTCAACCACCACACAACCGTAAAAGGAGGAGAGGATGAGGAGGAGAAGAAGAAGATGGGGAGCAAAGAGGTGTGATGACTGCCATGGGGGGAGGGAAAGAAGGAGGGGGAGGCAGCCGGAAAAAAACAAAGAAAAAAAAAGGGATTTCTCTCTCTAGGATAGAGAGAGAGAGAGGCTCTTGAACTCTCTTGGCCTCTCCTTTCAACCATCAACAATCCAAACCATTCAATAATAGTAATATATTTTTTTCTAACGATCTTGTAAAAAATTAGCTCAATTAGATATGCGTAAGTGAGTGATCCAATACTAATATTCATTGCATGCCCCATCCAATACTTCCACTTGTGGTCCCCACCAAAATTTTCTCGGAGATGTTTTGTAATACCCCAAGTTTGGGGTAGATGGTGTTTAATCCCACATTGGTTATTTACATGAGTGATCTTAGACATATAACAAACCATGTAAGAGGCTACTAGTATCTTTGGTTTAAGCATTTTGGGTCATGTGGTGTGGCAAGTGAATCAAATCAGAGTACTTGGCCAGTGGTCTACATTGGACATTACAAATGGTATCAGAGCGATAGGTTTTATGAACGTCATGATTTTCCATTACTATGAATGACTTGTTACTTTATAATTTTACGGCCCCACCCTGGTCCAAGTGGTGGGTAGGATGCCCTCTGCCACCACGGACACCAGGGGAGGTGGCTGGGATTATGCAACGAGGATGTTGCATCCCTAAGGGGTAGAGATTGTAATAACCCAAGTTTGGGGATAGATGATGTTTAGTCTCACATTGGTTGTTTACATGAGTGATCTTGAGCATATAACAAACTATGTAAGAGGCTACTAGTATCTTGGACTTAAGAATTTTGGGCAATGTGGTGTGGCTAGTGGATCAAATCGGGGTACTGGCCTTGGGCCAGTGGTCTACATGGGGCGTTACATGTTTTTTTTTTTTGGAATCGATATTGGCACCTCATATTTTGATATTGACACTCTATCTTTTTGTCTCTATTGGTTGAAGTTACTAAACCACCCTTGTAATTATGAAAGCAAAAAAAAATGAAATAAGAAAGTATAAGGGTGGTCTAATAACTTCACCTAGTAGAGACAAAAAAAAAAAAAAAAAGTGTAACTATCAATTCCCTTTTTTTCCCTAATGCATTTTTACTTTCTCAATGATCATTTGCATCTCCAACCCACTCATCAAATATTATTTTTCATATTTTTTTTGAGGGATAATGTTGAAAAAAACCTCTTCAACCCACATATCAGAAGAGAACATCAAAATTGTTGATACTTTCTCTCCATCAAATGCAGTGAATCCTCAAATCATTAAGTATAATTATTATTATTTTTAATTTATCATTTATCTGTTGGGTACCTTGAAAACAAATTCCTATTGATAAGCCTACTTTAGCTCTTTCCCCAAATCTCTTTCCTATATAATCTTCATTGTTCCACCTATTTTTTTAGCCATTTCACTATAATTTTCTGTTTTATAGTTTGACGCTCTCGTACAGGTCTAGAACTTCAATAAAAATTTTGTTTTATACATAAATAAGCACGTATATATATATATATATTAGATTATAAAATCCCATTAAAAATTTATTTTATAGTATATTCAAAAGTTTATATATGGACAAGCAATAAAATTTTCATCATGCAAAAAGTTTAAATATTGTGATATTCTCATGAGATATACATATATACTCCAAGTTCAAGAGTCTAATTGAGCCGAATACTGATAGGTTCAAGTTCAGCTCATTTATTAAATGAGCCTAAAATTGTGGTTTAGGTTCGGCTAATTTAGTACTCGAATCGAACTTGAACGAGATTTTACCGAGTCGAGCCTCAACAGTTCGTAAATACTAGCTCGGTTCATTTGCAGTCTTACAACTCCCTAATTCTCCCCCTCTTTTAAGTTGTCCATTCATGGTTTGACACATGTCTTTAATTCAAGACTCCTATCAAAACGTCGAACAATCAAGCATTGCAAGCCCACAAGATCTTCGAATCTCTCTTTTCGTCATCTCCAAAAAGCCCAGAAGATTGTTGCGGGAGTGTCTTTGATGTTTGATTCTTAAACTAGATGAAGATTGCAATCTTTGTGAAACCTCCAAATCGTTCAACCTAATTGTGTTATTGTGCTGGAAATTCGAAGTGATTTTCACAATGAGGTTGAATTGAACCAATCAGGGAACTTGGTCATAAGTAGTTCGTGACTCTGATGCTACTCTATTGCCGGAGATGAGTTTACGGGAGAGAACCTTCGCCGGAGATGGAGGTGCCTGGGATAAAGGGGCCCGGGGAGGGAAAATACAATTGCGCAAGGCAGATGAAGCAAATTTGCTTGACGAAGAAAAATGGGAGGAAATTGAATATGCTTTACTTTATTTTCAGATGATGGACGTGGGAAAGAGAATCAGTTGTGTACTGATCCTGCAAAGCACAAATGGTCACCAAATTTGAGAGTACAAACAATCTGCACTCCAGCAAAGAGACCTTCCTCTCAGTATAGTTAACCGGAAAAGTTAAGAGGTATAATTCTAATATGTACGCAAAGTAAGCAGTTAAGTCCACATTTTTTTTGTAATGAAAGCTTCCTCCATGTCCAGCTAGGAGGCAGAGCTAAGAACCATGAAAATTTATTTTCAAACTTGAAAACAAGTGTTTCTTGTCTGTAGACTGAAGTAAGCCCTCGGTTTAGGAATTATATCGGTTATCAATATTATCCTTTTCATGTTTTTTCCCCGTCTTGCTTGGAGTTGTAACCGTGCTGCGTGTTGAATTCTCCGACTTTTCTTGGAGAAGCTTGCGTCCATCAATTAGGTCTCACTCACCCGTAGAAGCTTGTTTTCTGAATCAACATGCAGGTACAATTCATGCATGATCAATGTATGCGTGAGACCTTTCTATGGACACCAAATACCAGAAACTAATTGTCTGACCAATTTTTGTGTATCGCGTAACTATTCACAATCCCGCTGTATAATATTACAGTAGTTAAACTACCTGTAAGATTTTTTTGAATACTTTGTAATTATTTCTCATATTGCAAGAAAGCGTATAACATCCAGCCGGCAGCTTCTATTAGCTGATGAAATACTAGCATGCAAAAAGGAATATGGAGTTTAATTACTGTAGCATGTATGATATATGAGGGTGATCAGAAAGTGGGTCCAAATAAAAAGGGTTGCTGAAATAGACGTAAATTAACAAAAAGGAATATTGAGTTTAATTAAGAAAATAGGATGCCAAAACATCCACTAAACAGAGAACCATGAAAGTGACTCTTCATTGAGAACCAAATCCATTCCTATTCAGAAAAAGACCAAAAATTCCTGATTACCAAACAGTCCCCTCTTCTGCTGCAAATACAGCAGTGGCAAAAATGGTTGCTTAACCTGATACATCGTTTAAGTAGTGCCTCGAGGATATCACAAATAAAAAATAAAAATAAAAATGTCCATATGCAGCTAACTGAAACTTTAAGAGGTACCGCAAGAAAATCTTGATGCGGCAAATGCTTTTGAAACTACTTGTTGTACAAGTAGGCAAAAGTGAACATAAAGAAACCTGCCATCTGCACCATCATCCAAACATAAAATGGTTAAAGCCTTCAGCATTGGAGATTGCCAGAATTAACATTGGGATGCAAATACTTAAAAACTACAAGCAACATACTCCCCTCATCCTGTTTGTGCAGGATCAGAAGCCAAATATCAAGACGATGGGGAGACGTAAGAAAGTACGAAACCAAAAGGCCAATACTCCTTTCAGGAGAGAGAATTTACTTAGTACCACTCGTGTATCTGAAATGCAACGTACAGGTATGAGGTAGTTCAACAGCCAAAAATACTAAGATTTCCACTACCCTACGAGAATTACACGATTATCCCTAGTAAGGCTGTCAATGAAATCTCCACTACCTTGATGTTGTGGCACATACTAGAACTTAAACATACGCAGTCAAGACGTTTCACTTTGCCTGGAAAACTTGACATCCTTCTTCAATGTCGGGTGACCAATTATATATCATGACTATTGTATCAATTACTTTAAAATACATGGGACAAGGTTGAGAAAGGCAAAAAGCCCGGCTTCTAACTGTATTCCCTCCTATTATTAGTAGATATGCAATTGTGTCAAACGCTAAAGCTGAAACAAACAAATTTTTTGAACAAGGTACATGAGCACAAGCAGACACAAAGTGCACAATGTCATGCGGGTTATGACAAGAGTCACAGGACATTAACCTATGACATCCTGAAGCCAGAGCTCCGATACCACATTAGTATACCGAGATAACATCAAACAATGAAACATCATTAGAGTAAACCGGAGAAAGATAGAAGTTACCATCGAGAAAGATGCTCCGTAATAGGGAAAAGCTGCCGTTAGGAATCTTTCGTATTCATTGTGTCTGAAGGGTCTAACAGGAATCTGCAGATGTAGAATTTTCAATGGTGAAGAGGCCATGGTAGGGGCCAGTGAAGTAATAGAAAGTCGACCTTGTACGATGAATTAGCAAATACAACTGCTGTGTTGAAGAAACCATTTATTCATGCTTATATCATTCTTAATGCTACTTAGTTGCTAGGGCAAGAGACACGAGAGAAAGATCAGAAGAGCAGCTACAACATAATAATTTTTCATTGGATTCACTTAAATATGGAGAACATAATACCGCTGAGCTTCTCTTGCAGACATGACTAGTAAAAGAGAATGCCCACACAATGTAAGACGAATTTAACAAGGTCCCATCATGGACCTGAATCCTGCACGTCCCCTTTGGTGGTGAGAGGAGGTACAATGGTTGTAAATATGATCGCATTTAAAGTCAAATACACATTCGGGAAAACTCAGGGTAGTCCCATCTCAAGGGTATGCCAAGTTGTTCTAATTTACAGCTCAGTTTTCATTCTTATCGCAATACTGGACATTATCAAAGAAAAATTGTGCACATCAGAGCAGATAATCATGCTTTAAATACCTGCTTTTCCTGTGTGTGTGTGTGTGTGTGTGTGTGTGTGTGTGAGAGAGAGAGAGAGAGAGAGAGAGAGAGAGAGAGATTAACTACCTGCTTTGATAGGGACAAGCTTGTGTATCCAAGCTGCTTGTACTCTACCTTGAACTGGAATACACCATAGACATCAGGAACCTTGAAAGCTGTAAAATAGAGGCCCTGTGGAAACAGATAATTATAAAGATAGTTATTCATATAATACGGCCTAGGCTAAATGAAAGGCAGTTCTGAAAAAATAAATCAATTGCAATACCTTCTGATCAGTTGATAAGGTTTTCAATACATAGGGGCTCATCATGTAGAACTGTACTTGAACATCATTAGCCACATATGGTTCCCAGCTCTTGCCAGACCACTCATAAATTTCAACAGCGTATTCCTTCAATCAGACAAAAGCGTTAGCAGAAGCAAAACTTTTTCTCCTCATTCAACCATTCATATTGTTGTCTCCAGCACACAATATTAGTGGACATTTTTACCAGGTCGTCATTGATTCTGTACATGGAAGGTTCATTAGCTTCCCCAACTTTGTGGTGTCTAACATTCACAGCCTGGTGATCAAAAAGCATATAAGACATTAATTTGTGGAAGCTAAAATGGTCACACATAGTTAGCTTAAACGGTGCTGTAAGGTTATGGCAGTAATCTTTTTATAGAACTAACACATTACTTTGCGAAGAACACCACAAACACAGAAGAATTGGACATTAAGGCCAGAATAAAGTTCTGTATAACTGGCACGACGAGACAGCTAGTTAAAATTTCTCACCTTGAGGTGTCCTCTTTCATGGAAAACCCATTTTATAAGTTCAGTCAAAAACTGCTCGTTACCAGATTTTGTATGTCTGCAATCACATGATAAAAATTACCATTAATCAATAGGAAGGAAAAGCAGTTTGCCAATGGAGGAAAGTGCAAAAAGATGGACAAAATGTTACCATTAATCAATAGGAAGGAAAAGTAGTTTGTCAATGGAGGATAGTGCAAAAAGATGGACAAAATGAAACCGTATTTGGACAAAGAATTACCCACTCCATTCAAGACTCTGAATATGGAGTGCAGAACATGAAACAAGGGGCTTGTAAATCTAAATTGTCGTACATTCCAGAGAGAATTCGACTTTTGAGGTGAACTAGTTCCTTGTTTTTTAGAAACAGGACGGGAACTAGCCCCCATTTCAAATAAGTTCATCTATCACAGAAAATTTATCGCCACTACAAGTTTCGGTGCAATTCTCATACTTCAATCCAATCATACCTTCCTTTAAAGATATAGTTCTCCTTGGGAGATAGACAATGCAATCAATTAATCAATCCAACTCAATAAGGCAAAAACTTGAAGGCCACAGGTCAACATCACAGGAAAAACATTTTTGAATTTATATTTATGATGAACTTCTAACACTAAAGTTACTTCAGGATTCAAATCCATAACTTTTGAGATTATTCTCCAGCTAATAAAGTAAGAGAAGTACAAAAACCCAAGGAACTGTAGCTTGTTATTGGTCATGCGGCTCAAGCCAACCCAAGTAATGATCAACAGCACTATTTCAATTTTATTAGCCAGGTTTCCAAAGTTGAGTTGGCATATAATGAAAGAAAGGGAAGGCTTGGTTTCCTCAAGGAAAAAATAATAATAATAACAAAAAATACACACACCCAAAAAAAAAAAAAAAAATTAGGGAATGCTTGGCTGTGTTTCAAAGAGAACCACTAAGGATTAGTCGCACGAAACGTGGGATTAGCCGACGTTTCTCGGCAAGAATGCACTTCTGCATTTTGGAGGTGGAAAATCGAAGGAAACGCGTTCCAATAATGACAGGAACCCGTTCCTAACCTATATGGGAACTTACGCCCAAAAAGGGGAATACGCTAGAATACTTACAGAGCGGCGAAGGCAATCCCTGGCAACACATATGGGCTAAAATTCCTTGTCTATCTATACGTACAAAACATATATATCTATCTGCATAGTGTTATACTGTTATGTCTAGTAGAAGACAAAAAATAATATTATTTAAAGAAGTGGAAACCAAAATTGTTATCCTTATATGGGAACTTTTATGTTTCGCAATCCAAGTGGTAGAATAATATTTTCTTTTTGACATTTAAGTTTAACTAAATACTCCTAAAAAAGCATAAAAATATTTATAATTTTAATAATTTTTCCTAAATGCTCCCGACGGCGCTCCCACACTTCTATGATTCATCCGCTTCCCAGCCCCTGCTCCAACTACGTGCAACTAAGGACTAAGGAAATTTCATGTCCATATGGGTAATCCTGAACCTAACTAGGGACAGGGCCCAGAATACATCACAGAAGCAGCCCAAAAAAGTAAACGTTATTAGATGATTAAACCTCGTAAGTCCAAATGAATGCATATTTTCAAAGTGCATGTATCATCTTGTCCCTGGGGCCAACTGGTAGCTTCATTGACAAGACGACAGGCAACAGCTCTCCATGTCCATTTATCACAAAACCAAACCAATTACTACACAAATCCTATGGATAGGGGAAGATGTTCAGCTTCATTCTCTATAAAGGACCCTAAAATGTGAGGGAAGCCGAGATAGCATCCGTCGAAGTCTATTCTAAAGAAATGTAAGAAAAGCTTCACTCACTTGATTGAGCTCCCTGCCTTCTGCACCCCAGATCTGAAGAATCTGAATAAAGAACCAAAGTTTATTATAGCAGATAAATATATGTTGATGAAATTCATAGTAAGCTAACAACTACTACATACCGATTGCTAAACATGCTTAATGAGCCAGAGATCAGCACTCGGGCATTGTTTCTTGCCTGCAGGGTAAAATACTTGTTACTACGGTGGTAAGAAATGGGTTTATGTTATCCTTATTAAAAAAGCAATTGGGTTCTCACTTTATACTCGGGCAAAGTTTCAACAGCCACTGGCAACAAGAAGTTTAATTGATTTATTAATGAACTTCCTACGGGAAAACAGAATAATCTCTGGTACTTCTAGATTCAACAGTAGCATGTAACAAGGATCAGGAATATGCAGGGGGGGGGAAAAAAGCTTTTATGCAGCTGCCAGCCTGCCTGCAACAGTAAGATGCAAAACCTTCTCATATGCTCCTATTATAGTGGGGGTAGTAGATGAACTAAGCGTTTAAGAAATTTCACCTATAAGCAACAATGATCAATCAATTTCATTGCTCCCAGTACTTAATGTTTGGGAAGGAAATAAACTACAGTGATTCATTTTCATTGTGTCAAAAGTATAAAGCATGGGGAAGCCAATAGGCAATAGCTCAATTTAACTATGCAGACAACACTTTGCTAGCTTACAATTCACCCTCTCTACATGCATATAAAGTCAGAAAAACAAGGTAGCATTGATGCAAAATTCCTGTTTTTCTCTTGATCGATTAGATGCAGGAAAGACTGCTATTAATTACAAAAGTTGAAGAGACGGAAAACTAACACACAGGCACACAAGCAAGCAAGTGCACACACACACAGAGGTCAAACTAATTATCAAGCATCATCTTACCTGCACAACTGAGACCAAAGAGATTGCAGATCCAGTGAGGGAGGGAGGACTTGATAACTTGGTTTTTGGATTAGCAGAATATGCTGCAGAAGACGCTGAAAGAACTTTCAACACCTATGAAAGTAGTGCATATATAAGTTCTCTTACTTACAATGAACAAGTGAAACTACTGAGCAGATAAATCCGAAAATATCCATTTTGATTTCATCACTAATCAATTAAGCCTATAATCCTTGAACAATTTCAAATGCTTTCAATGTAGAAGCAACATGCACTTAAGTCAGATACGAGGGAGACATTTACCAAGCTATTGGCAGGATTCAATGAATGACCGATTCCCTGAAAGAGTATAGGAGCCTGCAGAAATTTTGTAGAAATCAGTTACAAGGGAGTGATACGCTAAACACAAGCATGCCTATTGAACATGTTATGATGCTAGTCTGAATAATGAGAGATCTTGATGCCAGACAAACTATAAGCTAACCATTATATTTATGATATCCTTTTGTAAATAGGGAGTAGTAAGTAAACTACACCATATTAGTTGTAGACAAACTCAGTTACTAGACAATATATTGACACTGGCAGTGTTCTAAAAGTCAGCCGCCTAGGCCGACTTCCCTGCTTAGGCTCTAGGTGGGGGTCCAACACCTAGATTAGGCGGCCAACTAGTCGGTGCCTTCTTCCGCCCGACTAGTGCCTAGCAATGTTTACAAAATTATACACTATAAATCACCTCAATTTTATTGCTTCCCAAAAGCACCTCAGACTGAATGTAATCATCGCTCGCAATCAATGTATGATCCCCTTCCGTGTCTGAAACCGCATAGCTAGTGTGATCCACCACCATAGCCGCCTGATCCTATACCCACAAATAAATAAACAAAATCAATAAACAGCATATCAAAAAATATTCCAGGATCAGCTCAAATTTTCACATTTTAGCACGTATAACACAAAAAGCTAACCTTTCTACATAACTAGCAAAACGATCACTACGACAGATCCACCTAAACAAGGAGACAATCATAAAGTTTGCATACTTACATCATCAAAATCAACACCGCACTCCGTAGCAATTTCTCGAATTCGTTCTGAAGCAGAATTATCAGCCGCAATAATCAAGTCATGACCCGCATCAACGAAATCCACAATAGCTGCCGAATCGATATTCCCTCCAAAACCTACAAAAAAAAATTACAATGGACGAGAAAATTAGAAAACAAACCAGCGAGCTCTCAGTTTTTCGGGGGGGGGGGGGGTGTTTGAAATAGGGCTAATAAACGAGCTGAACAGCTGATTGTTCAAGCTTGATTTGTAAACGCTTGGCTTCTTGTGAGGCAAGCAGATCTCAAA
Source organism: Vaccinium vitis-idaea (assembly GCA_963854785.1). NCBI lineage: Eukaryota > Viridiplantae > Streptophyta > Magnoliopsida > Ericales > Ericaceae > Vaccinium > Vaccinium vitis-idaea. The sequence continues at coordinate 2,604,764 of OY978215.1, read as the reverse complement.
ACAGCTTTAATAAAGCCGATAACAAACTGATCTCCAGTAACTTGAATTTGTTAAACATCAAACGAGCCAAGCAATACATTGCTAGAGCTTGGTTTGAAAGCTAAAGGAGTTTCAAAAAAATGTTCAATCTTGATTTGTTTACGTAACAAACCGATCTCAAACTCAAACGAGCTTTTGAAGAGTGAACATGAGCTCTGTAAACACAAACTTCCATTTCCAATTTTTTTTTAAAAAATAATTCAACCAGAAACTTTCGAAATCCAACCAAATTCAAGTCGAAACATTGAATAAAAAACTAGCATCACTATACGTAGGCATAAGAATACATAAAAAGATGGGATTTTTATGGTCAATGGACCCTCGGAAACCTAGAACCAATGGCAATCGAGGGCCAAAAAATAAAAATAAAACAGATGCTCTCAATAATCAAACACATACCTCCATTTCCTACAACAGTAAGAAAAAATGAACAAGGAACTTGCGATATCCAAGCAATTCAAGTTGAAACATTGAACAAAATACACATTACCATACGCATGCACAAAAATAGATTAAAAGGACTTTTCCAGAATAACCAAACACAAACCTCCATTTCCAAGCAAAAGCATATAAAATAAAAAAAATAAAAAAATAAAAAGAAATTCCAGTCCAATTTAGAATAAAAAATTCGCATCACTATATGTATACGTAAGAATAGACAGAAAAGATGGGATATTTACGGTCAGCGGAAGGGGCGAAGAGGATCAAGCCGTCGTATAGGTACTGGCCGTAACGCTTTAATCCGATCTTGGGATCATCGGCGAGTTTGAAATCGAGGGCGTAGCCGCGAGAGGAGAGAGAGTCGAAGAAAAGAGAGTGGGAAGATTGGAGGGCGAGGTCGTCGAGCAAGACCAGGATTCGACGGTCGCTGGGGTTTTCGGGAGAGAAGGAAGTGCAGAGTGTTGATAAGAAGGGGATTACTGCGACGAGGAAGATCAGTGGGAGTCTCGACATTGTTGGGTTCTCTAGGGTTTATGAGTGTGTGTGTGTGAGAGAGAGAGAGAGAGAGAGAGAGAGATCTCCGTCGACTGTGCAGTGGAGTCTCAAAGTCGTGATTTGGAAGGAGTTGCGAATTGCGAAGAGGACCCTGGGGAGGGTGAGAAATGACGAGAAGAAGAAGATTGGGGACTTGGGGTGAGATTTGAAGAGTCAAAATACTATAATTATTGTTGGTGCCTTGGGAGAAAATTTAGGCTTTGTTTGGAAGTTGGGGGAAAAAGTGGAAAAGAAGAGAAAATGATTGGGAGGAAAATAAAGAGGAAAGTTGATAATTTTCTTTTGTTTGGTTGTCTAAAGAAAATGGAAGGAATGTTATTGAAATGAATTTTCTCTTGTTTGGTTTCCAAAGGAAAATGAAAAGAAAATAGCATTAAGGTTGTTTTAATTAACTTTTAAACTTAAATTTTACTTCTTATACACACACAGAGTAGAGAGGAGCAGGAATCTATTAGCCACCCAAAAAATGGACATTTTAATGACAGAAAATGTATGTCAGCAAGCTTCTTTTTTTTTCTTCTCCAAATCTGGAATTTTCCTCTCTGTTTTCCCTCCCTTTTTCTCTCTTTTTTCTCCCCTTTTCCCTTTTATTTTCCCTCTATCCCCACATCAACAACCAAACAGGGGAAGAGAATTTTTTTTAATTTTCCCTCCCTTTCCATTTCTTTCCTCAACAACCAAACAGAGCCTTAGTGCCGAGCGAGCTCGTCGTAGGTGGTGCCCAAACCCAAGAGAAAGAGGGGACACTGGGTCGTTCAAAATAATTTTGGATAGCTGAGATGCACGCCAAGCATCACATAGTCGTGCCTGCTTAACACTGAAAATTTTCCGGTGCCTTGGTGGTAGTGGTGCAATGGTGCAACTTTTTTAGCTTGTGTGAGTGAACTAAAAATAAAAAAAGAAGAAGTAAAACTAAGCTTGCGACATGAGTGACCCTAGCTACTTACGCTAAGTTTTCTGTTTGATTTTAGCAATCCAGTTGCTAAAATCAACCCTGATTTTAGCAAATGGGTTCACCAGGTGCTAAAATTTGGGTTATTTTAGCCTAAAATCCACCCAGATTTTAGCACCTGGTGAACTCATTTTCTAAAATCAGGGAGTTGCTAAAATCAAACCAAAAACCAGTTGCAACTTTTTTAGGGTGGGTTTGGAAAAAAAATTATTCTTACTGACAATGGGTATTATGTGATTTTTAGTGATCTTTTGTTTTTTTAATTTTTTTTTATAAGTAATCATTCGTCTCGATGCGAGGTCTTGGGAGAATATGAATTTGTCAAACCAAGTAAAAGAAATTTAGTTAAGACAATATGAAAATACATCCATTTAATTTTTAAAATATTTGGTGATTTTTTGGTTTTTGGTCCTTATTTCTACTTTCTAAATTCATCTCGTTGAGACGAGTGCAAATCTAACAAAAATTCAAAAAAACATACAAAATATCAAAAAGAAAATTTAGGTGAAAAGAAATCTAAAAGGCAAGTAGAGTGGTCGCCCAATGGTAGGGCTCTGCATACTCCTATGCATTTATCTGGTTTTTAAATAAACAATGCTATAGGTACACCGCACATGCACACTAAATGCACACTAAGGTAATATGACGGATGAGGAGAAGTCCATTTTTAGGTGCCACTCATTGGGTTTCTCATTATCTGTCACATCACTTTGGTGTGCATAAGTGGTGTACCTATATCATTTAAATCTCACTAATGAGTAACAATTACTCGTTGCACGTTGACTTCACCGAGGGGGAAAAATAGAGGGAGTCTAGGGGCTGTTTGATAAAGCTGAAAGCTGAAAACTAGAAACTGAAAATTAAGTATTGAAATCTGAATGCTGAATTTATTAAGCTAATAAGCTGTTTGATATGTACTGAATCTTAAGCACTGAAAAAAATAAGTTGTTTGATCTGTACAAGGAGCTGGAGTATTAAATTCATAATTTTTTTTTACTTTGCAATTCATGAAAAAAAAATGGACGTTTACCCAAAATAAGAAATATACAGAATATATCGCAAGATGGTGGTATAGTGACAGTGATGGTTGTGATGGTGGTATAGCGGTGGTAATGGTAGTGGTAGATATTGTGGAAATGTGGCATCGTGGTAGTGGGGGAGTGATGGTGGGAGAGCAGTAGTGGTGTCGTGGTGGTGGGGGAGTGATGGTGGGAGAGCAGTAGTGGTGTCGTGGTGGTGGGGGAGTGATAGTGGGAGAGTAGTGGTGGTGCCATGGTGGTGTAGTTGCAACAATGGTAATGGGAGTGGTGGTCATGATGGTGGCGGTAATTGTGGTAGGAGTGGCAGAGTAGTGGTGGGTGGTGTAGTGGAGGCGATGTTGGAGTGGTGGTGAAGGCGGTGTCAGTGGTGGGAGTGACAGAGTGGTGGTGGTGGTTTAGTGACGATAGTGGTGGTGGGGTGGTGGCGACAGTGGTGGTGGAAGTGGCGGAGTGGTGGTGGTGGTGGTAGTGGTATAATGGCTGCAGTGGTGGTTAGAGTGACGGAGTGGTGGTCATGGTGGTGTGAGTGGTGGTTGTGGTGGAAGTGACGGAGAGGTGGTGGTGGTGGTGGCGTAGTGGCGGCGGCAAAAGAGAGTTTGTGGTAGGGATGGCAACGGGTAGGGTATGGATCGGGGGACCCTATTCTACCTCCAATCCCCAATTGGGAATTTCTCCCCCATCTCCACTCCATACCCAAGAGGGATAATGGACAATCCACCATACATGCCTCTCATTGGGGATCGGGTATATTCGGCTAATCCATATCCAAACTAGTGAACAAGAAAGAACGATAAGATCTACACAAAAATAATTTTTTTGTCCTACAATAAAAACCAAAAAAAAAACTAAAAAAAGAAAAACCATTTAAAACAAAATAAAATAGAAAGTTACAAAGAAATATCGTCCAATAAAATTATATAAAATTTCAACAACTACCATCATGAAACTTTTTTTAACACTTAAGTCTGTAACAATGTTCACAAATTATACATATATGCACACTTAGACACACACACATGCATATACATTTGTATATACTATATGAATGCATATATACAATTTAGAACGGGGCAGATACGGGTATTCAGAGGTGGGTATTACAAAATTATACCCGTTCCATGTTCTATCGGGGATTCTTTAAGTTCTACCATACCCGCTCCTACTGGAGGAAAAATTGAGTAATATTCTCCTCCAAATATGCCGGGGCGAAGCGGGTATCCATTGGGTTTGGGAAATTTGCCATCTCTAGTTTGTGGTAGTTGTAAATTCAGTAAAAATTAAGTAGCTCAAAGCTATTTAATTTTTATCAACATTTTAGCTTTCATTTTAAGAGCCACTTAATTTTTTAAGTAATGCAAAATGTGGTTATCAAACCTACTTAATTACTTATTACTTAATTCATTCAGTTTTAAGTGGTGAATCTGGGTTATCAAACAAGGCCTAAAAGACATATTAGGGGCATTCGGGTGAATTGTATAATTTTTAGTGCTTTGGGGATAAAGCTGAAATATTTTAATGTTGTAGGGTTAATTGTGTGAAACCGGGAATATGTGCCTGTATAAATATCAGCCCTAAATTATTGATGGATCATCCCAAAATTCTGAATCTTTAATCGAACACAGTTCATCAGCTCCGGCAACGATCGCCGTCTCGGGTAGGGATATACAGGTACCTCACTTATCTCTCTCCGATCGTCTCTGTATATCTGTTTGTTGATTTGTATTGGTCATTTAGATGCTTAAAAATGATACTTTTGTGGGGGCATGAAAATTGAATTGGTCTTATATGTTGGTCGATGTTGTATAACTCAAGTTTATGTATGCACGAGGTTCCCAATTAGTGGTTTTGGTAGGAAAGTCTCTTGGCAGTGGTTAGGGAGTTGTGCAAAGAGAGAGGGAACGTTGAAACCCTGCTCTAATAGGCCCTATTGTATTGTGAAGAAGGGAAGAAAGAAGAAGTTGGAGTTTCTCACCAAATCTCAAATAGCCTGATGAAAACCCATGTTTTGTTTTTTCGTTTCTCATCGTTTTTCACCACTTCTTTCCTCTTTTTGGGTATCAAAACAAGTGATGGGATTCTCCTTTCTTTTCTTTCCCACCTTTTCTTGCAATTTAAAGGGATGAAGGTAAGGCCGTTGGTTGGACCAATATGTACAGGTATAGACATTTTACAATTGGATTGCTAGATTGAAGTTTTTGGCCTAGCTTGTTTCATCGCGAGCAGGCTTTCCAAGAAAGCAAAAACCGAGAAGAAAACAACAAGAAAAAGGATTGTGAACACACCAAGGAACAGAAGAGTGAAAGAAAGAGGATCTACTATTCCGCTTTGACACCCTCTTAATGGCACTTTCTTGCTGTTCCTTTCAATAGTAAAACCACACAATATCCCTCCTACTAATTGGAATCCAAGGTTCTAAAACTCGCTAGGCGCTCCCAGGGCGGCAGGGAACCTTCTAGCTTCCAGGGCCGAGTACTCGGCGCCTAGTCGGACAATTAGTCGGGATACTCGGGATAGTCAGTCTAGTCGGGCTAGTCGGTGAGGGTCCTTCTAGCGCCTAGGCGGCGAGTACTCGGCCTTCTAGACCTTCTTCTAGAACACTGTTGGAATCAAAGAAACAATATATGTATTCAGTTCAAATGGGTATGAGCTAGGATTTTGTTGTGTAGCTGATTCTGAATACAGTCATTAGCCTATGGTTTTGATTGGTCTTAGATGTCCGGTAATAATTTGTCCACTTTATTATGTTCCATGGTCTTCTAGTGGATGTGCTTTCTTTTGCAAGAAGTTTGGAAAGTTTGTTTGGTTTAAATTTTATTTCCCTTCGGGGAGACCCCAACAGCTCAAGTTGCATACTTCCAATACTTTGACTGATGGCCTGTCCAAAGAAAAATGTGTCAATGCTGTTTTATTTTTTCATTCTTTGTATTCTTCCCTCCCTTTCCCTCGAAAGTCAGTCTGCCAAGTTGATCTCGGGGAGGGTTGTCTGGCACGTATTCCTTCTATACTTGATATCTTTCTTTCTATGAATCCGAGAAGCTAGCTATATTTGATTTTTTGTTGTAGGAAACATGATTAAGCTCTTTAAGGTGAAGGAGAAGCAGAGGGCTGAAAACCCAAATGGGACAGCACCTGTCAAGAAGCAAAGTGCAGGCGAATTACGTCTTCACAGAGGTATACCATCATTTCATGTATCCGGATCTTTCCCTTCTATCCTGAAGTTATTGGGTTATTATGTGTAACGCAATAGTGACAATTTGTTCCTTTCTGTTGTGAATGTAAACAGTGTGATACCATGTTATAAAAGAAAGTATCTCACCTTATCTCCCTGATTGTATCAGCATTTTTATCTACTAAATATTTTTGGGCTTTGTCCTGTAGATATGGGTGAACTGAATCTACCAAAAAGTTGCAGCATATCGTTTCCCAATGGCAAAGATGACCTGATGAACTTTGAGGTCACAATTCGACCTGACGAAGGATACTATTTGTAAGTAATCTTTTGCCAACCCATGTTTTCTTATTCCAGTATTTGCAGTTCAACCTACACTGGGAATTAGCATTAGGCTTGGAGCCCTACGCTACGTACAAAAGGACGATCTATGGCATTGTCTTTGGGTTTGATTTCAAATTCCTATTCAACTTGGCCCAAAGTAGAAAATAGTAAATCTTGTTTCACGCTATTTGGGTTACAATTGTTTCAAAGTTTAGTGCGTACGGATTGCAGTTGTTCTAAAGTTTTCTTGAGTGTGCATACTTGGCTAGCTCAAGCCTTTTCCTTTAAGTGAGTTTTCAATTAGCAGCATAGGGCTGTCAGTAAAGAAATCATGATGGTAAGCAACCATGGCAGATTATTGTTGGCTTCCAAATATCATCGACCCCTTTTCTCGAATAAACTGGGAAAGGCTCTATAGCCTGGTTAATATGCTCTTCCTTATTGCCGTAAATAGCTGAAGATTTTTTTATTGAGGGAAGTTTTCACCATATTTTGTTCACATACTCATTCATTGGCTTGTGGAATTTGTACTGACAGCCATCGGCTTTGAATTGGATACAGTTGGTGCTTGATCATGCCCACGAGCACTCTTTTTAGTGAATCTAATTGTAGTGCTTAAGATTTTGCCCATTTGTCTACGTATTACACAGGCTCAACTCAACTTATCTAACATTATAAGCTTACTTCATTATTAGAAATCTGTTTTGAAGGTTGAATGCAAGATGTACTTTTCTGCATGACTTTTTTTGTGTTAGTCTCTATGCGTAGGTTTCTGGTTATCTGGGTGGCATTATAATCATGCTTTTTGTGCTTCCAAGCTTGTAATTCTGTTTTTTTATCATGTGGGTGGGACCTCGATATATAACGACAAGCATTTGTTTCTTCTGACAGAGGTGGTACATTCATTTTCACTTTCCAAGTTCCGCCTATGTACCCTCATGAGCCACCAAAGGTTAAGTGCAAGACTAAGGTAAACATCTGATCCTGTTTCCCATAAACAAAGATTCTCAACAATGTTACTTACATAGTGCTGTTAATGCATTTAGGTTTATCATCCAAACATCGACTTGGAAGGAAATGTCTGCCTTAACATTCTTAGAGAAGACTGGAAACCTGTCCTCAATATAAACACCATAATATATGGACTATATCATCTCTTCACGGTAATTATATGCTCATTTTCGAAATAGGATATTCCGACTTCATTTTTAGATATTACCAACAGTCTGTGTTGACTACCTTTTTGTGAGCAGCAACCAAATCACGAAGATCCCCTCAATCACGATGCTGCTGCTGTATTAAGAGATAACCCGAAGATGTTTGAGTCCAATGTCAGAAGGGCAATGTCGGGTGGTTATGTGGGCCAGACACTCTTCCCCAGGTGCATGTAAGCGGCTATTTGTGCATTGAAATTCATTGCTCAAAGGTGCAGAAACTGTACATTGGGTTGGTGTTTTTGCTTTCCCGTGTATTCTGTGGGAACTAAAAACCTTGGGAAAGCATAGAAATGTGTTCCAGTTGAGAGTGTTGTATTCTGGTGTAATGAGATGATATGATTGTGATATTTTCTGTTTGCTACGACTTTCTTTTCCTAAATTGACCTTTTCATAAATTTGATATGTTGAACAATGGGAGATTGTGGCCTTATTCCTTGTGTCTATATATGGTTTTACTACCGGATTTGATTTTTCTCTAGACAAATCTGATTATCATCATGAGGTGACGAGGTTTCTTGGATAACTATTGTCAGAGCCGTATGAGGGGGGAGGAATTTTGTGTTCTTCGTTTTTCTCCTTTTCTTTTGTTTCAAATCAAACAAATTTTGTGTGGATTATGTGTAAAGGTCGATTCTCTTGGCCAATCTTGGAATCTCCCCAACTTTTGCAAATGAGAGGTTGAGGGCTCAATTTTGACATCCACGATGGATGTGCCCCCCTACCCATTTGCAGGTTCGTATCCCGTGGCTTACCTGTACTCTACAATGCTCTATCCTGGAGGAATATGCTAGACATCAGCAGATAAAACCTTTGGATTCTTTTGGGTTCAAACTTCAAACTAGAGAATAAAGCTTATGAAAAAAGGTACATTGAGAGAGTTCACAATGCTGCTTGGTTTTGATTCTGCTAGGTGATAACGGTCCAGTGGGATGTTTGCTTTTAACCCTTTAGAAAGAAGCTCTGGAAAGACATGCCGCTCGAGATCAATTCCTCTCTTGCTTGGGATTTGTAACGAGGGTCAACACACCCTTTTCTCATCAACTTGAGAATACATGTCTTTATCATTGGACAGTGGAATTCGTCCCTTCGTAGTCAAGATGCGCATTAGGTGGCCCGGAGACTTGATTATCAAAAAAAAAAATTGTGCCATGGTCAATGGCGGTGCTAGGTGATTCACAAGCTAGGAAGTTAGACACACAGAATAAATAATAATCTACAGCCGTAAATGGCCGGGCAAAAATTCCTAAAAGTAGATTAGGTACCAAATTAATAAACAGTCAACATGCTTCTAAGCACAACAAACTATACAACAATCCATCTGGTTTCTTCTTCTGCTACCAAAATGACTCTGCACATCAGAAGTTTTTGTCCACTATAATTCAATCCTACATGGACAACAAGCATCATTCTGCAATTACAGAGGTCCAAAAAGTTTTTGACCCTCCTGCTGAGGAAAGATTAGCCCCATGTGAGATTAAAATTGGAGATCCACAGAAGGTACTGGGATCAGGAATTAGACGATAGTCTCCTCACTCTTCCTCTGACGAACCATTTCGCGATTTCTTAAGCTCCCAAGGTGGTAAGCAGCCTTTGTACTGGGAGTGTAAAAACAACGAAGATATCGAGACCTGCCTCTCCCTCTGGTGCATTGAAATGGACGAAAAGCAACTGAAGGACCTTGTCAGTCTCTTCTTTTCAATGTCATAGCCTTGGAAATTTGGGTCGTGCCGCACGGCAGAAGTTTTAAGCGCCTTAGGGAGTATGTAGTTGCAGAGCGAACCTAAAGGGAACACCAAAAAAGGAAAAGAGAGGCTAAGAATGAACTCTAGCAACCACCATAACAAGAGGTGTATGTAGCTTCCACAAGTCTTGCTAACTAGTCCCAATTTGTGTTCCACATACTTCCAAGATTATTAACGTATCCATATACACTTTTCACACTTGTTAGACACATCTCGAAGCTAACTGAGACCCATTAAGATAATTAACGTATCCATATACACTTGTCACACTTGTTAGACACATCCCGAAGCTAACTGACACCCATTGGACCATGATTAGCATTTTCCTTGCACAAGGTTTTCATGATTGCTAATAAAAAATGAGGCGAGAATAGATTTAAGGAGATCCCATATTTTGACATTGAGAACGTGTCTGGATCGTGTATTTGTGGGGGGATCTATATAGGGAAAGGAACGTGTAAAGAAAGGATCACTGCTCAAAACAACGATAAAAACAAAATCTCCATGCCAATAATGAAAACCTCATTTTGAGTTGAAGCACAAAGGAGTATATCTTCTACAGAATATAAATAAAAGGTGTTATTCCAGGAAATTTTGTAGGTGCACGCGATGCACAAACGCACAAGCATGAAGAAGAAAGCTATAACTCTTTCTAGTCAAATTGACGGGCTAAAAAAAGTTTGAGGAAATGCATTTAATACCTATTCTTGCTAGTCGATTGACCCATCTTGGTATCCTGTTTCCTGTAAGCTTGTAACATATATCCTCACAGAAATGGTTGCAGTTCTTTACAATTAAGTGATATGTATCGCCATTGTAGTTTGAGGACTGATACTCCATGAACTCTCTAAACTGGAAAGGGTCCAAGTATGTTGTTCCCATGAAAACTGACTTTTTGAACTTAAACCCAGGGCATTTCCGAGGTTCAACCTCAAAGACACCAGTTGTTGGATAGTCATGGGCTCCAAAACCATATTCTACCCCATGAACTGCACAAATGCGCAAATGAATAATCAGAAAATCTTTGCTTCATTTTGGTGAAAATGACTAGATATGGAAAAAGAGACACACAGGCACACAGCAAACTTTCGATCACTCATTATTAGACCTTTCGTACGAATGTCCAAAAGGTTTATGGTGTTTACCAATGTACAAAATATGTTGGAATTCATAAGCTACATACTGAAACTTCTGAGCAATATGAGATTTCGAGTTACAGAGAAGAGAGGTGTAATTTGTGTTTCAAAGCAGATTGTTTTTGTAGAGAACAGAAAATGAAGCCATATAGAGAAGAGAAAAAGTGACAAAGTTTGTCCACTTGAGATGAGACACAGAATTTTAATCTATGTCAGATGAAAGAAAGTAACTATTTTGGCTGCACTGCTCAATAAATTATGTAAAACTTTCCCCAATAAACTGGAAGATCATGTAAAGAATTTATCCATAGAACGCAAAATGAGCCAACATGCCTATCACAATACAACACTTGTACTGTGCTCTGCCCATTTTCTCTTTCAAGATGCTTACGGATGAATGGCGGGCTTCAACAAAAGTTACTACTTATAAATTATATGTGCAAATGAATGCACATGTAGATAACGGTTGGCCTATTTGATGGCCTTACTAATTCCCTTTTACATCTCATTGTAGGGTATAACTAGTGAGACGAAGCAACTTAATGAGACCATAAGTCATGGTCTAAGCATATAATTGACTCTATCAAGGAAACTAACCAACCACGTAACAAGACAGGAGGGGAAATGAACTGTCCTTTCACAAAAGGTATCCCCAGTTCTCTTAATGCTTTTTCTGCACCACAAACTTCGTTTATCTGAGCTTGGACTGCACAGCTCGGTTACAGGTCTCATGTTTCTAGTGATTCTCAATAATGATTGGTCAAAACAAGTAGAGTAAGCTGACCTTCAATGCCAGTGTGGAAGACACCGAGTCCTGCCCAATAGAAATAACCATTGGCAGGCGTCAAGTCATAGACATTTAGATACACATGTGTTCTGCCTGGATCATAGTCTGTTGATTTCACCTCTGGGAACAAGCGAAAATTGGTAACTGATTTGCTTCGTAGAGGAAGAGGTATGATTGAATGCCCGCCCTTCTTTGATCCAGGTTTCATACTTGAGGGTGAAACCTGGATCGATCAATACCTTGTTCCAACCTAAAATGTAGAAACATAAGCATAAATGGTCTGTATATATACATTTTTTGAAAAGTATCGATGGTCTGTATATTGAGAACCATCTCACGTAGTGTAACCCAACTTTGAGATAAACAACACGTAAGTATAAATTAGAGTTCGCGGACGTCACACAACCAAACACGATGCCACACCTGATACCACGCCACATGGTCGACATAAAAGAAGATTTCTTCAACAAATGACAAGGGTGTTCCAAATGGCACCATCTAACTGGGCTTCCTATGGTATATCGTCTAGAAACACAACTCCACTCGAGCAATGATTCGAGGCTGAAGTGTGCAGGACACGTCTATTTCCTTGAGACTAACAAATTCAGGACACAACTATTTTCTCCTTTTCCCCCAGTTATCTCCACTAAAATGTCGTCTGTGTGGCAACCCCCCTCAGTTCAAGCCAGCAGCTCACAAATCATGAGGTACTTCAGATCCACCACTAGTGTAGCCAAATTTGTTGCTAGCATAGACTAAACAAATGCATTATGTAGCAACACTAAATCAATTGTGATATCTGTAATCTATTATATTTTTTCAACTCATGCATCCACCCACAACAAACGTTTTACACCTATGTTTAGCGCATATACTCAGTATAATGGCACTATGTAGCAACTTTCTACATTAAATCAAAGAAAATCAGAAGCAACCAAAAGATGGAATAGCACATGAAAAGGAAATATGTCCGTGTAAGAATTTGTGAAAACACCAGAAAAAACTAAAATGGCGTCACAGACACAGACAATAATACAGATTCACAACCCTCCTTTGCTTGCATTGACCCCAGCAGTCCCTAGAAATTCTACATCCAACAAACCAAGTTATCAAGATATTTGGGTATGCACAATTGGGATAATCACCAAATCTGAATGTTTCATATTCACCAAGTAAAGCATCAACTAAGTAAATGTACCTGAAAAACCAGCAGAATGTCTAATAAAGATACATGGGTAAGCACATGACTACCTCTACAGATTTTCAAAAATGGAAAAAAAAAAAAAAAAAACGACACCTCAAAAAGAAAATAAATACTCAGAACAGTAGATCAGGTTCATACATAAGGAAGCCCAGAGAAAATCGTAGCAATCAGAAAGCTCCCAATTGTATGAACAGATATCAACAAACCCATCAAAGTAAAGTGAAAATCAAGAGACCCATTTACCTTATCAAGAGAAGAAACCCATCAGAGCACGACAGAAACGCATTTCCAATAAAATGGAAATCTCACCACTCTCTCCCTCACCACCAAGAGAGCACCTGGGAAAGAGAGTGGAGGAAATGTGCCAGAAACCCACACATCTGCTGAGAGAAAATAGCAAAAGCGTGAGAGTACAAAGGGTAAGTTTGGCTAAAGAAGTTAAGTTGCTTTTTACTGTTCATTTTTTTTGTTCTTATTCAATTTTTTTTTTTTTTTTTAGTTTTGCGTCAAACTTTTGCGACCTATTGATTCGTCTTGACGAGAGGAATCGGAAAAGTAAAAAATTTTGACCGAAACTCTTAAATTTTTTCAAAAATACAGAATAAGTCCAAATAAGCAGCTTATTTTGACTTATTCTGTATTTTTGAAAAAATTTAAGAGTTTCGGTCAAAAAATTTTACTTTTCCGATTCCTCTCTTCGAGACGGATGTATAGATCGCAAAAGTTTGACGCAAAACTAAAAATACAAAAAAAAAAATGAATTAAGGACAAAAAAAATGAACAGTAAAAAGTAACTTAACTTATTTAGCCAAACTTCACCAAAATACAACTGTGTCGTTCCAATATCCAGTCAAAGACGGTGACAGATAAAACTGAAAAGGTACATCAAAATGAAATGAAGAAAAGATCCAGCGATGAGAGAGAATCTCTTTGATGTGAACTTCTTTTTTTAAAACTATTATTTTTTACCATAATTTTATACTCTTTGAATTCGTCTTGACGAAATAAATTTAGAAACCACAAAATTTTGACGCAAAACTAATAAATGCAATTTTTTTTGAATAAGGACAAAACGAAAAAATAAAAAAAAAACCAAAATTTTCAAATTAGCCAAATCCCCCCATTGCTAGCTTATCTGATTTCGTCTAAATTTATTGTTAGATTTTTTTTTTTTTTGTGGCAAGTTTGTCTTTCATAAGGGTTTGTTAGTTTGTGTAATTTTTTGAATATTAACTGTATCAGTAAAAAGAATGAAAAGACAAAAAGACATAGTTAGAGTATCAATATGTGGTTTAACAACTTAACTTTAAAGTTAAAGTAGAGAGTAAACTCCTCCAAAACCTCAAAAATCAACCTCATCAAACGAACTCACCAATTTGAAATTTTTTTAACTTTGCTACGGTAACTTAACAAATTTGACGACTTACTGTTCACTCACCAAAAGAGGAGGAGAGAGAGAAGAGTAAAAGTTTGAATAGAGAATCTGATTCTGTGATTTTTTGATAAATTGACTTGCTAAAGTTTGAATGGAGAGTCTGATTTTGTGAATTTTTTGAAAAGTGACTTCCTAATTTATAAGATGTGTTTTTTAGGTTAAATTTGGTGTTTTTTTTTTTTTTTTTTGTGTTAGATAAAGATGCCCTTAGTCCATATTAAAAAAAATCAGATTATTTTTTGCCTTTAATACGTTTTTAAATTATATCTTGTCTTTAATAAAATTTTCAACTATCATTATTTTTTACTTTTTAAATTCCTCTAAAGATACAAAAAGTCCGGGAAAAAGAAAAACAGAGGTTCATAACGGGGAAAAAAAAATTCAAAACAAAGTTAGGCCGAACCCCACCTTACGAATTTATTTATGAACTGTGTTATACGTATATCTAGAGTATTTAATTATGTATCCAGCGAAATTACAAAAATACTTTTTACAAAAATGCTTACCTACCGTGCATGATATTTTGATAACTTTTCTTCTACAAATATAAAGCAGAAATTATTGTTTCATTTTTTGGTCCTCTCCCATTCCAATTAACATGGCATAGTACTTAGGAACAAAGGTCTATTTAATTTTTTTCCCCAAAAAAGAGTCCATTTAGATGACGAAGGGAGATTATATATTAGGGGTGCTTTGGGTAAAAAACCAAAAAGTGATTTTTAAAAAAACCATTTTGTCCTTATTCAATTTTTTTTTGTATTCGTTAGTTTTGCATCAAAATTTTGTAGTTTCTGGATTCCTCTCGACGAGATGAATCTAACAAGTATAAAATTATGGTCAAAACTCAATTTTTTTTTAATAAAGCCAAAATAGGTGGATGATTGGCCAATAATCCACCTATTTTGGCTTTATTAAAAAAAATTAATTTTTTTGAATAATTTTATACTTGTTAGATTTGTCTCGTTGAGAGGAATCCAGAAACCACAAAATCTTGATGCAAAACTAACGAATGCAAAAAAAAAATTGAATAAGGACAAAATGGTTTTTTAAAAAACCACTTTTTGGTTTTTTATCCAATAGATTTTCAAGATTCACGAATCTTATTAAAATGGATAAAAGGACTGGACGTATAACTTTTTTCTGTCTCCTCCGCTCCCCTTTTAGGCAAATAAAATAGTGAATTGGTTATATTTGAATTCTTCAAAAAGGATCAACAACTTGAGACGAATGGAGTATTTGAAGTTTGGACTCTTTGAGCAGCCAGGATTGGCCAACTAGCTAATCAAACCTTGTTTTGATTAGTTTTCTTAATTTAAATCTATTCTTTTTTTTATTTATCAAAAAAAATATTCTTTTGGTGTTGGTATTGTTATGCTAAGTTATTACATCCAATGCAAATCTTAATTTTCCTGAACTGGATGCCAATCTTAATTTGATTTATTATTATTCTCCGAACCAGTCTTTTTAGACTATTATCTTCCTAAAACTTATATTAGGACAAGGATTAATATAAGATTAAGACCTTAAGACGAGGATCACCAACTCATGGCTTTAAATCCTTTGATCAGACTTTGATGTTACATTGAGTGCCAAATCTTATGTGAATTTGGCTCTACTCTATTTGCATCAAATTTGACTCTTCATGCCAAAACTATTTTTTACCTTTTGAGATTAAAAAGTAGGTTTTTGTGCTTAAATTTTGAAATTTGACATAAAGATTGGAGGTGTCAAATTGCACATCAGCCTTCAAAAGAAATGGCATCTTCCAATTTGAAGCAAATGTCGAAGATGATTGTTGCACGTTAGGGTTGTGTAAACACGGGAAAATTATTAATTGCTCATGGAACACCGCCCACCAAGTGTGTGGGTTCCACACCAATATGTGGTGTATAAGACCCTTGAAATATCATGTGGCGGTCCTTCAAAAGCGAGTGACTGATAATTAAGACGATCTGGTTGCTTTTGGTTCAATTATATCAAGAGTTTAAATTATTTTTACCGCCAGTGGAAATAAAGTTTTCCTCAAAATCGATTGCAATGCGCCAACATGTTCATATTATACTGTATTATTTAGGACCACTGTTTGGACACACGGCGCAATGCAATCGATTTGGAGGAAACATCTATTAACACCGAAAATCATAATAAAAAATATGTTTGGAACTTAGAGAAAGAAATAAAATAATTAAGAAAGAAATTACAGAGATAGTAGAAGAGAAATTGAGAGGAAAGTTGAATTGAAATTTAAATTTTCCTTTCTCATTTTTAAGAGCCAAACAATAGAAGGAATAATTTTAAATATGTTCCTTTCTTTCCATAATTTCCTAACAACCATAAAATCCGATTTACAAATGAAATTGAACTCCGGAAGAAGGCAAGAGGCGGTCGAATACGTGGTGTTGGTATTTGGTAACCGTGGATTTTTAACTTGAGAAGATCTCAGCCGTTCATACACACAGCAGTGTTTGTTTTTGAAAGGTTTACTTTATTCAGATATATAGCCTCAGCATCTTCTTTTTCCTGTGCTCTCTGTTGCCTCGGCGCCATTAGTACAGGTCTCTCTCTCTCTCTCTCTCTCTCTCCGTGTAGGTTTTTGTTGAGTGTGAACGTGTGTTCAAGATGATAATTTGATTGTGTATTTGATCTGTTGTACTTTTGTTTAGAGTTTGATTTGTTTCCATTAAAAGTTAGAGCAAGTCCATGCCAAAATTAAAATTTGGCATCAAGAATGGCGAAGCTCCCTCCGCCTTTGTGCCAAACTCAGTGCCAAATTTTGGCAATGCAATACGTGGTGCCAAGTATAGCATCCAATTTGGCAATAAAAAAAGGAGAACGGGATTAGTTCATTAGTTTGCATCTCAGATTGTGCTAAAATGACATCAAACTGAAGCAGCGACATTTTTTTTTTTTGTTTGAGTTTTTGATATCGTAGGAAGTCAAAAAATGACTTTGGCAATGCCATTCTTGGCACCAAAAGGGTGGACTTACTCTTACCGAAAAATAGTTGAAGTTTCGATTAGCTTAACAAGTTATTTTTTGAGTAAAAAGTAGAATGCATATGATTATATATTTCAGAGTTCAGACCCTCGTCCATTTTCAAGCAATTAGACATTCTTCATTATGATCTGAGAGAGAGAGAGAGAGAGAGAGAGAGAGAGAGAGAGAACTGAGAACTGTGAACTTTTACTTAATCTAGGTTACCAACAGCCCTTAGATTAATCACTGCACTGTTTTTTTTTATATATTATATTTTCATTGCATTGCCAAATTGCTGTTTCAATTGCAATGTGTAATAGCAAGAACCAAGAAGAACTCAATCTATGAACAAAGTGAAATTGCTGCTTTAATAGCAATAAGCATTACCAAACCAAACCGAGCCTTATGTCCCAATCAATTGGGGTCGGCTTATACCAATAAGCATTGATTTATCAAAATGCATTCCTCATGCTGGTTAAAATCAGACTGCCTAACAGGTTTTTTTCCGCATAAAAGAAAAAATTGCTGCTTTAATAGCAATAAGCATTACCAAACCGAGCCTTATGTCCCAATCAATTGGGGTCAGCTAATAGCAATACGCATTTATCAAAATGCATTCCTCATGCTGGTCAAAATTAGACTGCCTAACAGTTTTTTTTTTCGCATAAAAGAAAACTTGGAGGAATAATCGATTATATTGATCATTTCAGATTGATTGTTGAAGAAAGGGCTTTCGGACACACTGGGTTGGATACCAAGTCATCAAAAAAAGGAAAGTATTTTCAAAATCTCTGATTATATTTTTGTTGGATTGAAGAGTTTGTACGCTATTGAGCTGAATGGAGACTGAGAGTTCACCTGCTGAGCCTTCCAAATTAATGGCAACTGTAGAGGATGGAGAACCTGTCAAGTCTTCAAAACCAACTTTTTCTACTAAGGTTCTCTCTCGTCTCTTGCCCTGTAGGTGTAAATATGTGGTGCACACACAATATCAATGAAAATACACAACACAAACAATTGAAACTCACTTTGTCTGGTTGTTACTTCTATATGGCTTTTTACAGGAAACAACAATTGCTCCTCAGCTTGATTGGTCAGCTTTTATGCACATGCAGGTTGGAGATACTATATCTTGGATTTGAATTTTCTGTTCTCTGCGATTAACTTGTTGAATTCATGTAGTACTAAATTCAGTAGCTGACTTCTTACTTTTGAATAGGCATATCACCACAACCCGCATTTTGCTGCTTCTTATCCACATTCATGGGTAAACCAGGTAATTAATCAAGTTTGAGAAGCTATATGTTCCATGTGCTTTACAATTGAACAACCAACAAAATCCATATTTTGTATTTACTGGATTTCAGTATCCGGCAGCAGGATCTTATGCCACCCCAACTCAGTATCCTGGGTTATATCATCCTAATGGACTTCATAATCATCGTAATGCAGTTATTGTAACCTCCTAACCTTAACTGCAGCCACTCATTTTTCATATAATCTTTGGATTTGGTATTCTAAATTTTGCTATGTTTGAATATTTCTGTTACTTGTTTAGGGGTTGACATTATTCACAATTCCAGAGGCAGAAGGAAAGATATTGTATGACAAGGACTGGGAGCCAAAGGGAAAGTGCAAGGGAAGATTAGGAGATGTGGGACAGGGTGGAAGGTCAGGAGAAAGTGGAAAGATAGATGGGAGGTCTGGAATTGACTGTGATCTAGAAAGGTGATGTTATTTCTGATAAAGACATACCAGGATGTTGTTGTTATCACGAGTGTATGTATTTTTTCGCTTTTGCTAACTCAATTCTGAAATGGACTTTGAACAGTGGAACTGCGAGCACATCACACGAATGTGACAAATCTAAACAGGTATACTCACATTTAATGCCTTACTTTTGTTCCGATAACTTATTTTGTGTGACTTCGTCCTCTCAGTTTGTAGTAATGATGTAAAATACTTCACAAAAAAAAAATTCAGTTATTAGGACAATTTAAATCTCTGTATGCTTTCCTGATTCTCTGGAATACTATCCATCGCCTTTGTTCCGTGGACCTTGTGAGTATTTGTACAACATTGCTGATTGCCTACACTCTAAACTCCCTTTTTTGGTTTTTTCTCATTCAGGAGTGTCCTGTCATGAAGAAGCGAAGAGTTGATCAGATGCTTGCTGATGGTATTTTCAAACTTCCAAGTTCTACTTTAGTACTTTTACATGTGATGCTTTATTAGATTCATGACTTCAGATCATGTACAGAAGCGAATACTGACGACAAGAATACTGTGAGTGCTAGCTATGGTGGAGTAAAGTATCAAGTTTTGCTCCAAGAGGATAAACTCTTTTCCATGCCTGCATCAAATGGGGACATGGGGATCAGCTCTAAAGGATCCTCTCCTGCATCCAATTTCATGACGAACAACCCTAATAAACCATCTGGGGCTTCAGTGCCAGTGGCGTCAGCTAAAATGGTTGCACCTAAAAAGGTCATGACAGCACAGCAGATACAGGTATGTAGAGAATGGTCTGATCAACTAGCATGATAGTTAGGTTTAATATTATTTGAGAGGGAAATGCTGAATTGAGCTAATGAAATAATAGCAACTATGTCACTCCAGTACATTGACAACTGTCTGATCCCGATGTCATTAGATTTTAGCTGGTGGTAAACCCCTCGTCCTTGATGTCGTTGGACTAGCTACGCAAAAGATGGATCTTCCTCCCTCCCATTCTTTTGTTCATCTTTCTAATTTGGGGTGTTCAGATTCCCATTATGCATGTCCACTTTGAAAAGTAGAAGCATAATAAGGTTTTCAGAAGTTACCCTTTGTAGATAGTTCTCCTCAATCCCATTTTTTGTCCATCTTTCTAATTTGGAGTGTCCCATAACGAATGTCCTCCACTTCGAAAACTGAAAGCTTAAAATTAGTAAGTTGTCTAGATCTATCCCTTATAAATGGTTATGGCTAGAAATGGGGACAGTATTCCACTTGCTATGTGGTTTTAAACTTGCAATTCATGGAATTTTGCAGCACAGATTCTAGCTTGACTTAAAGTTTCAACGTGCGGTCTCATTGGATGCTTGTTTTTCTACTTGAATGGTTCCCTTTACAGGATGTACCTAAACTACTGGATGAAAGGAGGAGATTGCAAAATAAAGAGGCAGCTAGGAGATTGAGAGATCGCAAAGAGGTCTGTAAATAGTATTTAGAGTTTATCAGGATACAGTTTGTTGAAGTTAAAATTATATTGCTGTAAATTGGTAAGTCCATCTATTCTAAGGCATGAAATGTCCTATTAAACAAGAGGGAGAACTCCACTCCCAAGCCACTTCTTTTTCTTAGAAACGGCAGAAGTGTTGGATAGGGGTAAAAACTGAAAATGTGTTAAACATCATCTGCTATAATGTCGGTGATGCCATCCTCACTCCAACTTTAATTTTTTTTAGCCTGTTAGGTTTTGTTTAACTCTTTAACATGTCGGTAAT
Source organism: Vaccinium vitis-idaea (assembly GCA_963854785.1). Taxonomy (NCBI): domain Eukaryota; kingdom Viridiplantae; phylum Streptophyta; class Magnoliopsida; order Ericales; family Ericaceae; genus Vaccinium; species Vaccinium vitis-idaea. Next base: position 2,584,259 of record OY978215.1, on the reverse strand, counting down.
CGGTATTGCATTTCTTGTGCTCCCAGGAACAAAAAGAAATAGAAGCCATGGCGGATAGATTACGCAAGGAAACTTCCATGCTCACAAAAAACCTAGCGAGATATTCAGAGATGTGCTTGGAGCTCAAGGAAGAAAATGACGGCTTATTGGTTAATTTCCTGAACCCTAATCCTTTGTTTTCCCCTTTCATCTATTTCCTGTTTTTGCATGGAAGTAGACAAGTAGTAAGTAATTCTTGATTCTAAAGATATTTTTAAACCTTGTGATTTGACATCTTCACTATGTGTCGGGAACTTCAAAGTCCAAACCCTATCTATCCGAAAGTAATGAAATAATCCAATTCAAATCATTAGGTCTTTTTCCGTTTCTCATTGCCTGATCATTTCAAATTTTTTTTCCCGCTGATGGTCCTTTCACAATATGACTGGAAGTTGATCTTTCGTTCGTTTCACGGTGGTAAAACATGTATAGCAAAAAAGCTAAAATAAGTGGTTCCTCTACTCACAGTAAGGGAGTGCCCTGTGTTTTTGTTATAAGGTTTCTGTGTGTTTGAAATCATGAAGTATAATTGATGAAATGGTTTGCTGATGGAACAGGAAGAACTAAAGCTGTTGTATGAGGCAAATGCTTTCTCTACACCTAAGGATGAGGATCATTACCAGTGTCTTCAACCGGTTCGTGAAGAAAACAACAACCGCAATCAAGAATCTTCGAGTGAGCACAAGTCGTCGCTTACAGATCCATCAACACCTGACGCTTAGATTTTCTTGTTAGAGCTAGAAAGTGTACTTCTTTATCTGAAGTCTCCGAGATCTAATTATCCCTTCAAACGACCACACTCGCAATCAATTTGCAGAAAGTAAAGGAGTCTTGCGTCTCTTTTGACACAATCGGATGTGGTATTTAAGTGAATAATTTTCTTACCGGCATTTGTCCTTCATACAGATTCTTATGATATCCGCTTCTAACGATGTTCTTTCTTATTGCTTACTGGAATAAATTTGGGGTTATGGGCTTCTGAGCTTCTGAGAGCTCTTAAAATTTCAGTAAAATTTGATCAGGAAGAAAATTAGCTTCATTAATCATTAGGGTCCTTTTTCAGGGTTCAAAAGCATTCTTATTTTTTCTCTCAAGTAAGCGGTAGAATTATTAAGACGAGGGAAAATCACAAATAAGGAAGGGAATACCAAAATTTGATGTCCCATCCACCCATAAATTAGACTCATAACAAAAAAGAAAAAAGAAAAAAAAAGGCACTGGTAGCTAAATGATGAGCTATCCAATTTCCAGTTCGGAGCACATAGCTAAGTTCTAGCTTCCTGAAATGTTTGGACTCTTGCCTTAACATCATCTCTAATAAATTCATGAAAAGCCAAAGTACTTGAATCACGGCAAATTGCCTTCATCCCTTCCAAAACAATTTCATTGTGATGCGGCATGAAGAGCTGACAATTTAGCTGAGACGCAGCATGAAGAGCTGAGGCGCGTCACAATTTCATTCTAGCAGCTAGAGACGCGGCATGAAGAGCTGTTCCATTTGCTTTTCAACCTCTTTGACAAGCCAGCACAAACTGGCCCAATTTATCCCTCATTACCACGCCGCACCCAAAAACCACCTCTGGGCCTGAAAAATGGCGCCATCAAATCTAACTTTCAGCATCCTGCAGTAATGCTTATTTTCCGAGACACTTCTAGCAATTTCTTGTGGCATTTTATTCCTACCACCATGCCAAACCTCATTTCTAGCCAGCACGACATCAGTGCTTCCGAAGCTCATCAGCTCTAGATCTCTGATCTTCCATGGATATAGCAAAACCAGTTTCTCAAATCAGGACCTGCACAGACAATCACTTTGCGGAAGTTGCTATTACTGAAAGCAGCCCTTGCAAAAACAGTTTTCTCCAAATATGGAAGAGGATCCAAAGCCAGTTAAAGAGCTGAAAACGCAAGTGACAAGTTCGTAATTCATCCACAACCACAGCATGGTCTGTTGTTATTCATCGTTAGCGGCCATTTTACAACTTCATCAGCTTCCTTGAATTGCTGTTACTGGCAGCCATCCATCACTCCAATTGTGTGCATTCTTGTGATCTTGTAATACAGGTAATGTAGTTAGGGTCTTAATTCTACCGTGCACATTGAGCTTTGCAATTGAACTGCTAACCTGTTGGATTGCAGAGGATAATACAGCATTGATAAATCCAAGAGTTGGTGCAGTATTAATTACCTGGCAAGCAAGGGCCTCAAGTACCTTTTTTGTCAGGGTTTGAACTCTCACCCGCTTTCTATTTCTGTATTGGATCAGTCCGTACAGGGCTTTGCCCCAGCTATAATCTGGGCCCCTGCCAGTGGACAATGTATGGATCCCCAATTAGGGGGTTCATTGAACCTAAACCAAGTTATTAAAAATATAGCGTCAATACGTGGGTGTCCCGGTCATGTGAGTTCAAATTGGACTTCGCACTGAAAATCACAGCCATCACAAGTGTTAGCCACCGCACTACTCCATCAATCACGATGCTGAGAAAATACAATGCAACAAATATGACTGGTGCCGAGTTGATATTTTTTGGCCATGCTGACATTCAGCTTATGACCCCTCCGACAGAGTGCTGTAATACTAATTCCCCTTGACCATGTCATCCAGTTCGAAATTCAAGCAGTCCAAGATTGAATATATAGCTTCTGTTTGCGAATGAAATCTATAGCCAGAGGTGAAGATGTGAACTCTGTTCTTCACATATACCCAACTGCAACCAGCAAACTTCTTCACCTCTTTTCCTCTCATCTTCTTCCTTATCCTCCCCATCTCAACCCACTGTCCCTCTGCAGCATAGACATTTGCTAATTGCACATGTCCTGCCCGATTGTCGTCTCCAATCCTCAGTAGCTCATCCTCTGCTTCTCTAGCAAGTTCTACATTCCTACTTATCTTGCAGGCATTCAAAAAGGTCCCCAAAAGCACAGCATCGCGTTCTATAGGGATTTTCCTCATAAATTCGGCTGCTTTTTCTAGTTGATTGGACCTCCCGAACAAATCAATCATACATGCGTAGTGATCATTTCCGGGTGTTATCACATAATTCTCCACCATGGAATAGAAATACTTCTCACCCATTTCCACTAAGCCACTATGACGACATGCTGATAAAAGTGCAAGAAAGGTGACTTCATCAGGTCTGAATCCCCTCTCCAACATTTCATCGAAAATCTGAAAAGCTTCCTTTTCATACCCATGATGAGCATATGCAGCTATCATCACGTTGTAGAGGATTGAATCTCTAACAATAGCTCTTTCAAACAAAAATCTCGCATACATTATGTTCCCACATTTAGAGTACATATCAACCATGGCACTTATCAACTTCTCGTCAATTTCAATTCCTGATCGCAATACGTAACCATGAATTTGCTTGCCAGGACCCATAGCCGCTTGTAATGCACACGCACCAAGCCCACTAATGAGGAACAAAGCATCAGGAATGGTTCCTCCCTTTGCATTGAACTCCTTTAAAAGCTCAAAGACAGCTTCACATTGCTGGGACTTCACATACCCGGAAAACATAGCTGTCCACATGACAAAATTCTTGTCAGAAGATGAATCAAAAAGCCTTCTGGCTTCTACCATTTTACCTTGGAATGAATGTCCCACAATCAAGGAAGTGATTGAAAAGGAATTTTCCAACCCAATTGCTGCATGGACTGACTCTGCATACTTCATGTTACTGCACTTGGAATAAACACCGACAATACCACTACTTATGAATGGATTAGAACTCATCCCATCCTTTAAAACCCAAGCATGAACTTCCTTGCAAAGATTCAAATTCTTCAGACTAGAGCAAGCACTCAAAACACTAGCAAAAGTGTGCTCATTCCATCTGAATCCACTCTTCGACATACAACCGACCAACTCGATTGCTTCCTTACCGCCACCGTTTTGGGCATACCCTGAAATCAATGTGTTCCAAGACACTTCATCATTTAACTCCGGTTGGTTCCAAAATACATCTCTTGCCATTTCTAACTCACCTTCTCTACAACAAGCAGCCACCATCGCATTCTTCGTAACCAAATCAACACCTACTCCCTTACAGAAGTTAAACGCCTGACACACGTCTCGAAAACATCCACATTTCGAGTACATGTCAATGAGAGCACTCGTAACAAACCTATCTGCATCATTTCCAGTTTTAACCATAAATGACTGCAATTGCCTTCCATAACAAGGAATACATAACTTGGCCGTCAAATTAAGCATTGTTGTGAGAGTAAATTCATCAACTTTAACCCTATCAGACGCGGATTGCATATTCAAAAACAGTTTTAGAGCATGAGTTTCATACCCGTCTGTTCTTACAAACCCAGATAGCATTGAATTGTACGTGACCGAATCTTTCTCTGGAGCAGAATCAAAGAGGGCTTGTGCTTGTACCAAGTTTTGGGTTTTTACGTGGGCGCATATGATGGCGTTCCAAGTGAACACGTTTCGTTCAGGCATTTCGTCGAACAGTTTTTGGGCTTCTAGAATGAGGCGGCGTTTGGAGAACAAAGTAATGAGTTGATTGGACGTAAATATTTCTGGTGTGAAACCTGCTTTTATGTTATGGGCGTGAAATTTAAGCCCGTCTTTCAGCGACCTCATTTACATACATACACGCAGAAACGTGAATACGTGATTCTCTGGAATCTATCGGCAATCTTCAATCGTCCGTCCATCAGTCCGAAACCGAGTGAGCATCCGAATCCGTCACAAACAGGAATGGTTAAGCCCAAGTCCTGAGACCTTTTCTGACTCCTGCATTCACTAACGCCTCGACCGGAGATATATAGATACGATATAAAATTTCTTGAGAGATGGGCGAGATGTAAAATCCTTATATATTGCTCAGGATATCAATAGATGGAGAAAATCAATATCCGGTGTTTATGTTCAACGAAATATAACCATTAGAAAACACTTTTTTTTGTTGTTATTTTATCCCGTATGGATTGGGATAAAAATTGGATGGAATTTCAAATCCCATCCGAAATAAGGGTAACAAACATGGGATTTAGGTCCCACTCCATCCCACCCCCAAATCCCACCAAACAAACAGGACCTAAGGGCGTGTTTGGAACTTGAGGAAAAAGAAAGGAAAGCTAAAATTTTTCTCTCCTCTTGTTTAGTTTGGAGAGAGAGGAGAGAAAATAAAAAATCTAAGTATTGTTAATAGTGAAATTTTCCTCCCACTTTTCTCTCATTTTATTTTCTCATTTTCCATCCTTTCCACAAGTTCCAAACACACCCTAAGGCTCTGTTTGGAACTTATGAAAAGTGAAGGGAGGGAGGGCCCGGGTGCCTTGCACCGTGCTATGCAGAGGTGTTAAGTTTCTTATTTGCCCAAGAATATAAATCATTAGACATCAAAAAACTATTGTAAACTACTCATTTACAAGTTAAAAATACTTGTAACCGCGAAGAAAATGAACAACTATGCACAATGGAAAGTAAAAACAATACTACAACATATCATTCATCATGCTCTGATTCCGAGTTCAGCCCTTGAGGTGTCGTAATGCCTTCAATCTCACTGCTAGCTTGCTCCTCTCTACCAGTTGGGCCTCCAATTGAACGGGTTGCACCGTTAGGTTTTCCCTGCAACGGGCGAAAGACACCACCGACCACTTGGGCAGCTGGTAAAAGGCAGGGGGAAGAAGAAAGCAGTTAAAAGAAAAGGGAAAGCCACGTAGATGCAATTGCTGAAATGCAAATTGCAGAGAGTGAATAGTATCAGGTTTACAAATGTTGCAACAAAGACACGAGAAATAACATAAATACACAAGATAATAATTTCCAAGAATCTTCATTAGCAGTGTACCCCCACAAACCAATACCTGACCCCAAAATCTTGATTAGCAGTGTCTTTGCAAACTGTAATCCTCCTTGGTTTGCACTCACAAATTTAGTCTGCAAATCAAGAAATCTATCATACAACCAGATTTCAAAACTCACAGATGTTTAGGGAAATACAAAATGGGTAAGAGTCTAAAAGCAGAAGGTTAAGAAGGTTTCATGAAAGATATTTAGGCAATTCAGCTCATAAAATCACTCTCTATGTGACTATGTCCAACAGCCAAAGTATTTTACTTTTGCACTACTATAACACTCAGAAAGCCTGAATGAACTCTTTCTCTTCTTGTTTCTAATAACCAGTAGAGAAGATGAGAGCACAAAAATGCCTCAAATGGAAACCAAACATTTAGATCTCTTTCCCATTTCTAGTCCTAGCATTAAGAAGTTTAGCAGATAGGATCATTGCCTCTGCTAGCCATCATTCATAGCAGCAAATGGCCAATATCAATGGATATAAGAACACGAGAAAGGGCTTACCATCTCGCTATAAAAAAACCCCACAATTTGATCAAGTCTAGCTTGATGCCTCAGCAGAAAAGGGCGCAGATGGTTCATATACAAATTTTTTGCCCCCTGTCAAACAGCAAGCGGTGTGCATAAGCATGTTAGAACTTGGAAGACCAAGCCTTTGTCAGGATCAACATAATTATGAAAACTCATAACGCATTAAAGTAAAATGTACCCAAATTACGAGAAATAGAAATATAGAACCATTGATATCACAAATTACGAGTACTATCACTGTATTCTTCCTTGGTGCTTCCAAAATAAACTTACATCAACAGATGGAAGTTGAAGCCAAACTAGAAATGCCAACTTCATGTGGTAATAGAGTGGAAACCTGATGAAACCCCCCAAAAAAGACACCTATGAGATTGCATACCTCATGAACAGAGGAAGCCAAGAAAGACACTGGAAAATACAGAGATCGAAAAAATGAAAGAAGCACCAATTGGGTCGAAAAATATACCAGGAGAGAAATTTATCAGTGAAAACCTCGGCAATACTAAAAGATCCATATGCTGCATAAATATGTAAGCCTCGTGAGAAATATAAGGAGCAAAGCAATGAAAGAAAAATAGCACATAATCCACAATTTACTAGAGGAAGCTACGAGTCTGACAAAAATAACCCAAGTTTCTATATAGCATCTGATTACAAGCTTGGTCATCTGCAACTGCACAACTAGATAAATTGGTAATCGCCCCCCTCGTGGTTCAACATCCCAAAGTGCTTTTTAGACCATCAAACGATAGTTTACAAAGGTTTTCAGCAGTCCATCCAATGAATTAACTTGAACTCCTCAAATTCTCTAGTTTAAAACTCTCAGAATGATGTTTTCCTTCCTCACCAAGTAAAGCAAGTTTTTTAGGATCCACAACAGCTGACTATAAAATCTTAAAATCACTTCGTTTTTATTAATTCCCCGCATATGGAGTGGTTATACTGAAAGTGCTACTGAGGCACTGCCACAAGCCACCATCTTTGCAACATATTATGACAAATACAAGGTAACAAGTTAGAGAACGAGCAACACTGGCAACAACATTTCTCACCTGCCCAGTACAAAAGCCATCTTTGCTGCTCATTTTGGTCTCTTGACTCAAGTGCTTTAAATGTCGAGTACACCGGCAAAACAACCCCCACTGAACACCTGCGCGAACCATGATTTATAATGCATTAGCTACCAAAATATCATTCCATATTTCTCTCATAAAAAAAACTAGTCTCAGCATAACACATTTTACTTTCCTGGAAAAATAAAAAGAAACAAGAACAAGAGTACCGCTACTGTTACAATTGGCATAGCTGTCATTTGAAACGTTACATGAAACTATAAGCAGAAAGTAAGATAAAGACATGGGCATACTTTAAGGAACAATGATCCTCATGCAAACAATACTTCTTGTGAAGGTCAAAAGGAAAACATAAACATCAATTCAAAGCTTACGATGCTGTTCGAAGAACAATGTTGGAACCCAGGGGACAAAGAAGCAAACGCAGCCCAACCTGCATCAATTGGAACTCGACATCAGTTGTCTATGTTTCTTCCCAACAAATAGATAGAAGAAAAGAAACAGGAGAAACTGTTCAGTTACAGCCATGAACCACGAATAGGAATAAATTAAATTTGACATCAAATGTCCCATAAACAACTATAATTACTAAGTTTTAATAGTCTGCTATGGAGTGCTACATTTCCATATCGATTTATGGGACATGTATCACAATACTGCAATACAACAACCCAAGAAGCACTGCCAAAGACATGTATAATGGAAACAACATGACTATAGAACTGGGGACAGGACAATTTGCAATAATTAAGACATAGCCCAAGATGTGACAGGAGTCTCAAAAACGAATTAGACATGTTATCAATTCCAGTATACATACAAATATATATCCCTTTAATAATCCAAGTTAAGTTTCCCATACCCTCATATTAATTGCTATAATCAAGCTAGTTCTGAGATAAATTTAAGCATTTCATCAACTGCCGCGAGAATATATGTCCAGAGATGGACCTACATGAGATCCCATGGGGGGCACTGATCCCCACTCGATTTTGTAGAATTACATTAATTTCTTAGATATTTCAGTTATACAATAGATTTATGATTGTGTTCCATTAAAATTACTTTAAATTCCCTTTGTACGGATATTTGTCAACTTATTTCATCCAGTGCTAAATTTGTACACTATCTTTTAGTTCAAACACCTCATTTTCTAATTGCTATACATTACTTATAGCATGAAGTTATATATATAGTCGCCGATATGTTAATTTACCTTTAAAAAAATGTACTCCTATTAATTTAAGGAATTGAAAACGTGTTACTGTATACACAGGAATTGAAAACTTTCGGTTTACTAAAGTTGTGCCGCCACTGATGTAAATTTCTGGGTCCGCCACTGTATGTACACAGAGAAAACCCCAAATATTTTCCTTTAGCATGAGACATCGCAAGACTTAGGTTTCTACGATTGCCACAGTTGTTTTCTTGATACCTTGTGTATGTAAAACCAGATTCCTAGTATTCAAAACGAAATCAACACAAGCTCACACAGGACGCAGACAAGTCCGTAGCTAGTTCACAATTCTTATTGGAAACTGATCACCCGATGATAAAAAAAACTTTAATCGAAATTCAAACAAATCCTATTTCATGTGAAGTAAACTCAGAGAAAGAGGCTTACCTCGCTAGGTATATTCGATCCGAAAGCAGCCATTTGTCAAGGAGAATTCGACGGCTTCCAGTAATCAGAAATCGATTAGAATTTTTCTCTCTGTTTCTGACAGAAGATGAATTTTCCCGTTCGATTCCTCCGAAAGAACCATATTAGTAGGTTGATTTTTTTAACTTTATTCCAAAACAACGTTAAATCGCCTTTGCTAAACACGCCTTCTCGGTAATTAGTGGCGTAATTAACTTTTCGTTAATGATTAATTGTAAACCACGCTTTTAAAGATGTAAAAACGTGATTGTGAAGCACGCTTTCAAAGAGAGAAGAATTTTTCCAGCATCAGGCTTTTTCTGTTCCTTCTAGTCTCCATCACAGATCGCAAAACAAGAGCCACAAATCGGTTCAGTCGCCGGATCCGGGCACCCAATTGTAGGACTGCACCGCCGCTCTCCTCGTCGTTAATTTCGAGTTCTGTTTATGATATTTTTGAGTTCTGTTTTCAAATTAGTTTGTAGTGTGTGTGTGAGAGAGAGAGAGGGAGAGAGAACCAGAGAGAGAGACAGAGAAAACTAGAGAAAGAGATGATGGGTAGCGCTGGGATTGAGTCATGGAGGAGAGAGAGGCGGTGGGTTTGCAGCTGACTTGCACATATAGCCCCAAAGTCAGATGAAGATGAAGACGACCGGAGAAATTCTTAACATGGGAAAAGAGAAGCACGCCTACTGAAATCGTGTTTGCTAACGCTTTTGGGTTAAATTAATTATATTGGATTACCAGCTTAAGTAACAACAAAAGCGTGTTCCCAAAAAAAACAACAAAAGCGTGTTCTGCAAACACATTTAGCGTATTATGAGAATAAAGTTTAAAATCACACCTTTTAAGTAATAAAGTTAAAAAAACACACACAAAACGGTTAATGCCCATATTAGTACTAATGTGCACTAAAAGTACGGAATTTTGCTTTTCGGTCCCCATATTTTCCCTTTTTAAAATTAACAGAGCTATCCAATACTGTGGAGCTATTTTCTCTCATTTCGACTGGTTATTATGAACGAACACTGGTGTGCGGTTCTTGTGTGCACATCCGAGCCGTTGATCTCGGCAATCAATGGCTCGAATTTCATCTTGACAATGGATGACTCAAATTTACAAAATGTCGGGATGAAATTAGGACCGTTAAAAACACATTCGACACCTCGGATGCCGCACACTAGCACTCCCGTTCCCTTCACAAGACACTTGACAGAAAAGCCTCTACAGTCTCGACCGTTCTCGATCAATAATTGGTCATATTTCTAAAAGAATCTTTCCATTACGAATATTATTACTAATAATTTTGAACCAATAAAAACACTTTTGGATAATTGTCAAGTGTGAGCAACAACGAGCTAATTGTCTGTCTAATGATAAAGCTAATGCCCCTATATTCACTTCTCAATCATATCTCAATTGATTGAGGTATAAACTTCCATCCTCTAAATATCCCCCATTCACTAAGGATAAAGATAATCTCTTCCTACTTGAGTCAATACCAGGATTTTTCACTTTGGTCCTTGGCCAAAACCCTACCATATGGTTCAAAGGATATATTTGGCAGGTCATGGAGATGAACATGGATGGGTTGTCCATTCTTGTTGAGCTTGGATCTATCGTACAGCTTTTGGCATCGTCACTAGGTATGCAAACTTGTTTGCCAAGTTAACTATTCTTGGGTTAACCAAAATTTGCCCAAGTTTGTTGACTCGATTACTGAACGAGTAGACACTTTTAACTTAAGCTTATTCGTTATCAACCAAAGTGAGCTTTAACGTGGGTCAAGCTGTTCATGAACCCTACCTAACACTTGCAATTGCACATCACTAACATTTTGTGTTTTTTTCAGCTAACCCGCAGGCAAATTTTTTCATACTTCATACATAGAAGGTAAAATAAAAGGGAACTGAAATTTTATCTTGCAACTTGAGTTCAACAGACAACAGAGGAACTTAAACACCCAAATATATTATTGAAATGAGAGCTAGGTTTCAACTTCATTTTTCCTTGTTTGAAACTACATCACTTCACTACTCTCTACAAATTAGTACATTGTGAGTACAATTTCCAAGAACTTAATGGTGGGGGTTCAAAACCACCTTAGGGGTTAAGATTACAAGAATATGGGAATCACTGGGCCAAATTACAAATGAGGAAATAAATTGGCATCGAGGAAAATAATTACTAATGTACAAACAGGAATTTCAATACATCAGCGGACCACCTAATTAATGTACAACATACGAATCCCAATACATAAGCTGACTGCCTATACATCAGCCAGTGCTTCCAGAGAGCTCTCCAGAAAATGCACTCCCATACGATGTTGATCCAGTTTGAGAAACGGCGCCTCGAGCTTTTTGTAATTGTCGTATCTTAAACAGGTCTCTAGGGAGTGGTTGGCTTTGGACAGTTGCAGTATCATCATCTTGCCCTACAAAACATGATAACACCTTATAATCAGGCAATCAACTATTTTCAGACCACAAAAATCTGTACACACATGAATCTATATAGGAATATAGATACATATATCCACTGAAGTTAAAACTAGTGTGTATCGTCTAAGCAGTATGTTCAAGCATTGACATCAGTTTTGTAACATACCGTCTCGATCTTTCCTTTTCCCAGACTGCCTGTCTCTTGTTGTTTTGAAAGAAGAACCACTCGGAACTGGATGAGGCTTGCTTGATCCAGAAAGGTCACTCGTGCTTGGAGCAGGGCCAGTTTGCAACTGCTTTGAGGGATTTACAGCTTTTGGCCCGGTTGGTATGTTGCTTTGCAGACATATTGATAATACAAAATCAACATCTGGTGATGGACCTGGAAATTTCACAACGAATCATCAAGTATTAGTTACCCACAGCAGATTAGACAACGTCAATTGATTTCAGGTGGATAATAGAATAGTGCAAAACTGCATGTAGTGTATGAAAAGTCCAATTCACATTGAAGTCAGGCACCCATGCTGACAGGGTGGGCAGATATGTTAATAAGTTAACGATTTCCAGAAATTGAAAGTCTCCTCGTTATCTACGAAGCACAATTAGTTGGAAATGTATTGCTACAGTGCCAAACATGACTCTTGAAAACTTGGAAGTTCCCACGGACTGCATGTTTCTCGAATCGTCATGACTTAAATAAAAAAAATAGAAATCTTGTTGTACTTTCCTTGTTCTTTTTTTCATGTTTAAATCATTTTATCTTCAAGCATTTGCTAGTTGGGAAAATACAGCATGAGTATGTCATAGCAAGTAGATGCTGAGAGACTATCTTCAAGCGTTTGCTAATAAGGGATTGGAGGCTGGAACTCCAAGGAGGTGACGAAATCTTATGGGGTCAGATTGTGGAGAAGAATTAGAAGGGGATGAAAGGACTTTTCTTTCTTTTTGACACTTGGAAGGGTACAGGATGCAGAGTAAAAAAACTAGGCTTGATGTGTGGTATACAGGATACATGAGAATGCACTTGCTTCATACCATTGGCGGATGTCTAATTCATAATTAGTGCTGCATGCCAAGAACCCAAAAGTATTCGATTTGGATCCAATTCCTTCTTCTGTGTTTTGTAAATTCAAACAACAGAGTACGAAGAATTGAAAGGGAAGTTGGGGGATTACCTTCTACTGTTGGCAAATTGGCTAGAAATGCTAGCAATGCAGGTTGTGTTGCTTTCAAAAAATCATTAGGAGCATTAGGTGTTCCAACAGCAACTGGTGCAACACTTGAACCAGTCAACGTGCTTGAAGCGGCTGGAATCCCAGGTCCAGATGGGCCTGCGAAGAAACCAATACCTCCAGTCACAAAATAGCGCACCTCTTGGCCCAGCAATAACGCCAAGTAAATTATAAAAAAAATTTGCTGCATACCAGACTTTTGCCTTGGATCGTAAATCACCATCCTAGAAGTATCTGGATAAACAACTTTTGCAGAGGGATTTGAATTGTTCGCCAGTCCTGAAGAGCCTTTATCTATCCCCAAAACAAGAGGACTTAGAAAATGGCAAGAGAGAGAAACTAATACCACAACTTTTTCAAATGCATGCAACATAATATAGTACCTACAACAGCAGCTCCATTAGCCAAAGTGGATCTTTCGACTTTTTTGTTGACGTTTTTAGAAACCCACTGAAAACCAAAGTAGATGCAAGAATAAGAAGCATAAACGAAGTACACATAAATTATCCTACAGATCTAGATGGTCAGACACATGATCTGCTTTTCCCAAGGTTTAGGACATTTGCATTTATATGCAGTCTCATGTCTTTCTGATATTTATGGATTTCAAACAACAAAGAGCAATAAGACATTCCTAACTAAAAATCCTATGGGTACTATCGAAATAGGCAATACAAGGATTAAGCGGTAAGGCAACTTCTATAGATCTGGCCTATAAAAAAAACCTTCTACAGATATGTGTGTAACAAGATGAGAAGGCATATGCGGAAATTTCGGCCAAATGACGAAAATATACGACTAGATGCTTGGGTATAATACAAATCTTTGCTTGGACAACATGCCAGTACAAATTTAACTAAAATCAAGCACATCAATAATAGCAAGGAGACAAAAAGAACTGATGCCACTCCCAGTTCAAATATCAAATGAAGTACCTCTTGCCGTGCCAAATGATCCAAATCCTTAGAAGAGCAAGGCCAAAGATCCATGAAACTATAACGTGACACAACATCTTGCAGTGAACTATCTAAAAAAGATTGACTCTCTTCCTCTGTTCTGGAAAGCGCTTCTTTCCTTCTTTGCTCAACCTGTTCAGGACCCATAAGTAATGCTCACAACTCAGAGAAAAAACAAAAATGAACAATGCAGAATAGCTGGCTTTTACGAGGATTATACCACATAAAACCCCACACTTATCTACATTATACACCTTCGTGGGCCACAAAACCACAAAATGACCAAGATCTGTCACATTGTCCACACAAGGCCCAGGTTGAATATATCTCAAATGTCAACCCATTATGACAAACTGACAGAATCTAAAAGACGCTCAACAGAAACCCAAATCAGGAAAATCAATAGTCACAAAAATGACGTATCAAGACATGGCACTACCTTCAGCATGCTAGCAAGATCTCCATAGGTCTGCTCAAATTGGGTGAATCTTTTCCATACCTGCAAAAGACAAACAAAAGCAATCAATAAACGGAAAAATAAATCATACAGGCGGACTTTCCTTTATGCCTTCCATTATATGATTTACACGCTCAAAAACTATCTATAACTGGAATCGGATGATGAACACCAGGGACGTTAGTCCACAAGTATGAGTCAATGGGGCAAGCTAATGAGAATCTGAATCTTGTAACCCAAAACAAATATAAAACAAATCTAACTATGCATATGACGGTTAAACCTGAAGGCAGTATGCGTGACAAGTGGGAAAAGTTTGCAATCCTGAGAGCAACTAAACAATATACAAAAATGGTTGTACACAAAGATGACAAACCAGCACAATCTCCAAAGAACAATGGTGGTGGTGGTGATGACAATAAGAACGATAGCAAAACTAATAGTGCCTGTAAAGGAAGTTTTAAATGGCGTATCAGTGTTAAAGGGTGTAAGAGGGAGCCTGTCAGTTCCTATGAGGAGCTCTGTCGACTAATGTATTTGTTAAATGAAATCACTAAAGGGCAAGCAATTGTAAGCTTGTTAACTACGACAGCCCTTTGGCTAGCCACGTAAGTCACTCCTGTCCCTTTTTAAAAGAAATATAGAAGAAAATTAGGGCTTGACCCTTGCATCCCAAACTCAACAAGGAAATGGTTCAAATAAGATAATGAGTACTTTTTAGCTAGCACCATCAAAGTACTCGAGAACATGTTAGCTAGATAGCACTTTAACAAGTCAAATAGGAGCCCACTTCTGCCCGTGTTAACAGTTTAACACACCCAACGTAAGCATCTCCACTACAGATGCTCTATCACAGTGTTTAGGATGCTCCCCCTTTTGGATTACTCAAAATTATACATATCATATTAAAAGAATAAAGCCAAATATATAAACAACGTTTTGAGATATCTGAAAATCATTATAGATGGAGTACTGTACCTCGACAGATTCCTCTGGTGGAAGAGAGCTCAACGCCCGTTCAAATAATGCCCTGATATTCCTATCATCATTCAAACGAGACAAGAAATCTGCATATCTGCAACATCAGGTCAGAATGTAATTCATATTGCATAAAACTATTGATGAAGTTATACAATTTGTTTCTCAGTTTCCTTTATGGTGAATTTGTTTTCAAGATATATCACAACATATGCTTGAATACTTTTCAGCATGACACAACACTTGGACTTTGAGCTTGGTGCAACAAACTCGGTATTGATATCCTTGACCAGCATCCTTTATTATTACAGCGATGCAAGAACCGGACAGGTAACTCAAACAAGATATCTCAGAACCGCTAAATTTCTAGCATTCAGAGCTACTTCAAGCATTCTCTTGCAGGTTATATTCATAAACTCGTATACTAAGGTAGAAGAAAGGAAGACTCACTCAAGAATGTATCCAGGCTCGTGCATAAACCGTTTCAACCCAGCTTCAAAAACATTATGTGCAAGCTACATAAAATTGCATCAATCACAACGAGAACTCCATAGCAGCGCCAAAATAAGAATTACAAAATATAAACCCTCTTTAAACAGTAGTAAGTACTATACCACGTCTACTTATGTGGAGTACATCGTACAGAAGAAGGTGAGGTGGATGAAGGCACTTTAAGTTTTTTTTTTTTTTTCCCCTTTCTTTTCATTGTTTTGTGTGGTCGTTTGGTTGGGGGAAACAATGGAAAAGTAATCGGACAGATGATATCCTCGTACTGTAAGAGAAACAAATTCAAGTGTGCAACATCGTCTCATCAATTACCTTTGAATCTTTGTCAAGGCAAAAGGCCATCATGGCATAAGCTATATAAACATGATAAGTACAGTTAGGAGATTTCCGTGCATCTACAAAGTACTTGCGAGCTGCTTCTACTCCTTCAGTTCTTCTTAGAAAGCGAATATACTGCAGGATTAGCACCATAAACACAAGTAAATCTTCTGAAATTTTAGAGCACAATGCACTTCTCTTAAAAATTGCTAAACTATTGGAGATAAGCTTCAAAACATGATTTCTCTCTATTAAAGAAACATCACAAAAATATGTCTTCAATTCCAGTAATTGCCTAAAATGGAACATAGACTAAAGCCACTTATTGTAAAAAAGAATTACAGAGGACAAGAAGCTTGAGGGTGGTAATTTGAAAACTTGAAGCAATTATCTTATCACACATCAAGCAAGCAATAAGTGGAAAGAAAGGCCGCTGAGCAAAAGTTAAAGAATCAAGATTGCACCAGACAAAATGTTATCACAATATGAGACATGTATCACACCGCTTGACTGAAAAAGCAAAACAAACTACGATTATGGTGACATCACTGACATGAAAGCATCTCAATTTTTTTGCTAAAGTATGTTGGTCACACTTGATGCTTATTTCAAAGCTCCCACTTACACCTGGGTATAGAGAGCTAACAGCTAGCAGCATTACCTCCACTTCCCATAGAGAGGCTGATTCGAGTGACTTCACTAGAACCCGTGCCACAACACCAGGGTAGCTAGGACTTGACATCGCACCAGGTCATAACTTCTATGCAATGGAAATAATGTGTAATGAAAATTCAAAAGCCCATAATTGGGTGACAATATCATTACATCGACCACTTTGATTTCAAAATATAGTACTCCCTCAATCATTTAATCTTGATCCCCTTAGGAGAGCTCCGACTTTTTAAGGGGACATCACATGCAATGATTGCACTTGAATTCAAATTGAAAGACATAAATTTTCACTGCCCCTTCATTCAAACATTTGAATAGTTTCCCATCTAATTACTACACTTTTGACTTCCAAAAGAGGACCAAAAGTTTGGGACACCCCACCATGGAAAAATGGACAAACATGTGGAAACTCTATATCCATCTCAAAACCAATTGGCAATGAGTGGAGAGGTCCCAACATATATTAAGTGATCACCCATTCCACTCCTAAGCAATGTGGGACAATATTTCTTAACATCCCCTCTCACGTGCTACCGCATTTGAGGTCTGTCACGTGTGACCACTTTAGTGATCACCCATTCCACTCCTAAGCAATGTGGGACAATATTTCTTAACAAAACAATTAGGAATAGAGGGCATTTTCAAAGCACATACTTGAATATGGGACAGTGCTGTCGCGTTGATGCTGTCCCCTAAAAGGCTTTCATAGACTTTCTTTGCAGGCTGCATAAAATTTGAACCACATTTCAAAAACTAGCACCCCAGAAAATGGATGGGTAAGAAAACAATATCACCCTTGCTTAACTTGAATTGCTCCCCGAGATTCCTCCAGCTCCGCATAAGCATATTTTAGCATTTCTGAATCTAAGTAGGAAAAGCAAAATTCAATACATAAAGAGGGAAGGAAAGCCGGGAATCCATAGCTATCTAGAACGAGCTAGTAAATAATTAGACTCTCGTTATGTTCGGACAGTTATGTTGACAAAATCTCAAAAAATAAGATATCTGGTCACCAAAGACAGAGAAGAGAATAACCAGTACCAGGAAGAGCCTTCAGAGCTCGTTGGAATACTTTGACTGCAGAATCTACTGAACCACTTTTTGCATGCCATGTAGCATAGTCATACCACATATCAGGATAGTGATACAAGTACATGAGGCACTGGACAGCAAAAATCAGGAAGTTATTCGGATGGAGAACAATGCACCCAACCGCAAAGTAGAGCTCGTCACACACACACACGTCTGTGTGTGTGTAATATTCAATCCAACCATAGTTGTCAAAGGCACGCCTAGGCGAGAGGCGCAGCAAGGCGCACCTATTGCGCATAGTGTGATCCTAGGCGAGGCGACTTGAAAAAGGCGCAGCCTAGGCGCAAAAAGGCGCGCCTAGGCGAGAGGCGACGAGGCGCAAAAAGGTGCGCCTCTTTCAAATCGACCACTCTTTCATTTTTTTAATGAAATTAAGGTTCTTTTTTTTTTTCCTTCATACATGTTGGGGTTTCCAAAGAGTATATTAGGCTATTAGCTAAAGTAAATTGTACTTGCTTGTTTGTTTTTAGATGTCAAGCGGAGCTAATAGAACGGATCCTGCATGGAAGTATCATCATTTGCCGGATCTCGCGAACACTAACCAATTTCAATGTATTTTTTGTGGCAAAATAACCAATGGAGGGGTTAATCGGGCTAAGAAATACCTTGTAGGAGGTTATAGAGATGTGACAGCTTGTAAAAGAGTCCCACCCGACGCAAAACAAGAGATTCAAGAGTTTATGGGAAATAAGAAATCATTGAAAAAGCAATTGCAAATGATGGTATGCTGTCTTAAACTCATTGGCTTAGTGTTATTATTTAAAGTACTGGTGTATGCTATTTTTCTGATTTTTCCGCATAGGTGCGCTTCGGTTCAAAAAGGTGCGCGCCTCTCGCCTAAGGCCCTACAGGACTTTGCGCCTCTCGCCTAAGGCCCTACAGGACTTTGCGCCTCGGTGCGCCTTTCGCCTTTGACAACTATGAATCCAACTAAAGGGAATTGATATCAACGTTAAAGTCTCAACTTCCAAGCAATGCACATGACAGAGTAGAAAGAATAACAATATAAATTACTGCAAAGCAATGTACGCAAGAAAGAAACAAGAACAAGAGAGTGCAAGGAATCCGATGAAGGTAGGTAGTAAACCATCGGCAAAAATGTCCAACAACAGAGTGTTTGGACACACACACACACACACACACACACACACACACACAGGTTATGCGATATTTGGTAAGTGCCTGCACTAAAGCACTTTGTAACAATCGGCATTAAAAGGTGTTCAAGTAGAAATATTTCAACAGTTGAAAATTTCTCAGATCATGAGCTGAACTCTTTGGCTGGGTGATAAGGAGACTCCAAATCGGTTGATTTTACACCAAATGTTGATCAACAGGAAACTTCTTTTACCATCTGGACAGAAATCAAGCATGCCCCAATGAGAAGGCAGTGCCCATTTGAAAATGACAGGCACATGACTGAAAAGTTGGATGCTTTAACATTCCCGATTATTCCATCCTACTTCTATGCATAAACAAAAAAAGCACGGCTATGCCTCATCGAGCACACTGCTATGCAAAGTTATTATACTATGCCGAATTGAAAACGTTTGTTAAAAGCATCCAACAATAAACCAATTGACAATGAGTGGAGTGGCTGCCCAGGATCATATACTAGTTTTGGCGGTTATAATTAACTAATGTGGGACAAACTCTAACAACGTAGAAACACCCATAATTAAATTTTCAGTACCTGTTCATATGTGAATACTACACGTTTGTTGGCAGAAGCACTATCTATCCTTTGAGGGTTCCCTCTGCAACACAGGTTATAAGATTAAAGTCAGAAATTCGACAATTGAACTCTGGAGCTATAACTTTGATTCCATACTCCTCAATAGTTTGGAGTGAAACAGATATGCACTTCACAACAAGCCACAATCTTTTCGGACTGAACAACAAGCCACAATCTATTCCAGAAGAATAAAATAATCCAACATGAGGATGATAGGACAACTGAGTAACGAGACTAGAATAAAAAGGACGAGGAATAATATACTACATAGAATTTGGATTTAACACCAACTGATAAACAAGATCAGGGACAATAAGTAATTAGAGAGATGGTTTTCTCATACAACATAAAAATATAAATACTTGCAGGATTACCAACGGTCTGATAGGCTGAAAACCACAAAAGCTCTTTCAAATGTCAGTTGGCTTTGGTGTTTAAATCAGCTACTTAAACTATATTTTGCTGCTGCCAAGTTAGACTTCCTGTTGAATAGGTTGGACATGCTATAGATGCAGTATTATTCACCATGCTTATGGTTTCTAAAGGTATCTACCAGAATAACAAGTCTGGAAAAATGTAGAAACTAGAAACTTTGAAGTAATATTGTCCACCTTCATAATGACTGGCTGGTCAAACTAGTTGATGACCAACTCAACAAGTTGCATGTATTCTGGTCACCAAATTTTGTGTACAAAGAAGCATGGGATAAGCGAATGCAGAAATCTGAGACTTGAATCCAGCTTATAACAAGGTAAGCTAAGAGAGAAGCAGTCGTTCCAATCAAGCAAGCGGCTGAAGTGTGAACCATAACTGAATAGCAACATATCTCATTTCTAGTTCATGAAACATTAATCTTAAAATATCTGCAATCCTCCCTTAGTTATTGCAAGGGTCAAATAAGGGCACTGAGTAATTTAGAGTTAGCCATTACATTACCTATTACATTCTTAAAGGAAACATATTTTTAGGTATGATCTACAAGTATATCCAGAATGGAACACAAAAGAGGACATAACTCCATAGAAATTATTTTCCCACCAAACATTACTTCATTGGTTCCGGAGTGGAAGGCATTGCCTCCAAACTATCATCAAAGCCTATACAAGTAGACTAATGCAAGTGTTATAACATGCTAAATCAAATGAAGGTTGGTCATGTTTCTTACTTTTCAAATGCTATAAACCTCTTCCATGCCATCCATTGCAGCTCTTCCTGTAAGAGCACAATAACAGATTACATTCATGATTCATCCAGCACAGCACAATGAATTCATAATATCTTCTCGGTACAAATGTATTAGAAAAATAGAAAAGAAATGCAGCTCTTCTTTTCATTTTAATAATGTTCTCAATGCACTAGTGTAGACAAGTGCACTTTGAAAAAAGAAAAATCACAACTCAAGCGGAAAGAAGAGAAAATTCTGCTTGAAATATCTCAGTAATCTGCCAAATAAAAGTGCAAACATTGAACAAAGCAAATACAGGGATCTAGTAGCAGAAAGTGACAAATGCAACCTCAACGGAAATCACACAAAGAAGAATAATCATTACCTTGTAAGAACCAGATGGTGGCACAGCAAGCATATTCCAATCAATTTCATCGATAAATTTCTTCCGCTCCCTATACACTGCCCTAGCGCTGTTATATTTTGGTTGGTAGTCAGACAACAATCCTTTTGCCTGCATCGAGAAATATAATATGTCAAGAATGTCATTGCGCATATGTACATTTTGCTTGTGTCTGAGCCCAAAAATCAGAACACAGGACAATAAAAATAGAACGGGAAACGTTGCTATGCAGACACAAGTAATATATATTACAGACAGCTTAAACATTCATCACCCTGCTGCCTACATTTCATCCCATATGAAACAAAGAAACAAATTGGTACCAGGGTACGGCTAACAGAATTTTCAAAATTCTCATAGTCCTTCCAAAGCTGCTCCACATGCTGGGTAGGAGTAACAATTGCCTTCTGATATACTTTCCTGACAGCAGTCATTCGTTGTGACTCTTCTTGCGTGGTTTGAGCCTTCACCATCAAATTTACATGATTAGAAATCAAATACTAACAACAAAGAGAAAATAAAGTAGATAACAGAGTAAGATGACCGCGGCTTGATTATAAGGAAGCATATGACATACCGGAATGGACTTTAAAAAGGTAATGTACTCCATCCATACTGGCCCTGATGCTATGTCAGCTCCTGTTAACATATCAAACAAAAAAGTATCAGTAAAGAATTATGGTGAAACTTCAATTTCAACCACACTTGATAAAGCCATACTTGATACACGTAGGAAAAGAAAACGAAACTTTCCACCTGTACCTACCTCATGAGACTTTGCCTGCTTGACGATTCTCTATTTACCATTTACAAGAAAATTCAAAATAGACATTAATCTAGACTCTACCACAAAACACACTGTCTTCCTTATGTGTTTGTAGCCACAGTTAAAATAACAAAACACATACATGATACATCCACCCTTGCAACCAAAGGTCAGAACAACCAATCCACATAATAAGCAACCAGATAAACACGAGAACAGTTTCAAGGCAACTTTGATCAATAACTGTTAAGAATGCAAGATGTGAGTAGGTCTAGATCATTATCCCTTTTCCAGATTTAACCACTAGTAGCTCTTTAGATGACAACCCAACATAGCTGAGCAAGAAAAATAATATGAAAAGCACACCCTCATATGACGGGACAATTGAGAAGAATACAAACCAACATAGCTGAGCATGAAATCAAAAGCTTTCCTAGTCTCTTCCTGACCCTCTGCCCCCTTCTTCTCATTGACTTTTCTGATATAACGGATATAGCACCGCCTACAAGGCCAAGAGATGCCATCGTATAAGTTCAAATCCACAGCAGAAACTGACTGATGGATAGAGGACCAACAACCTAATTAAGGATATTAGAGCTATAACCAGACTAAAATGAGGGAAAATTGGTAATAGACATCAACCAAACTCATTAGGTAAAAGAAAAGATGTACCAGAGAGGAATCTGCAGACAGTTCAAAAGACAACGGCTAAAAATCTGTTTCGTAGAATCATCATTATTCACAGCCATGTGTGCCTCCACATATTGCTTCCAGTATTTTGCCTTGGAAAAAAAGAAAAAGAAAAAATGACTCAGCAATATAGCACCACATTTACTATAACCACGAGCCTGTGAAACTAAATCACTAGATTCATTACCAAATGATAAAAAGACAAGGGCACTAACATGACGTGAATCCACTAACTCGAATACCATGATCTACAATGTCTTTTCGTGTAACTAGAATAAGAAACGTAATGGAGGATACTTGTTTATTGCACATTAGGCAAAGAAAGTGTTAACAAGTAAGAATTGTCACACAAAAAAACAATGCCATTGAGTTAATTGAAAGCATAAGTGAAAATAATTCACAAAGGCAAACTATAGTATGTGATGTGTCATGCTTTTACGGATACCTACTATCTAACCATGCATCAAGAGTTTAACTTCTTCTGCCCCTCCTAGGCAGTAGGCTATGAGCAACAAACACAAGAAATATGAAAGAGGAGATAGTGTATTCTGCGAGTAACTGCATCTGAATGGGCCATAACTGAAACTAAATGACCAGGACTCCTGCTGGATTAGACCTACCTAGGGAGACAACGAAACAAAACACATTATTTTCAATGCTGACTCATTTGGGTCAATTTCATCCGGTAGTTTCAATGACAAGATCCAATACAATTAGACATCCACAAGAAGAAAAAAACGGCACGCTTTCTTTACCTCAGCCAAATCACTGAACACAGAAAATAGAAACAAACAGTAACACAACACATTCAAGCATAGTGAACAAGCTCACCGCAGTTGGAAACGTAGCCAAGAGTTGCTCATATATTGGAACTGCTTCAGAAATGGCCAAATGCTAAACAAATGTCAACCATTATGAGTTAGGAGTCACTAGGCCAAAATCAACGTAGGGGAATAACAAGAAAGAAGCCACTCAGTTCAACAAAAACACACCAGTGCCTCATATGCAAGTATTTCTGCAGCTTCAACGTTGTATTTGTCTGCCATGAAGTCCTATTTTCTCGTTATTTCCTGCAAATCAAGATGTAACATTTTGCTTACTGAAAAAAATACTAAAAAAGATGCAACATTTAACAATCAATAGTAGTGAAGACAAAGGATACAGAATTATAATACTACCATCGTCCTAAAAAGATTGTTCAGTCCACAATTTGGGATTGTCCGGTCCACTAAACGAGAGACTCAAACATAAAGCATGTTTGTTCAAAAAATTCCAACTTTTTTGCAGCTAGTTACTAATATCAACAATTTTTTTTATATTTATCATCAAATTGCCATGGGTTGAAGCCAAGAAAGCAGCGGCTTAACGATTCACTACTGGTGAGTGAAACGGGCATTCCAATACTGTTCGAGAAGTGATTACTAACCAAAAGCAATTGAATTTAGCGTAAAAAACAGCAAAAAGATATACAGACGCCGCGGGAGAGACCGACCGAGAGAGAGAGAAAGAGAGAGAGAGAGAGGTACCTGTTCGATTTGGGGCCGGTTTTAATCGCGTGGTAATTTTGATGGATTTTTATACGGTCCGCCGAGGAACAATGCCAGACTTTTGGCAGGATTGTTTTAATTGTTTGGAAAAACTTTTACCTCTTACGGTAAATGACCATAATGGCCTCATTCATTCATTCATGTGGCAAAAAGCACTGTGCATATATCAGACTGTCCCATTTTGGTTGCTACTATGTTATGTAAGCTTATTTTTGGGGCCTATGTTATGTCTCGCAAAAATGATTCAAACTCCGAGATTTTCTTAAAATATTTTTCTATAAATGCCTATAAAAATTTAGCTAGATCTGATATTGTTGTAGGCTTTTTCAGAATTTGTAACGCGCTCAATGAATTCTGAAAAAAAAAAAACTCATCGATATCATTACGATATGAGTACCTACACTAATTTAGCTAAATCTGATATTGTTAAGGGTTTTTCAGAATTCGCAGGACGCCCTATTAAACTTGAAAAAAGACCTTACGATATCATATTGAGTTCATTTTTTATAGGAACCCATAAAAATACATTCTAAGAAAAATGATCTATTTAAATCATCTTTTCATAATATGAAAATAGTCCCCCCAAAATTAATAAATTATTAATTTGAAATTAAGCGGTTCGCCTTACAAATTATGAAAACGCCGGGCTCAATTATTTCGGGTCTCTCAAAAATGATTTAAACTGTGAGTTATTCTTATAATGTTTTTATATAGGTACCTGAAAAAACTTAGCACAATCTGACATTGATAAGGACTTTTTTAGAATTCGTACGGCGCCCTACGAATTTTGAACCCTACGAATACTGGAAAAACCCTTGTCAAAAATGAATTCAGTATCAAGAATCCTTTGGTATAAAACCTCGGCTCATCAGGCATCATTTGAAGTTTTTTTTTTTTTTGTCAGTAGAAATTATCTCTTTTATGGGAGCAATATGGGTGTCGCCTGTCGGGCAGGCACCACATGTCCGTACCTCAATAATAAAGAACAAAGCTCGAACTCCATTATTTTGGGTTGAACAAGCTTAATCCGGGGCGCTTTATGAATTTTGAAACTCCTTACCAATGTCGGATTAAGCTAAATTTTTCAGGTACCCATATAAAAATATTTTAAGAAAACCTCACAGTTTGAATTATCTTTGAGGGAACCGAAGTAATTAAGCCCGGCTTTTTCATAATATTTCGTATGGCGAACCACTTAATTTCAAATTAATAATTTATTAATTTTTTCGGGGTTTTTTCGGATCTTGCAAAGATGATTTAAATCGGTCATTTTTCTTAGAATGTGTTTTATGGGATGTAAAAAATTAACTCAATCCGATGTCGATGAGTTTTTTTTTTCCCCAGAATTCATTGAGTGCCCTACAAATTCTGAAAAAGCCTTCAACAGTATCAGATTTAGCTAAATTTTTATAGGTATTTATAGAAAAATATTTTAAGAAAATCTCGGAGTTTGAATTATTTTTGCGAGACATAAAATAGGCCAAAAAATACTTACTGCATAATATAGCAACCAAAATGGGTCAGTATGGCACATGCACAATGCTTTTTGCCCCCATGAATGAATGAGGCCATTATGGTCATTTATAGTAAGAGGTAAAAGTCTTTCCAAACAATTAAAACAATCCTGCCAAAAGTCTGGCTTTGTTCCGCTCGTAGCATACGCCCAATGGGCGGACTGTATAAAAATCCAATTTGGATTTACGACTCACATGACTTCCAAATTAACAACAAAATCAACTTTCCTGAACAAAATCAACTCTCCTAATACGACTCAACTTCTAATTTACCATATCCAGAGAAATTTGTCCCTAATTTTTTTAGCATCGATCGGGTACGCCATGTGGTGCACGGCGCGCACCTTAACCGTCCAAAAATATTTTTGTTCAGATTTCCCTCTCCCTCTCCCTCTCCCTCTCTCTCTCTCTCTCTCTCTCACACACACACACGCACACACAATTCTCGGTTAACCAAAATATTTTTGAATGACCGAAATGCGCACTCAGATACTAGATGCCAGGTGGTGCCCTCTCGGTACTGAAAAATTTCTCATATATCTAACAGTTTGAACTTTATGTAAATTTGAAATTTTTAAGTACCACATGATGTCAAAGTCATAAACATGCACACTCAAATTTTTAGTGTTCGAGCTTGGCTCGTGAAGTAAACAAACCGAAAAATTGAGCTCGAGCTCGGCTCGGTCATAAACGAGCCGAGCCCTTATCGAGCCGAGCCAGGGTAATTTACTTAACAAGCCGAGCCTATGTAATCAAGTCGAGCTTTTGCAAGCCGAGCCGAGCTTTAGTGAGCTCGTTAACTAAACGAGCTTGAAAATCGAGCTATAGCTTGGATCGTTTACTTATCGAACTGAGCCGAGCCGAGCCTTAACGAGCCGAGCCGCGAGCAGCTCGGTTCGTTTGCAGCCCAATATGCAAGTAATTTACAGGTAAGACGAGACTTTATGTAAATTGAAGGGATCCGGATCCTCTGAGGATTTTCCTGTGAGGATCTTGTGAGGCTTTTCTTGTGGGAGTGACAACATATAGGTGAAAAAATCCAACGGTGGTCAAGATGGCACTCCTATTTTTAGATCCAAACGGTACCGTATTGAAAAGAAAAAGCAAACGGCTAGAAAACAGAAAATTTCTTGACATTACCCCATTACGGCTTTACTCGTCTCTCTCTAGGTCCTAGGTTTCACCTTCACTCTCAGACCAAAATCCTCGAATTGGTAATCAGAGATTTGGATCAATATTTGACAAAAATTAGAGCTATTTCAGTATGATACGAGAGAGCTGCTAAGAAATTGAATCTCTAAAATCGGGCCCTAATTTTTGCTAATTCATATGAAAAATCTATCTTTTTCCTCATACTAAGGGATTGAGGGTTTTGTTCATGACCTTGGATTAAACCACGGAGAACTAATCTCAATAAATGAAAACTCAAAATCTGGATGAAGAGAGAGAAGAGAGTTGCAATTGTAGAGAGAGAAAGTGGAAACAATATTATAAGAACAC
The DNA here is from genome assembly GCA_963854785.1 of Vaccinium vitis-idaea. Taxonomy (NCBI): domain Eukaryota; kingdom Viridiplantae; phylum Streptophyta; class Magnoliopsida; order Ericales; family Ericaceae; genus Vaccinium; species Vaccinium vitis-idaea. The sequence goes on along the minus strand of OY978215.1, from coordinate 2,557,165 downwards.
AAACTATGTCTCAATCTATAGTTCATAGTTGACCTCCATTTTAGAAATACATATGTATGATGGGCTGCGGTGTGAGTGAAGAAACAGAAAAGCATCCATGTTTGTTTCTTGGAATGGGATTTTGGGTTTCTTATTCTCTTGATTTCTTTGTCTGTTTGACTGATTTGAAGAAGAGAGATCGTTTTTTCTCCGTTTGAGTTTTCCTTCCAAACGACCTCGTTTGAATTTAAAAACAGGAGTGCCATGTTGACAACCGTTGGATTTTTTCACCTATGTGTTGTCACTCCCACAAGAAAAGTCTCACAAGATCCTCACAGGAAAATCCTCATAGAGGATCCGGATCCAAATTGAAGATTGTTAGGTACCACATGATCTCCCAACCAAAAACATATAATTTATATCACATTTTGTAATACTTTGTTAAGCATAAATATATAAATTCATACCCAACCAATATGTTTCATCTAGTGGCAAACTTCATTCGCTAATCATTGTTAGTATTCTCTTTTAAAACAAACACTCGGGGAAACTAATAAATTGTGTATAGTACAAATGTTACACATGGTTAATGTTTTGAGTTTAAAGTCAAGTTATTGATAATTGGGGGCGTCTCAACTATGGGAGTTCAATGATGAGAAAATTAAGCGAATAATTCAAGTGGACTTGAGAAGGTTATCCGATGTATGCATATAATATAAGTACACAATGGTTCGTGAGGGTTGAAATAATGACAAAATGTTTGAAAAAAACGAATAAGAAAGGTCAACACTTAAATCACTAATTGAACGGATACGGATATGAGTACGAGACACTGGCCATTCATCGGAAGACAAGATGGGAGGGTTAACTTTGTTGGATATAAAACTTTTGTTGGTCATGAATAGAAATATGAAACTTTGTTTAATAAATAAGGGTCTCAATTAAATGTTTTTATATTCATTATGATATTATAGAGCTCATGAAGTATTATAAGTAATTATTTAGTTTTGTCAAATCCTTGTACAAAAATGAGAAGACAACGAAAATAAATTCAAGGAAACTACAAATACCAAACCAAAGTCACTTTTTGTATTCATTTTGCAATTCAATGGTAACATGAAATTGTGGTACATATAACAGTTAACACACATGAATTGTCATATCTTTTTCACACACTCTCTCCATCCCACACACTGACACTGCAAAACACATTTTTTCCCACTTTCTTTCTTGTACAACTATTTTGACTTCAACCATTTACGGTCCCCTCATGTATACGTGGGGCTTACACCAATAATTATGTGTAGATCCCACATGTATGTGAGGAGGTTGTAAATAGTTAGAGCTGAAATGGTCGGACATATAGCATGATAGGGTAATTCTCCATTTTTATCTCATGATATTATTTATTTACAAGAGCAAGACCACGTTCTCCATCAAACATGTCTTTCTCCTAATTGAACTTGTCCATTACCGTTAACATCCTCGCTGTTGAACCGCTTATTCTTCTCCAATTCTCTCATCGTCGACCTCCACTTGAAGAACGTGCCGAACAAGTTCTGCAATTCCTCGAGAGTCTTACCCTGTGTTTCCGGGAGCAACGTGTAAATGAACAAACAACCGATCATCGCCATTGCCATGAATATGAAGAAAGCCCCGCCGATCGTGACGGCCTTGGACAAAGAGAGAAACGTCATGGATATAACGCCGCTCATCACGCGCTGCATAGCCACACCCATACCGGTCCCCTGAGCCCGCAACCTCAACGGGAAAACCTCGGCGAGGTAGACCCACCCGACGGGTCCCATCCCGAGGGAGAACGTGGAGACGTACGCCAAAACCGACACGATCGCCAGGGAAACTGCCCACATCAGCTTCTCCTCCTTGAAATGATCGACGATCGTCAAACTTATCGCCAGAACCGCTAACGACACGATCATTCCTCCGATACTGCTCAACAGTAGCTTTCTTCGCCCGATCCGATCGATGAAGAAGGTGGCCACGAGAATACTCACAAGTTTAACGAATCCGACGGCCACGGTCGCGAGTAACAGCTGTGATTTATTCGTTATACCTGCTTTCTCGAATATTTTAGGGCTGTACAAGACGACGGCGTCTATCCCCGACGCTTGTTGAAAAAACTGAAGTCCAACGCCGGCGATTAGTATGTGTAGTACGGCTGGCTTGGGGCGGATGAGGAGCTCTTTCCAGACGCCTTCGCCGTGGCTGCGTTTGGGGACAGGAACGACGTCGTCGTTGCAATCAGGCGGGATGCCGGCGGCTTCCTTGATGTCGGCGAGACGGTCTTGGGCTTCTTGTTTGGAGTCGGAGGTTTTGTCGAGAACTTTTTTGGCGTCACCTAGGCGGCCTTGGAGAACGAGCCAGCGAGGGGACTCGGGCATGACGATGATAGCTACGGCGATGAAGACGGAGGGGACAGCGCCGACGCCGAGCATGAAGCGCCAGCCGAGGTGGGTTGGGAGCTTTGAGAAGGCGACGTTTGAGACGTAGCCAAGTAATATGCCTGAAATTTGGAATATAAAAGAAAAATAATATATGTCAGGAAATTACAGAAAAATAATGCTACCATCGCAAATTAAATAAATAGGTTGAATTTCTATGGACCTCAATGTCCTGATCATTAGAATGTCTCCTCTACCCAAAAAAAAAAAAAAAAGAAGACTGAAATTAATTTTTTTAATCCACAATTCAGCAATAGGATTTATAACATTTGCTTCTCGTAATTTTTTAGCAAAATTTATAACATTTTTACTAAATTTTTTAAATATTTTTAAGGTGCATATTGTACCCACCCAAATAGAAGTGTGCATATGGTACACACTCAAATATGAATGTGTATTGTAGTTTTTCCCTGAACGGAACTTGGCTTTTATAGGTATCCAATAACTAATTTGGGACATAACGTTTGAACGTAAGCGTAGACTGACCAGTCCCAGTCCTAGGCCTAAGCACATTAGCGGTGGCTTAGGGCCGGTGGCTTAGGGCCTCCAAAATAGGGGTTCCTTCTTAGAGCAAGCCCAACAATGACTTGGTAAATCAAGTAGTGTACAGTGCATATATCTATTATAACTTGACACTTTTTCTATCAACACTCCAACAATACTCCCTATTTTACACATCCTCTGTTATTATATACATTCTCTCTTTCATCATTCATTTATGCATGGCTGCCATTGGCTGGGTGTGAGGAAAAATAATTAAAAAATGGGTTTGAGAGTGAATAGTGTCTCCCTAAAAAAGGGTGATATGGGGAGGCACTATTCACATTTCTATTTGGCCAACCAATTTGTGGAGGCTGTTGGAGCCCCTTTTTTATGCATTGCTGGGTAAAATAGAGATGGGAGCACATTTGTTGAGTCTGTTGCACTTGCTCTTATTATGGGTTGGTATAGTGTGCTGCTAGTCTTTTAAGCCCAATACAAACTAAGTAGGACCCCAACTAACTTCAATTAAGTAGGCCCATTCAAAAACTAAGGGCCCAATATTTTTATAAGCCCAAAAGCGGAGCATCTGGAGCATCGTAGAAGGAATTTTTTTTTGACAACAGCAAAAAACAAAAGGTCAAAATTCAGAACCCAATTCTCAGGTTCCACTTCCATTCTATATTTTGTTTCTCTTGTTTGGTTGTTTGTGTTCTGTGCCCTAAGTTTTACCTCAAATTCAAAATCAAATCAAAACCCGGGAAGATTGTTAGTACTAAGGAGCTCTAAGGGTCAACATATAACATTGGGCAAAGTAGCTGTAGCAAATCATTTTAAATTTCGGTCTAAGCTTTTTTTCGTCTATAGCTACGCTTTTGATTCTGATTCTGATTCAACCAGGTGGATATATTTTTTATTTACGTGTACCTATCTTTTGCAGCAAAACTAGATCATGCAAGTTTAATTGATTTATTTGTCTCTAAAAAATGAAAGACTTATTAATTATTGTAATGTTAAGTAATTTTTGCGACTTCGATATTCAAATTCTTGCAAGTTTTTTGTTTGGGACGATTTGTATCTTTTGGAGTTGTAGTGCTACTTTAAATGTGAAGGACTCCAAATCGATTTTGTGCTTAGGGCCCCGGAAATTTTAAGACCGAGCCTGGGACTGACATGATGTACTTAGAGCGGTTCGATATGTATGCACGGATGTAATTAACCCAAGGTTCATATACATCAAACAACTCTGAGCACATTAAGTGCGATTATGCGTCGGAACACTCTTATGTGTGTTGCTATGTTACATTGTTTGGTCTCCCAAAGATTTAGCAAAATTACTACGTACGTACCGACGTTTATAAACACTTCCGCAAAGGACGTAAGAAATCCACGAGTAGACGCAGGTGACAACTCCGCCACATACACGGGAGCGATCATCAAGGCATACCCAACAGCTATTCCGGCCACGAACCGCCCCACCATGAGAAACGCGTAGTTGGTGGCGAAACCCATGAGCAGAGCTCCGGCGAAGAAGATGGCGGAGGCGAACACGATGGTGTAACGGCGGCCTATCCAATCCGAGGTACGGCCGGCGGCGAAGGAGCCGAAGAGGGAGTAGAGGTTGAGGACACCCATCAGGACTTCTAGTTGGACGTCTGAGATTTTGAGGTCTTCTTTTATGAAGATCCCTGCTCCGCTCATTACCCCAATATCTACAAAATCATCACACCAATTAATTAATACTGTTAAAAAAATAATTAATAATCCATTTTTTTTTGTTGGCTTTGGGTTAAATTTCTAAGAGAGCAAATAATGATTTGCGTAGCAAATTTTGAGCAAATTTTGCTAGTTACATGAGATTTGCAAAGCAGGGAACTTTTGCAAACGGAAAGTCTAAGTATCTATCTATATAATACATCTAGAAAATTGTTCAAAATTTGAAATTAATCTCAGAATTTGTGTTTACCAAGAAAATCAGCATTTTTCATTATCATTGTCGCTTTTCTTAAAATCCGATTTTATAGAAAGTGACTATGATCATAACGGATCGAAAGCGCAAAAAAACCGATTTTTCCAAAAAACTATTTTGGAACGAATCCGAGGACACTACTTTTTGCCCAAAACGACATCTTTTTGAGCATATTCTTAGTATGCCTCCAAAGCTTTGAAGGACCGGCGAAAAGCAGGGTCCTAGGACCCTTTTGGCACGACAACGGATTGAAACTATGTGAATGTATCGTTTTTCGATCAAATTTGTCATTGTGATTTGTGACTGTCTATGGAAAGATGAAAAAGGAAACAAATTAATCAAATTACAACCGAAGATAGGCTAATGAAAATAACAACGAACCAGAAATCCCAAGACAAATAGAAAAAAAAAAACCCATGAAAACAAACAAAATTTTCATTTACCAAAAAAAGATTAAAAAATTTTCACAATGCAATAAAGACAGAGTTATATGAAAATTTTAGTTACCATAACCCAATAAAGACAGGATTACAAGGATCGAAAGCGCAAAAAAAGCCAATTTTGAGTTTCCAAAAAACTATTTTGGCGTGACAACGGATTGAAACTATATGAATGCAACGATCAAATTTGTCATTGTGACTGTTTTTGGAAACATGAAAAGGAAACGAATTCATCAAATTACAACGTCCGATCGAAGATATGCTAATGTAAAAATAACAACGAACAAGAAATCGCAGACAAATTAGGGGGGGGAAAAAAAACAAGAAGACTATGGAAATAGATTAATTTTCACAATGCAATAAAGACAGAGTTGTATGAAAATTTTAGTTACCATAACCCAATAGGACGGAAGTCATCGAAGCTAAAATGGCACAAGCGATAGCAAACTTGTTTCGTTTCGGCTTTGCCGGCGCCGGAGGATTAAATGCCGGCATTGGTTTCAGGGTTTCCCCTGAAAATCCATTTTCCTCATGCTTCCTGCCAGCCATGCTAGAGAGAGAGAGAGAGAGAGATTGGGGAGGGGGAGATAGAGAAAAAGAAGTTTTAGGTTCTCATGGATGATGTTTTGGACATGGAGATTATGTTTGTGAGAAGATTAAGCCACCCAAGGAGCGTTTAAATAGTAATTGAGCAATAATGCAGTAGTTTGAGAGCACCCTCAAGCAGTACTCCGAATCAATGCAGAACAACACATTTATAAGGGATTTATACATTTAGTTAGTCCCCGAAAAATATATGGTGTTCGAGTGATCCGGAGTACCACGTGGCGGTGCTTCCGAGCTATTGAATAATTAGACTGATTAGGGTGGATAAGGTCAAAATAATTAGACTGATCACGGTGGATTAGGTCAAATTGATTAACTTGTTTGTTTCCATAAATCAAGGAGTTCTCCCTAATTGTGGAACGGAAATCGATTTTGAGGTTAAAAGGGTAAGTGTAGACGTGTAATACTGTAATGTTGGACTTTAATAATTTTCATTTTGGGGAATTAAATTTTGTTGTCGGTTATTCTTTTATATTTTATATTTTAAATTCATAATATTTGACTTTTCGAGCTCATGCAAATCAAACTTGAAAAAAAGTTTATAAATTAAAATTTTAATTTTTTTTTTGTCCTGAACTAATTTTTTCGTTATAGTAAATTTTTAAAAAGTGTTTCAAAAGTTCTTGTATAGGAGTATTCATTATGATAGAATTCATGAAGTATTATAATTATTTAATTTTGTCACATCCTTGTACTTAGATTTTGTTTGCAAACCTCAGCTCTTGATTTGGATATTTGGGATGTGGAAGTTATTGATGCAGATTAGAAATTTATATTACTTACAAATAGTGTTTTAAGTTTTCCTTATTTTTATTTTATTAATTTTATTAGGAAGTTTGCAATTTTAGAAATAAGTGTTCTAGAGTATTTTTTATTCCTAGTTGGATTAGGGTATGTTATTTGATTAAAATAGTTGGATTAGGATTTGTTATTTCATTCCTAGTTGGATTAGGGTTACTTTGGCCCTATAAGTATCATTGTAAGCCTAATGGCAGAATTTGGTTATTTATTGATTAATGAAAATTGAGAGTTTTTCTCTAATCGTTTGTTCAAGGAGGGAGTACCTCTAGTTCAGACAAAATTCGTGATTGTCCTTGTTGCGCGTTCTTATTTCAACACGCCTCCCTGCATCAGTTGGTATCAGAGCCTGCGCTCGATTCCGGATCATGGCGTAACAAGGAGTTCGTTATGTTGTTGCTGAAGATGTGTATGAACGAAGTAGAGCTGCACGAGAAGCACGAATAGAGACGCGATTCCAGCAATTAGAACAACATGTGTCGGACGCGATTGACGCCCTAGCCGACCAGATTGTTGCCCTAACTGTTGGGGGGAATCCACCTCGCCGTCGTCTTGTTATACCTCAGTTTCCGAAAGAGGAGGAGGTGTCGGATGACGTTTCTATCACCAAACCTTTGGCGGGTAACTATCAGCCAAGAGGGAGGACAAGAGAGGCTACTATTGAGTGGCCTTTCATTTCAAATATTATACCAGATCCAGTAGTGGATTGGAGTAAGCCACCAGTTTTTGATGAAGAACCGGTGGAGAAAATTACAGAAAATCAAAAAAAGTTACAAAAAATAGTGGTTTCTATGTTGGCATTTTTGGAAACAAATGTAAAAAATTCAACTAAATTTGATTCTTATGAAAAGCTTGAAAACGGTGAAGTTGACAAGAGTACTAACGAATATGTTGATCCGTTTTGGGAATATGTTGATTCGTTTTGGGAATTTGTTGAAGACACTAAAAGTCCATTTGTTTCGATCGAGAAGGAAGGTGAATTTGCTTTGTTAATGAAAATTATTCCTTCAGAATTTCAAGATTCCGTTGTGAAATTTGGGTTCGAAAAAATCAACTTGAAGTACAAGATCAATGCCGACAAGATTCGACGACTTCTACTGTATATACTCGAGGACGAGTTTCTGCAAGCCGGAGAGAATGATGCAGATTAGAAATTTATATTACTTACTAGGGGTGAAAAAAAAACCGACGGGACCCGAACCGACCGAAAAACCGAAAATTCGGTTCGGTTTTCAGTCGGTCCAGCCTGGAAAAAAACCGAAAAAACCGAACCGAAAAAACCGAAATGCATCTCGGTTCGGTTTCGGTTTTCCGGAATTTTTGTCAGACCGAACCGAACCGAACCGAAATACCCTAAAATCATCCCGATTTGGACCGAATTACCCCGAAACCACCCCTATTTGGACCGAAAACCACCCCTATCTCGGTTTCCTGAAATTGACCCCGCAAAAAATAACAAATCACAGCCGTCCATCTCAATTTTAATGCCGGACCGAAAAAACTGAAAACCCCGAAAAAAACCGAAAAAACCGAACCACCCCGAACCGATCGGTCCATTGTTTTTTTCGGTCGGGATCGGTTCCCGGAAAAATCACCCCGAACCGATCGGTTCGGTCCGGAACACCCCGAAAACCGAACCGAACCGACCGATTTTCACCCCTATTACTTACAAATAATGTTTTAAATTTTCCTTATTTTTATTTTATTAATTTTATTTGGAAGTTTGCAATTTTAGAAATAAGTGTTCTAGAGTATTTTTTATTCCTAGTTGGATTATGGTATGTTATTTGATTCCTAGTTGGATTAGGATTTGTTATTTCATTCCTAGTTGGATTAGGGTTACTTTGGCCCTATAAGTATCATTGTAAGCCTAATGGCAGAATTCGATTGTTTATTGTTTATTGATTAATGAAAATTGAGAGTTTTTCTCTAATCGTTTGTTCAAGGAGGGAGTACCTCTAGTTCAGACAAAATTCGTGATTGTCCTTGTTGCGCGTTCTTATTTCAACACGCCTCTCTGCATCGGTTATAGAGTTAGTTTTTTTCTTTTTCCCTTTTGCATCTTTGGTCAAAACCTTTTCCATTGTTTTTTATTACTAGGTGACTAAATTTAACTATTACCTCATTTCCATATTGTTGGGCCTATTTCCTTTTTCAATATGGATCTTTTTTTATAGATCTAAATTAGTTTTATTAAACAAAGTTCTTGGAATGACAAAAAACATTATAAATTATGAGATATAAACAATTTGTTGAGACGTTGAAAAAAGTAAAGGGGTCCAACAATATGAGATAGAAGGAGTATCATTTAGGTACCAACAACTACAAGTTAACCACCACCGTATCAATTTTTTTTTTTGCCATTTTAAAATTTTAAGTCCCTCATAATATTTTTTAAGCAATGATACAAACCCAATTACAAAACACAGTTCTAAACACAACTACATCCAAAACCGTTCGATGCACGTGAGCCTATATATATATACATCATACAGTTTTAGATACAATTGTGCTCAGAATTTTGTCCGAAAGTCATTTCCCCATACTTTTCGTACTTTTTATCATCATATAACACGGGTATTGTGATTGCTTCTTGTGTTTGTTTCTATCTTTGCTAAATTGTTGATCATGTGGAGAAACCAAGATCTATGACCCGGAGTCAAATATTTGAAACTCCACGTCATTCCAATTAGGCCCTATTTAGCAAAATTTTACAACTCAATAGAGCCAAGTGACCGCGTTTGTCATATGGTCCTTCCATCCATGGTCATTTTCCTTCTTTTTTATGGGTAATTAAAATCAAAACAACCTCAATCGTGTAAGCTTTTGGGTTTTAAGATGAACCTTGGGATTTTGAAACAGGACAGAGGACCCGATGAAATAATGTGAACTGTAGGTTTCGGTAAGAAGAACTTGTAAGGATAATTGTTTGTAATTTGTCACAATAAAACACCATTGCACCAAGTTTGGCTAATTTATTCCAATTCAAATTACTTACTTTATTCAATTCAAATTCTTGGCGCAACGGTTTTCCTTTGCCAAACCACACCAGAGCCCTAGTACTCCCTCCGTCCCATAAAGTTAGATCACTACGAAACTACGTGCAATTTTCAAGCTAAAAAATAACGTGCTTACGAAAATAATTTTTTGGTCAATATGGATCTTGTTTGATAGATCTCATCGAGAACTTTTATACGGTGCAAAAAAAATTCAAAAATTATTTTCGTAAATACATTATTTTTTAGTTTGAAAATTGCACGTAGTTTCGTAGTGATCTAACTTTATGGGACGGAGGGAGTACAATACATGAAAAGAAAACATGAAAATGCATTCAATGGATGAGATCCGCCCGGTACACTATTCAAACAATGTACCGGACGGATCTCATTTGTTGAATACCTTTTCATGTTCATTTTCATGTTCCATACATTTTCTCAACCATGCAATCATGCAATTTTCAAGTTATAAATGCCTGTCAGACACTGTTGCCCCCACTGATGTGGAACCTTAACAAGGTCTGGTCTTTTCTTTTCTTTTTTTTTCTTTCTGAAAATAGCAAGAATATCATAGATAATATGAAATTACAACAAACACACTCACTACCAGAAGTAACAAGTACATCAAACAATAAAAGAACACAAAGAGTACAAGCACTGAAGCACACGGAAGATGCCACATAAAAAAATGCAAGGTCCTAAGCAAGAGATGATGCAATTTGGAGTTGATAAGCTACCGCTTATGGTTCCACTACAACAAACCACTACCACAACGATCAGGCCAAAAACTGACTCTGACCGTGAGCATGTGACAGAGAACCAATATTGGGCCATCGTCAAAAGAACAACGCCAACAATGAACAAAGACCAAAATGAAGAGTGCCACTACGACTCTAGGAAGTTTTTCCAGCCTTTAAAGGAAGAACAAGCATGCGCAAATTTATTTAGAGATGATTTTAGCGTACCTCTTTTATCCAAATCACTCCTCCATTAGTTGACCTTGTTTATATGAAATTACCATACTACTCATCCTTCGAACGTTATATTTTCCACACACAGAGGGTAATTTTAGCAAGCGGACTGGTAACTCAATTAGTAGGCATCATGTACTACCATGCATTTGACTGGAGTCGCCGCTGAGAAAAAATAAGGTAATTTTACTACAGTGTTTCAAAAAAAATAAAACAGCGAAAATCAATCCTCGAAACAATTACACTCATATCTCATAAATGCTCAACCTTAAACTTGAGTACACCACATTTCACAATCACAACGGCTGGCAGCCCCAAAAAACTTAAATAAGCACATTTCTTCCGTGCTATTATTTCGTGAGCCAAACTGGCCTTAAAGCTGACAGCCTGTTAGCATGAGTTATAGCATGTGATCCCTGTCCCAAATTTCTGGGAAAACGATTAATACTCCAATGAATTCTATGCACACAAACAGGTCCCAAAGAGGAAGAAAATAAACACTGCATTCCAGTAGAACAAGAATCTCATTGACCTAGTACGGAGGAGCTACAAATTGTAAATTTTTTACAAACCTCACAAGGAATCCCTCTGCAGAGTTACAAAAAAACTCATTTCTGATTAGCCAATTTCACACCTCTTTAATCAGTGCATAGTGATGATCCCCCATGGAAAAAATCATCGCGTGTACAACACCAACTAGAATTGTAAGCAGTAATCATATACATCTTGAAGACCAACCTCTAAAAGTACGTTTATTTCTCGATGCCCTGCTGCAAATACTGTATCAGGTCGTACCCAGCGGTGGTCCACTTGTTATAAGCATCAGTGCACGTGCGGATCATGAAAATGGCCGCCTCACGTTCACTCATTTCCGGATGAAATCTCTTTCGGAGATTTCCAATCGGGTCCCCCCTGCTGAAGCAAGGCAATCCACTGTCTATCATCAACAGTACAGTGTTGATAATTCCATCCATGTAGCGACGGGCAGCGAGATAACCCTTCACACACAAGCTGTGGACATGACCGAAAGATTTCATCATGTTACCAAAGCTGTCGCAGAAAAAGTGGAAGACAAAAAATGAACAGAAAGAGAGAGAGAGGTGTTTCAATACCTGACAAACTGGTACCAAGAGTCACTTTTCATCACCCCAGATGGGTCGAGTAACTGAGTCATCTCGTGACTGAGCTTAAAGTGGGCGCTTTCGAAACGCATATTTCCACCCGGTGAAGTTTCCAGGATAAAACCAAAATCAATATGAACAAGTCTACCCACACTGCAATGACATATATATTCACATTATTTCCTGCAAAATTTGAAGTAAAGCCAAATTTCCCGGAACTTTCAAAATCGTATACATTCCAGGCAAGTTGAGCATTTTAACTTCACAAATGATGAATATCATCTTGAAGTTAATGTGGAATAGGATGAAAAAAGAGAAAAGTTAGAATTTTACATTGACACCGATGATGATGTCTCCCTTGGCAATGCTAGTTAAATATTTAAGAGAAAATAATCATGCGAAAACGGATAAAGCATACTTGTCAATCAAAAGATTTCCATTGTGTCTATCTTTCGGTTGAAGCAGAAGGCTGGCAACTGCATAACCGGCACTGCTAATTATGAAATTCTGACGAGCAGCTTCAAAGCTTGGAGACCCAACTGGCCCATAGTCCTGTTGAAAAATCTCATATAGACCACCGTCAGTAGTTTCACCCATCTGACTTCTGCTCTGGGTATTAGGCACAACCTGCAGAATAGAATGCCTAACTGTATCAAGATAAGAATACAAATACAATAATAGACTTTCCCTACCAGAAAATATGCAGTAAATATTGATATTCCCTTGAACATGTTCCAAAAAGACGCAGCAAACTTATAGGTTTGTATGACTTGTGGAAACTGTTTATAACCATTGGTAGCATAACGAACCACATGTAATAGTGCTTTTAAATTGCATATTTTGGCTGGATAGATACGGGCATTCAAGGGAAAAAGTCTCGATCAAATTGTTTTGAGCAAGAGGTGATGAAAGGAAGAAGGATATGTTGCAACAGATAAAGCAAAAACTCCCTATATTTCGTAACTTTAAATCTTTAATGGTAGCCCAATGGCCGCGATCGTTGAATAGACGAGAATGGCATTGGACCTTGACCAAGAGTCTTTTTCACGAGTTAAGATAGAATCTGCAAGTTCATAAACATTGAGTCTAACAAATCAAAAGAAAACTGCTGTTGGCACTGCCAAAGCATTTCTCTAATTCTGGGTGTAACTGATTGATCTCAAAGCCAAGCCAACTATTAATAAAAAGCAACCACCATATCATTGGAATGAGATTTACTCAAAACCTGAAGCAATTTGTCCAAAACCATACACCAGAAAAGGTTGAAGTTGAACTAAAACAAAGCCTTCTGAACCCAGACAAGATTGAACCATAGAAGTTACCCAAGCCATGGTACCAAAATAAACTAACTTGACAAAAAGAAAAACATGTACAATATTCGGTCACCTAAAATCACCAACTCTATCAACTCTGACAAAGCTCAAGTTCAAGGAAGAAAATAATTGGAAATCTTTCAAGTTTTGAAGCATGTTACAAACTTGATAATTATCTGCCAACCTTATTTGCAAACTCACATATGTACTGACCAAAATATAGCAATCCTCCCCTCTGTGTCGACCATTGATTGAAAAGCTTAAAAAACAACCTTTCCTTGGTTTATTTTACCCAGATTGGAATCGAATGAAAATGGAAAAATGCATAAAAAAAAAACATATAGGCCTGTCCCCTTGCTAGCACCTATAAGTTAACTTTTTAGATTATTGGCTTGAAAAAATTAAAATAAGTTGTAAAAGTGTTTGTTATAGCTTTTTATGAGTTATAAAAAAAAGTATAAATTGTTTGCCTAAATAAGCTGTTAAGTAGCTTTTTATAACCTAAATGTATATATTACCCGTGAAACTTGAGTAAGAAATAACTTATTCGCTTTAGGATTGTTTTGTACTTTTGTCCATTCATGTTTAAACAACTTAAAATAAGCAAAAAAGCTTCAGATTGGAGCTTAAAATAATCTAGCTTTTTTAGGCAAAATAAACTAGAAAAGCGAAAGAAGTGATTATTCATAATTGTTAACAAACACCCTTCATTAGCTTTTTTTAAGCAAATAAGCTAAATAAGTTAGATTATAAGTGATACCAAATGGGGCCATAATCTTCTTAACTTCAGACATTGTACTTTTTTTTTATAAGTAAATAAATATATTAGAAACAAGGCATTAAGGGATCCCATGTACAAAAAGAGGCGATTTCAATAAAAAAAAAGGCCTTTGTTGTAATCACACATTGTACTTGCCATACTCAAAATACAAGATGTAACCAGCAAAATTATCAAGACTATCACGCACACAAATGCACAAACTTCTCACTTGGATTTCATAAAAGAAGCTACCTCAATTATCCCTCTCTCTGGGCCAGTGGGAAGAACTCCATAAGGAAACAAATACAGGTTCACTCCAACCGCGTCAAATATGTCTTTAAGGAGTGAAATTACTTGTAAAGCAAGAAGATCTTGACGACAGTCATCACCAACCTGGGAAAGAAAGAACTCAATTTATCTAGATCCAAAAACAATGTAGGAGCAAAAACTAGTAAAGATTACTCCCCAAACTAGCAATATCATCTACTTTTTAAGGTAGGATTATTTAAGTAATAGTACTACAGAGAAAATATAAAACAGAAGATACAGAGATTAGCTTGAAGAATTATTGTTCCGAAATAAGGAATTACAACTTCCTTTTTTGAATTACATAATTCAGGATATCAAAATTTATTGTTCTGTTGAGAGGACTCACCCTGCAAACTTGGAGTCAGTCTCATTATGACATTTTAAGAAACACAGCTCTATTTACCTTCAACTCCATGTGCATGATATATGAACAGAGTCACATTCAACCCAAATGAAAAAAGAAAGAAAGAAACTGGGAATATTTGTCGAAGTTACTTTTCTTTTTGACTTGAAAGAATTAGATAGACTCAGTGGCGACTCCAGAAATTTAGAAGTGTGGGGTCATCACAGTAATGACAACTAAAAATTTTGTTCCAACAAAAATCACATTTAAAGCTCAACCTAATAAACAAAAAATATTATCAAAAAGCATAAAACAGTTTTCTCTATTTTCAGTTTTTACCACAAAAAAAAAAAAACTACACAAGCTTCTACAATTGCATTCGATGCGGTATCGAGTTCTGAAATCGTTGTATCATAGCCTCTAGGTCGATACTATCAAATAATCGCTCCGTCCAAAATTGTTGCGTACTTGCTTCTGCTTCACTTTTTGAACCATTCAAACAATTATCTATTTTATAATCTATAATTTTTCTATGATTTTAAAATATGTGTTTGATAAAATAATTAATTGAGACCTATCAAACAAGATTCATATTAGATATACTCCCTATGTCCTTTTTTAAGTGCTCCCTATCGGAATACATGCAATTTCAAACCTCTAAAAAAACATATTTTTTTATATAATATTAAAATTTTTTTTATACCAAATTAAGAGCTCATTGAGTACTTTAATTTGGTGCAAAAAAAATTTAAAAACATGCTACGAAAGTGTATTTTTTAACGGCTACAAAAATACACGTTTCCTAAATGTATCATTTTAAAAAGGACGGAGGGAGCATAAATCACTAAAAATCTAAACATTTTTTTTAGAGGTCCCAATTCTGAAATATTAACTAGGAGCAACAATTTGGGCCGAAGGGAATACTTCCTTAGCAAAACAGATCAACCTCTCCATTTAATCAAAAAAACAAAACGAGTGACTAGGATTCAAACAAGCTACACAAAGAGGTGGGATGAAAGTTGGGAAATTATCCAGTGGTGTCAGCCCTAAATTTATGGGGGGTTCATTTTTGAATTTCCTAAAAAAATTAACATAATAGTAGTATTTTTTTTCCCGCCGTGGGGTCGGCTGACCCCCCTCATTTATATGTGGAGTCGCCCCTGGATAGACTCATAGACCAAATAAATTTGTCAAAATCATTACAAATTCACCTCCGCGAGCAGGATCCAATATTCGAACACAAAATAGTAACGAAACAGGGTTACCTTGAAGATGCACGCCTGGGGCTTTGTAACATTCCAATCACCATCTCGATCCACCACATTAAATGTGATCATGATTGGAACTTTTGCTGCTGATTGTAAGGGTATTCCACTGTCAACTTGAATACCTCTAACAAGTTTATTAGTAGCAGTAGGTAGGTAAAGGCCTTCTCCTTCCACTTCAATTTTCTCCAACTCCCTGTTTCAAAAAGAAGATCAAAATCCATCTTCAACAGAACACACATCATAGCATAGTTCTAAACAACATATACACTATACAAAAATACCTTCGAATACCAGCTCGCCTTTCCTCCTTTGGAAGCGGAAAGAGAACACCGGATATTGACGTCACTTTATCTAAGAAATCAAACTCTCTGTGAAACAAGCCAAGAGCCTTGGGAGTGAATCCATCAATTATTCGTTGCCTAACATCGGGCAACAGGTCTTGAAACGAACTATTCTGAAAACAAGACAGATACTTCTAAGAAAAGAACAAGCGAAGATGTTTGATATGATTAACAAAAATCACAATTCACTGTCGTAGGAACATATGTATTAGAGTGAAGTAAGTTGAATTATCATATGTAATCAGAAATGAATGCCATGAAAGTATTGCTAGTGGTACCAATACTGGAGCATAGAAAGACTTTAGACCAACATTAGATGACAAAAACATTTTGTCTGTTCTGGCGATTTGAATCAGTAACTTTCTGCTTCTACTGAGAGCTTTTGCTTGTAATGTCGTGGCCTTTTCTGCTCAAAAAGCAAGACCAGTTGAATCTATTACGTTCTTCAAAACAGCACATACAACACAAACACAATTCGGGGGAAAACCCAATCCACACAAGGAGCCTGTTTGGATGACATATTGGTTTCAGAGAGATTAAATAATAAGGGGGATAAAATAGTCGGGGGATTAACTAAGAAGGGTGGACCCACATTGATGTGACAATTAAGAAGGGGGGATTAAATAGTGCATGGTTTGGATGAGGGATAAAAAAGGGAGGATAAAGAGGTTGGATGATGTAAAAATCTGTCAGGTGACTATTTTGCCCTTGTTAATGCCCATATTAGATTATGCATTTAAATAGTGATATAAATACAAAAATTAATTGTTTTGTTATATTTTTCAACAATTAAGTTATAATACTTCATTTTAATATAATTTTTAAACATAAATTAAGAATAGTAAATTTACTAATTTACATAACTAAAACCCTATTATTTATTGATAAAAAGAAATGGTTAATGATTTGCAAAAAAAATTGGATAACATTGGCTACCCTCGTGCAAGACATGTTTTAAAGTTTCTGTTAGAATAGCTTTTGTCCCACATTGCCTAGCTACATATTGTATTCACCTCTCTCATAATATAAATAAAGTCTTTTGTGTTTGGGTTCGTTAACACCCAATACACTTTCTCTTATATCTGATAACATGGTATCAAAGCTAGGCTTTCGGAGGATTTTGGACAAAACTCTCTTGGTTATTGCCCCGTTGTTTGTGCCATAAGTGCACCCTGTTTCGCTATGATCCCAATGTTGTGGATCCGTTGTTTACCTCTCCACGGGCGGGTTAGGGGTCGCACATGCGGGGGAGTGTTAAGAGTTTGTCCCACATTGGTTAATTATAACCTCCAAAACTAGTATATGAGCCTGAGCGTAAAGAGTGAAGTGGATGACCAGGGAATAACCCAATACACTTTCTCTTATATCTGATAACAATTTCTAACCCTATTTTCACCGAGTCCCTCTGTGTGTGTATGTGTGTGTGTGTGCAAGTGGGATGGCTGGAAGTCTCTCCCTCATCTCCTTCAAAAAAAAAAAAAATCCCATGGAGGAAGGGTAGGAATCCAGATCGAAATCAGTTTTCGCACCGATTGCATCCAGGAAGTCTCCCTCATCTCTCTCTATTTTTTTTCGCACCGATCGTACCCAGTACCGGAACTCGCCGGTAAAGTCAGGGACATGCCGGAACTCTCTTGATTCTGACTGAGGCAGGGGCGTGGGGGTAGAGAAGTAAAAATGGCAGGATAATCCACCCGGACTAAATATAAGCACCCCCTCCCCCTGCTTTTATTTAGTCCGGCTTCCCCTTGATTATTTAGCCGGCGGCTATTTAGTCGGGGTGTGTTTTTTGTTCCCAAACCATGTGCTAAACGTCCAATCAGCTCCTCATCCCCCTGGATTGCTTCATCCACCTCTCTTGTACATCATCCAAACGAGACGATGTAACTAAGGAAAGTGAGTAATTAGCTGTGCTGCAACTCAACACTTACACTCCTCACTCTCCTAACAGAGTATGATCATGTAACTACGAGCACTTTTCAGCGGAGAATCCCCAAAATAAGCCAATTTGGAGTTCTAGCATAAAAAATAGAAATAAATCCTGAGCTTGATCAGGACTGATGAATGTCATAAAAGCTTCAATTATCCCTCCACCAAGGCTCGTGAAGCAATATGGTTTACATCACTTTGACTCTCCAACCACGTATATACTAAGTATTACTCGAGACACTATGCAGATTGAAGAAATTAACAGATAGAAAGCCTCAGATTGGTTTCAAAATCAGCTGGTTTCCGAAACATCAGCCATCTTGAAACATGTGATACAAGCACATCTAACACGGTTCAAAGTTTACAGTTCGCAGAAAACATGGATTACTCTGGAGCCAGTACAAGATTAGCATGCAAACAACACAAGTTATACACAAAGCAAATGAAAGAGGGGCAACAATGAAAATTGAGGGAAAATTAAATTGACAAGATGTCCAGAGCAGTGAATAGTGATTTCTAATCTTTGGGATACACGTACCGTCCCAGAACCTGCATCTTTTCCCGATTCTGGTACTGTCTCACCCTGTTTTTGCCAAACACATTGTCACTATTTGTAAGCTAAAACATGTTCGACATTAGAATTACACTATCTTAAGTAGTCATTGGCCTTCATCAATGTACTAAGAAATCAGAGCCAGCCAATTTTCACTTACACAACTAAAGCAAAATGTTCCCCACCTGTAAATGCCATATGAGAATATGAGCAAATATGTCACTTCTCTGAGCAGCTCTAAGCAAGTAACCTTCCACTAATCGCTGTGAATAGAAAAATTACCCATCAGATAAACCTAAATTGTAAATCAAAAGGTAGATAACCTTAGTTATACTCCCTCTGTTCCTAAATGATAGTCCACCATGTTTTTACGTGCAATTCTCGAACCAAAATATTAGGTACTTACGGCCATAATTTTTTAAATTTCACCCCAAATTAAAGGTCTCATTGAGATCTTTAATTTCACCCCAAATTGAGATCTTTAATTTGGTGTCAAGAAATTTTAAAAATTATGCACAAAAGTACCTAATATTTTGGCTCGAGAATTGCACATAAAAACATGGTGGACTATCATTTAGGAACGGAGGGAGTATATAAAAGTAAATGCGAGCACTGTTAGTAGGAAGGTTGAACTGAGGTTTTTGGTAACAATGAGGTCAAATTCATGAACTCTTTTATGGGGTACTCTGCAAAGCAAAACCCAACCTGAACTCAAGAAAAACGTGAAAAGAGCATGGCTTCTGATAAGCTCATGTCTTGTTGGATAAGAGAGATCATATTGGCTTCAATGGAAAGAATATCCTTCAAAGATTTAGAAGTCACAGTCTCCACTGAAGTCTGAAGTCATTGTCTTGCATAATAATTTATCCCTCATAAATGACAACTCTGACTACTGTGTTTTCAGTGCCTCCTAATATCAAGTGATTAGTCATTTGCAGTCAACTGTAATTCAGTCATCTAAAGTATCAAAAAAGAACGATATTTTCTATCGGAACCACTATAGTAGTCCTAATCTCCATAGGGAAAGGAGGTCACATGTAAATTTTCCTGTTGACTGCAGCTTGGCAGAAGTAAAAAAGTAGGATAGAGTCTACTACCATACAATACAGAACCTCAACGCGTAACCTCTTGCGCATGTGTCAAGTCAGGGTGGAGACTAATTTCTTGACCCTTTAATGGGATACTAAGGAAAGTCCACAACCAGAACTAAAGAAAAGGCTGTACCCTCATGTTGACGATGATGCACCCACCCACAGGAACAAAGAATTAATGAGACAGCTGAAGTAAACATTTTTTCTCAATAGTTCAACCCTTTTTGACTGACCCTGTCACATTATTATACTTAACAAGACCCATCAACAACCTGATTAAGAGAAGGGCAGAACTTTGGGTCAGCCTATGCCCCCTCCCACAATTACTCAGCTTATGCCCCTACTCACAATGACAACGAATTTGAGTTACAACTGTAAGTTATCATTTTCCTCGACGATTCATCCTTTTTTCTTGGGTATTGCTTCATCTTCCAAGTCATATTTGTATCTTTTAGAGTAAATCCATCAAAAGAAGTTGAAAAATCTACAAAGTAGTCCAGTCTCCAATACAACCAAAATCTAAGTTGAAAATATATTTCACGTAAGATTGATGAAGCTAAAAATTTCCTTTAAGGTAAGTACCATTGAATTTGTGATACAACTAAAAACCATATATCACTCAGCATTTTCAGGATTCAATACAAAATTAAAATTATCAGACTCGTGCTACTTTTGATACCTTTAAAGTGTTTTTTTATCATCAACCTTGTATACATGTTTGACTTAGCAACAAATAGTTACGTCTGATCAACTGCACCCACCACAAAATCAACATTATACTTCCAAACATGGAAGGTAATGGGTTCGAACAACCCTGACTGCACACGTAAGATCAACTACAACAATAACATAACCCATCTAGTCCCCAATCATTGGGGCCATGGGCAGGGGATGATTGAGGACAGACCGATCTTTAGCAATATGCACAAAGTGGCTGCGCTCAGAATACCACTAAAACAGTGGCCCCCCCTAAACCTCCAAGAATAGAGGAGCTACAAGGACGTTTTGCTGCTGAACCAAAAGGCATCCGGGTGGTGCAGGTGCAGGCTAAATCAATTATAAACGAAACTCCTGTCCAGATGCATTGATAATTGATGCAGGTTCGATCCATTGAGTTCATCCCTTGAAGTAACTACCCTATAAGTGAATGAGATAAAGACTAGTACACCCAAAAGGTGGAGGTGGGGAGAACATATTGAACATTAAGACGTAAATGAGACAACCCACCCCTTCATCATATCGTAGAGCCTGCACCAACTGTGGCATGAAAAAGGTTACTCGCCCAGGAGGATAAGACTCCAAAACTCTGAGAACATAGGCCATCACACGGGGATGACCTTTATATGATGGAGTAAGAAACTCAAGAGCATGAGTGATTGAACAAGAAGCCCAGTGTGGCAGTTGTTGCAAAAGTGGAGAATTTTCATCAACAGCCTTTGGAGTGACGAAATATGCCAAAGCCTCAGGTATGCAACGAAGCTCCAATATATGAGACTGCAAGTGATTGGATTTGGAACTGCAGTTAGCTAAATGAACAAGACCCACATGAAGTGAAGTATGACAAAAATCATAAAAAGAAATACAGGAATCGCACTACAAATGAGATTATGATGTAACTGGTGTCAAAAAGAGGGGAGATATTATGATGTAAATATAGTGTGTCATTACAGCCAAAAGAGACAAGAATAACATACCTGAACTAGCTGTGTCATTTCGGCCTTTAAGAAAGTATTTGTAGGGAACCTCGAGGCTAAGGATAATGCAATCCGAGGATCAACAGAAAATGCAGTTCGGGCATATTCAATCCATTTCTCTGAGGTAATTTTGGGCAGAGAAGGCGTAGTTTCCCTGACAGAAGCAGAGATAGATAGCAAATAATGAATTCCAATATATAGTCATCCATAGATAGATAGCAAAGAGTGAATTCCACTATAAAGTCATCATCCTTAACCAAAAGATTGATGGAATCCCTTGTAATCAATGTAGCCAATAGAAAAACAAACATTGGAATGAATGTACATTTGATGACAATTACTTTGAGTTATATGGTTGTGCCCAAATTTCAAGTCTATCAGACTCATGCTGGCAAAGCATCAAAAGTAATTGCTTCCGCTTTTCTCTTCCAAGAGCATAATTCTCCATATGGCCCCAAACAGGGTGATATTGGTCCATCTGCAGATAACCATATAATCTTTTGGATAAACTGCAAAAAGAAGAGCATATGCGAATCCTATACAAACAGTCTATCAATAAAGGAAAATGTTAACTCAGTCCAAACGGTGGAGGATAATAAGTAGAAAGTGCATAGATATCCGAGAAAAGTGTATTAATATCCGTAAAAGTATATTGATATCTGTGAAATGTGCACTGATATCCGAACTAGTTTGTCATTATATACATATTATCTTCCACCTATTGGGTTGAGGTTAACAAGACCCATAAATAAAACGAAAATAAATTGGCATGCAAAGTAGTGTTTGTTTTGGCATGAGAAGCAGTAAGAGACTACTTTTGCGCTGAAACATCTCAAAACCTTTAGTGGATATAGGTTCCAGAAGCTGCAACTATGACTAGCTTACCAACTCACTCACAGAGGTCCCATTTTCATATCCTCGCCCTTTTGGGTCCAGTTGAGAAGCATCCACTTTCTCATTCGAAAGATAATGTACAAATACAGAGACAGATTGAGCTTCACTCTGGGAGAAATTTATGTTGTTTATATCATACCACTCGGGTTCATGAGCAAACCAAGCCAAAGAGGCCCTGTAAATGAAAAAAAAAGAGTTTCAACGTCAAGATGCAAAATTACAGTTCGAAAACAGAGTTGAAAAAAATGCTGCAGAACGAAATTCTATTGTGTGAAAAATAAAAAATATGGCAACGCATTAACTGACTTTAGGCCAAGCATAGTTTCAGAACTTCAGGGTTCAATAATTTGGTTTAAAAGAGAAAACAGATAAATATAAAGGGGACTTGTCAAGTAAATTTCGTCACGTAATTGATATAACCAACTCAAGGCAAGTCAAGGTACACTAGCATTTGTATTCCATGCGTAAATGGCCAAAGAGAGGATAACAGGCTGGAAAAGGTGAAAAATATAAATTTTCCACGCAGGCAAAGTGCCATATAGCATGACTAACAACCTTATTAAATAAGATAAGAAGTCAAGGTGCGACAACCAGCCCCAGCTGACCTGCTAACTCTTAGCCTAACCACGTGGCTCAAAAGGTTAACCTCAAGTTATACAGTAGCTGGTGGCGATACGTTATATACCCCATCTAATTTTTCCAATTCCCCGATATCGGGATTTTAACAGTCCTATGTGGGGTCTTATAATCTCTCCACCTTGTGATGCAACGTCCTCATTGCATTGGCCAAGCAACCTTCCCCCTGGTGGCCATGGTGTGGCACTTAGCTCTGTAGAGAACATCATCAGGCTCATACTAGACCCTAGAGGTGGCCCCCACCATGTAGACCAAGGTTGTGGTCTGATACCAATTGTAACAACCCGCCCTAGTTGACCTGCTAACTCTTAGCCTAACCACGTGACTGAAAAGGTTAGCCTCAAGTTATACAGTAGCTGGTGGCGATACGTTATATACCCCACTAATTTTTCCAATTCCCCAATGTGGCAATACATTATATACCCCATCTAATTTTTCCAATTCCCCAATGTGGCAATACATTATATACCCCATCTAATTTTTCCAATTCCCCAATGTGGCAATACATTATATACCCCATCTAATTTTTCCAATTCCCCAATGTGGCAATACATTATATACCCCATCTAATTTTTCCAATTCCCCAATGTGGGACTTTAACAGTCCAATGTGGGGTGTTACACAAGGAGAAACAAGAAGGCCAACTGTATATGATGGCAGCAAAAGCACTTCTAGAAATATGCAATGAAGATGCAAAAAAGTAATTGCAACTGGAATTAAATTATTCACCTATATATCCGATCTTCCAGAAGCTGAATCCCTGTCCTGAATTTTTGCAGATTGCCCTGGTACTGGCATGAGCAGAACTTTAGCCCAAGCATCATAAAGGTGAAAAATGTTCCAGTAGCAGCCGGATGGCGTGAGAAATTCCATGGGAGCTTAGTGCTTCCTTGTAACATCCGACCAAGAAGTAAGAGTTGCTCAACACTACAATGTCGAATTACCTATACAGTATAATGGATCAGTGAGCAGAAACTAAAGAAAGTACCAGGTAAAATAACAAAAAACTGAAAACTCCCTAAGTTGAAAAAATCAAAACCTTTCAAACTTGAACACCAATTAGAATAGAAGGTAAAGCCCACAATATTAACCCCGTAGGTGAATTTCCGAAACGTATCTCAAACTATTAAAAGGAAAATCATTGTTACATGATTGCTATTTGTTTTTGGTTGAGACGAAAGAATGGTAGAAAGATAAAAGCAGGATATGCTAAAGCATGAGAGCCGATATTCTGCCCAATCAATCACGTGTCAAAATAACTAAAACTATTAAGTGATCGGGTGGAACGAATTATTCTACATCATCTCTCGTAAAGCCCACCAGATTAACAACCAAGGAAAGTCTCCGAAGTCCATCAGCTCATGATTTCATTTTTTCCTTTGAGATGGAAGAATGGGGACCAAACATGTTAAAGCATGAGTGTCGAAACAAAAAATCAAATGAATTGAAGTGACCTGATTAAACACAAATTACTTCTCTATCATTTCTGGTAGTGGAAACAGTAGCACAACTGGTGCAAGTGGATATCATTTTCCATTATATGCAGAGAAAAATGGAGATTTCAACCTAAGTCTAAACCATGTTTGTCAAGTTCTTAACGAGAATTTTCCGACCTTCATTGCTTCAGAGTATCAGCCACATATTTCAAGCATCCTTCAGGACTCTAGTCTTGCAGTGCCCCATTATGTGGTGATATGATACATAGAATCACCAACGCATCAACCAATAAGCCAGAATCAAGTCGTCAACTGCTTCTTAAAAATTCTAGGCATTACTTTTTTTCCACTCAATATCCACATCAACTACGGAGTCAAACTCAAAGCTAACACCATTGCAGAGAAAAATCATTGTATTACTGACCAGCACTTACTTGAAGCAGAACAGATACTTTCATAAAAAGGAATCTCTTGTGTGATCAAGTGTGCCTAAACACACATCTGAGATGCTGAGACAATGTCATGATTATATTCGCAGATGAGTGATAAATTTAAAGGGAGAAGTAATGTCCAAAATCGCTGACAGATTCAATTCCAAAGACTATCATAGTAAACAATTTCATAGTGCAGAATACATGAATCATCATCCCACTTAAACTTTAATACAAGCTATTTTTATACAGAAATAGCAGCTTTGTTTGCATGTCTGTGATCCTAGCCAGGGTTGGGGTAAAAGATGTAGCGATTCCGTACCTCGAAACGATCAATAAAAAATCCAAGCCAGAGTCTGTGAGCAATTATTTGTTGGACAGGATCCTTTTCTGGTGGCGATTCTGGCTCTCCAGGTGCAAGGTGGGGCCTCAATTTCGCCGCAGGTCCAGAATACCTCACTTCTGACGCAAAGAGACCTCGCTTGGTATCGATTGTCCACAACCAAGCATCCACAAGCTCAGCAAGAACAAGAGATCCCAATTGAGGAGCAGCAGAAACTAACCAGGTCCAAATAAATATACCAGTCTCCATTGCATCAGGTGTGGAAATGTAAGCCGGACACCAGCAAAGAAGACGTAGAAGTTGTGAGAAGCTCTCTATATTTGGTTTTGCATTAGAATCCTACAAAGATCACCCCGCCAAATTCAACAATAAGAATACACGGAATTACATCACGATCTTTTGTACTTTCAAAATAGAGACATGAAATAAGATGCAGGATTACCAGATTTGAGAGAAGCAAGGCAGTAGCCTGAGAACAAGTTTCCCGAAAGGACAATTTATCCACTTCCCCACCTTTCTCTGCAACGTTAACAAACTGTTGAAGTAGACGCACAAACTTTGTCAGCATGATCTCATTAAAAGAGTCATTCTGCTGGGGTGGTTGCTGAGGAAACACACCAGATCTCAACTTTTGAAGGCTAGCACCAAGCCCGAAACCAGCTGGTGATGTGGCTGGTTGAATTCCACCAATGGTATCATATAACCTTCTCATGCCAGCAATTTCTCCAGCATGATTACACTTGGCTGTTGCACTAACTACGGCAGTATTTAGGACCTCCAAGTTAAACGCCTCCATCAGTTTAAAATTTGCTCCTGATGCTGCCGCCGCAGCAGCCATTACTGCAGGAATATTTCCAGTTTTTGTGCCACTCCAATCATTTTTTCCAGTACCAATCCGTATCTCAGAAAGAAGAGAAACAACATCAGTGGCAGGCAGCGCTTTTTGCCATGTGTTTGCCTTACAAAGTTTTTCCTGATGCATATAGTTCAATGAAATAACTAAATACAGTGGATATCAGCCAATTACACTAAATTTGAAAACAAAAGTAGAATGTAGAAGGATCAAAGTAGCACCATAGTGCTGAAAACAAATGAGAGCATTTCTATGTAGGTCACACTCATCAAGTCTTAGAAGCGCATGAAAAAGCCACTACACCCAAGTCCAGGACCACATGGTAAAATGAGAGGGGGGGGGGGGGGGGGGAAGGCCAGTTTAGGGGCATACACCCCATACCAACATAGGATGATCATGTACGATTGCTATAAATATCCAAAAGACCAGTGGCTTTCTTCAACAGATTTCAATATACTGAATCAGCATATCATCCAAAATTGAATCAACACCCTGGAAAACTGACTAGAAATCAATTTTCACTACCAAAAGCGATCATTTTCTGGGGATAAAGCAGACAAAAGTCAAACTCTATATTTCACGCGTCAATGAAGTAAAAGGGAGCACGGAACTTACCTCAAGTACCCAACATAAGTACTGGCATGCTATACATAGTTACACACACACACACACACACACATAAATATACATACATATATATAAGTATATAATATATATATACAGACACAGAGGGAGAGAGAGAACTATAAAAAATGGACAGATAATTCCAAGTTATAAGCGTCACCAAACCTGAAGAAGGCCCTGGCTAGTGCATGGAGCATTTGAAAGCGAAATAATGATCCATTCACGAACAATTCTTTGGTACAAAGACCGAACAGTAGCTATCCAAGCAGGATCATGAACAACGGCCAAGGGTGGGTCATTATGCACTGAAAAGAGTAGGGAATCTAGACAGGAAGAGTTCCACAGAATCTGCAGGAGTGTAATTGGGTTGATTAGGTGTACTCAACATATGAACAGAGACTAAATCTTAGACTAAATTTTACACGAATTGCAGAATAGAGCAGACCTGTGATCAATAGCATAGCAGGGTGCTTGGTTGAGTGCATCAAACTATAACCAAGCAGAGCCTTATGTCCCAATCAATTTAGTGCATCAAACTATGTCGGAAAATTGTGTTAAGAAGTGTCTTTAGGCACTGTGCCTTTGACAATTTGCTGGTTAACATTATCACACCATGATCTAGCGGAGCACGACGAAGTCTCTATATAAATTCATCTAGAGTGCGTACATATTGCATCATGAGGTTACGTGCCTTTAGGCATCGGCATTCGCTAGTATTACACTAAATGATAACTGATACTGTACTGATACAGTAAAGTTGAAAACTGAAATAAAAACCAAATATACCTGCCACTAGATTTAAATATTAGCCTAACAGCCAAAAAGATAAAAAGAAAGAGAACTTTCACCTGTGGAAACCTATCTCTAAGTCGAGTTAATAAAGTAACAGAGATATCTCGAATATGCTCCTCCCTCTGCGACAAACTTTTTATTAGAAAACAGGTATGTGCTGTGAGAGTAGACTCTCTAATATCAGCTTTATCGCCTGAATCAGATGTCCGATCCTCCTGTCCAAGTAAAAAAATCAGTATAGCTAGCATGAGAAAAGCTTGAGAGGAAAATATCAAAATAATGAAAGAAACATTCTACATGAGGCGAAAAAACATTCCACCTAACTCCAACCGACATATGACGGGGCATGAATACACCTAATAAAAGTCCAACATCAATACAAATAAAGAAGAAATAAAAGGAAAAAAAAAAGCATTAAAAAAATTACATCACACTTAGCCCAGTAGCCCACCAATGGCTAGTTTTATTTTAGTTTCAAGTGACAAACAGTGAAATACTAAGAAATCCAAGAAAAACAATGCCAGAGAAGGTACACCAATTAGCAACTTTAAAGTACATGAGTCATGACAGAAGACCATGCCCAGTAAATATTCCAATCCAAATTCCAAAGGCTTAGTCCAAAGAACATGAAGAGCTGGTCTAAACAAAGATAATTTTGAATTGGACTTGTATGCATGAACATGGTGGAGAGAGAGTTAATCACCCCCTCCTTCAGTGCAGTGCAGATAGAGGGCTTTAGAGCTTGGTCTTTTTGGACTTTTGGGGTCACAAGGGTATGCCTTCTTCAGTCATCAACCTTTGTCTTCGTTGGGGATGGAGTCATGGAGGTATGAGGACTACGGAGGGATGAGGAAAGTTGGAAAGCGACCCTGTCAAGTGTAATATGAATGATTGGAGGGAAAGGGATCACAGGACTTTTGAGAATGTGAAGTTTTCAATTACTGCTTGGACAGTAGTTCTTGTACTCTTGATTCTTGGTCCAACTAGTTCTTCCCTTTCATCTGCCATCTATCACCTTCTAGGGGACATTATGTACACATCAATACTTAAGGACAGGATATTTTCAGTAAATTTTGGGTATAAAGTCTGCTATCTCTCTTTTTCAAAACTGAAAAAGAATCTTATTTCTAAAACTCAACAGAAAAAAGGCTGAGCAGGCAGTCACTGTTTCACAAATGGACAACAAATTTCGGATGGAAACGCAAGACAAGACCAGCTTAAGAGGATCAACAGTTCCAAGGAATGTCCGCAACTCTTATCACTCTAAGCATATGTGAGGGATCATTCAACAGAGAAGGAGGCCAGTGTAATTCCAAAAACCACAGGAGAGGTCCTGTACTTGTCAGCAACAATAGGAAAGGCCCGCATAATTAACCCTTCATCTTCTATCAAAAAAGAAAAGGAACATGGCCAACAACGCCTAATGAAAGGAAAAATACCAGCCACATTACTGCTGTTTCAAAAGCCTGGTGAACAATAGCTGTCAAGCACTGGGAAACGGCCGGCATGAGGTTTGGAGTTTTCAGGTATTCAAACACACAGCTGAAGGCGCTTCTAGGAGCAGTCAAACTAGGATCGCTATTAAGAATTCCGCCGTTGCTGCTAAATCGTATGATCTCTAGAAAAGCTACAGCAAGGAGATAAGTTGCCTTCACACCTGGAAAAGTTAAGAGTGAACATAAACCAATATTCTGCAGACCAAATATCAGACAAAATCTAAAAAAGCACTTGTGCAATTCATAAGCCTCGCAAGCAAAACCACATTCTTCTCTTACAGGAAGCCAACAAATATGAGCCTGCAAAGCAATAAAAAAGCAGAGATATTCAACCATTCACGACATAATGGTAAGAAATTTACCAAACCTGAAATGCTGCTCATTGCTGCAACCTCAACCCGCGCTCCTAAAGCAGCAGAAAGTGCAGTTCTCTGTGTTAAAGCAGCTTTCTCATTGCCACTACCTCTACGACTGCCAGGGTTATGAAGAGCATTGAGCTCCAACTCATCTTCAAGCCATTTCACAGAGCTCACTACCTGGAAGAGAAACATACTTTGTTTTCAACTTTTAAGTAGTTTAGTAACTATTACTAAGGATCATTAGAATAATCATCAAAGCACAAAAACATTGAATCCATATCTACTTGAATCATTGCACAAGTATTGGACATAGCCATGCATCAAACTAATAAACAGTCAGCCCACCCTTGCAAACATCCACATGGTGTAGGGACTCGTTAACTGAAGCTGTGTCATGTTTCAATTTCTTAAACAAGTCAAGCATATGGTTCTTAATTTTAGACAAAAGACACAAAGCCATACAGGACAAAAAAAAATACAAGTATCGATACAAGTTTACATGTCTTGATTAAAATTATGTGCGTTTCCCAGATGTAAAGTTTATATGTACCTAGGCATGCTAAAACCCCTGTCCTCGCCTATATCTTTTACCATTTCAAGATTTGCGATATGACTATATATGCTTGTCCACGTTGTCTTGTGGCTGCGTTTCATGTATGATAGTAGCCATGCTACATGGTCCACCCTTCCACAGAATTGCATGAAAAGATGGCCAAAGTCTACTTGACCAGAAAGTCTAATTACACTGTTTTTCTTTACTTTTTTTGGTTGGTAAGCAAACATTTTATTCCAAACAAAACCAAGCATTTACTTGAATCAACTCGCATCCTAACAGTTCTCAAGAAAGAACTTTTCCCTCAAATTAATCCACGTGATTACACATGCTTGTGAACAGAGCTAACTTTTTTTCTGGGGTCAAACCTACTAGTACGTTAAGTGAACAGAGCTGTCATATCGTCATATTGTTCTATGCTAGTATCACCAAGTTGCCTGTGACTGGCTGCTTGAATTTTCCAAGGTGGAGTCCAGCCAAGTGTTTCTAAGCACTAGTCAAATCTAAATTAAAATCAGATCGTTTACAACTTATAAGCCTGTAAAACCGCCAGATTGATTTAGAATTTCGTAAACATGTGGTGCATTAGTAAAATTTAATCCTGCCCAGGTGCAGGAAAAAAAGAGAAAAGGCCATGAGCTCTCGCATGGTTGCACTGAGACAAGGAACAATGTCCAGCTCAATCAAAGAGTAAACAATCAAAAGATTTGTAGTACTAATTCAACGGTAAAACACAATGGCAACAGTTGCTATAAATATGAAACTTACAAGGGGTGGGGTCCCTTGCGAAATGCGTTGGACAGCTGAACACCACTGTGTATTCCACATGTATGGTCCACCCACGGCTTGAAGGGCTGTTGCGCCCATGCTCCCCACACTATTCAGCACAGTGGAAACAGACTTTGTTGGAACCTCAGTTTTCTGTATGGGAGGGGCCAATCCGAAAAGAGCAATGTAGAACCATAGGTTGCGAAACAACTTGAGAAGTGAAGGTTCCACATCTACAGTAGGAACGAAATCAGAACATATTTCAGCAACAGCAGGAAGTAGGGGTCCAAGAAAATCTGCTCCGCTCCTGCAGATTGTCAAAGTCTTAGTCCAGAAATTCCAAACAAAATGGGGTAAATCAGGACCACCACATTTCTACATATACAATAAAAAATAGGAATTGCAAATGGCACGCCATTGAACATATCATGCTTGGATAAAACTCTACCTTCCACTTTTAGACTCTGCAGCCAAGCCTACATCTGAACACAATGATAGCAGACGATGACGGTAGTCTGACCGCAACTTAGAACTGGAAAGAGCACTAGCAATTAAAAGAAATCCTGCAGGAAGAGCCTAGAATGATTGAACCAATCAGCATCTGTTTGTAGAAGGAATTTCCTTAAACTAGATTATATTACACAACATTCACATCAATTAAGTTATGGCACCTCAACACGTTCTGTTGTTGCTTCTGGTCCAAGGGTTTTACTTTCAGCAGAGCCAACACCGGAGAGTTTATTCATGTAGCTTCTTGTCATCAGAACAACAGTTTCACGATAAGACTTTTCAAAACCTAAACCCGCCAAGCGAGAAATAGCATCAAGAAGCTGCAGTAACTCAGCAAGAACGGGTTAAGAAACAATACCAAAGAATTAGTATATCTCTATTTCAAGTTAAACAAACTGAGTGCACAAAATGAAAGGAGATAGAAGATACACAAAATCCTCCCAAGTTAAAATTCTTACTCGCAGGCGCAACGGGCCCGGTGTTGAAGCATCACCCTCTTCTAAACTTTCAATGAATAGTGGCAATATCATGTCTACAACTTCAGGCTTCTTAACAGAAGCATTCAGATCAGCAAGCAAGCGTATAACATTAAGCTGCACAACAGGAACCGGCTGCTTCTCTTTCCCATCCTTGAAGAGAATTTTCAGAACACCTTATTGATAATAGTACGCCGCATAAATTTTATACAAACTAAAAGGGAACAAGAAGTGCAATCAAGTCTTTTTAGACTCTCATCCTTAAAAGTAAGCCGTTGTCAAAATCAATTGCATAAGATATTAAGTAAGAAACACTTGACAATAGTTCATTATTACTTATGAATCATGGAGGAATAAGGAAAAGGTATAGAATAGTCACTACAACGATGGAGACCCATATGTTTTAACTATTAAAGGGATATCAAAGACACAATTCCGTTTGTCTGTGACAGGAGGTATAAACGGCACTCACAGTCACATGCACAAGCATCCATGTGCATTAACAAATTCACGCCTGACGAATGCACTTGGTTGTACACGTGTCCGTGTCTTTGCGAATGAGTTTGTGGCGCACATTTTTTGTTTTTGGCTCATAAAAGCAATGTAGGGCTAACCTCTTCCTCGTGATCAGCTCGTTCACGAATGCTCGTAGCTAATCCCATGATGAAAGTGTCCACGGGAGATCGGTCCTTGCTCCATCCAAATTCAACAATCTCACAGCTTGTTTTCAATACACTCTCAAACATGGCTCCCTGGCTGTTGCCCCACGTGTCAGCCTGTTTGGAAACAAAAAAAATATGTAAAAACAAAGTTTATCGCAGTCACTGCACTGTGCATTAGATAGACAAGCTAGCTCTCAAATAATCCGCGATATGTACCTGCGAACATGTGGCCAGCACAAGGGGTTTAAGGTGAATGAGCAAAACCCGAAGCAACTGACCTCCACGAGTGATAGCAATCTGAGAACTTCCGGAAAGCAAAGAGCTGAATAGCTCTTCACATATCCTTAGTTTCCGCCACACTGAACACAAACACGCTTCTGCAGCATCTACCAAAAGTAGAAGAGTACTGAGCAACAACTTCTTTGTAGACTTTCCATCAGAATCGAGTGATCCAAGACTTCTTATTTTTAACTTAGCTGTAGCTTGGAAAACAGAGAGTTTTGTA
Organism: Vaccinium vitis-idaea; assembly: GCA_963854785.1. Classification (NCBI taxonomy): domain Eukaryota; kingdom Viridiplantae; phylum Streptophyta; class Magnoliopsida; order Ericales; family Ericaceae; genus Vaccinium; species Vaccinium vitis-idaea. The sequence goes on along the minus strand of OY978215.1, from coordinate 2,524,404 downwards.
TTGATTCTAGCTTTAAGTAGCTGCCCCTGTTCCGACCAGTCACGCTTCCTTATCTGCCCACAAAATCAAAACATTGAACGAGCTCTTGCAAATCCTTTTCCCCCCGTCAATCAAATTAAGGTCATGCTAATCTCAACAGGCATTGGTTAAGCTCCACATAACACCAAAAAAGTAAAAACTTCATTTCACACGTCACAGAATATGACATATTTCTGTAAGTTTTTCTCATATTTCAACAAATATGTTCCACCTCAGTCACACCTATTGGGTGGTGGTTAGCATTTTCCTATTGTTATTCCACTTCTAAATGTCACAACTATTAGTACAATGAGAGATGTCGGTTTTTAATACTAAGAGTCCTTTCCTTTCTAGTTTCTTTAGTTGGGAGTCGAAGGAATGCAAAACCAACCCTTGATCAATTATTAACATATAAGATATAGGTTCTCTTTATCGTTCGGTCTCTTCTTGTTATTGTCGGCTTTTTGGCCTGTTGTTCTACACTCTAATTTGTACATGGGCTGCATCTCCTCGATGCCTTTCCAATAAGTTTTGTAGCTATAGAAAAATATTACTAGCACAATGAACGGAAAACTGTACACCAATAGTTACCTTTAGAAAAGGAGAGATTGACTGGAGCTGCTCCTTTGCAATGATCCTCACCTGCTCCAACAATTTGGGATCAATGTACACTTTCTCCACAATATGCGCAATCAAATTGAACGCTATTTCTTGTTTCTCAAGGCTCTCCACAGGCTCCTCCTCAAATGATGCAACCATTCGCCTGTAACTTGCGGCAGCACTTCCTCCACCACCACCATCACTTATCCCAACACTCCCAATACTCGTAACTAACTGATCCACACTACTCTTCCAAGCGACACTTCCCCCATTCACTACCGAACTGGTAGACGAACCGGAGGCATTGGTTCCATCATTTCGAGGACTAAAGCTCTCGTTGATCGGTGAACTCTGCGCCGACGACAATGCACGTGGAGAACTCGAATTCGGGACGTAACTCACGAAATTATCAAGAAGACATGAAACTAATCTACCAGCATCAGAAGGAAGAACAGGCAGGAAATTCTTCGACAATGCTCTCAAGAAAACCCTAGAGTTCCCCAAGTCTCCTCCCACATTGTAACCAATCGCAGTTATCACAATCTCTCCCACGAACCCCGCCACCTCGGTCGCGAAATCCGACGACAATTCGGTCGCCTTCGACACATACCCTAAGAAATCGGCGTAAAAGGAGGCGATCGAATCGGTTCCAAACGACTGGGGCCAGAAGGAGTGGTGGAAGGAGGCGGGGATGGAGCGGAGGAACTCGAGGATGACAGACTGGGGACGGTGGTCGGTGTGGTCAGGGCATTTGGAGAGGAATCTGGCGACGGCGGTGACGGCGTTGAGTTGAGAGCGTGAAACCCTAGGCGATCCGGAAAGGAGGTACTCGGGCGGGGGGCATCGGGTGCATAGCCAGGTGAGCTTGTCGGAGAATTGGGTCGGGTTTTGTGCGATCAGATCGCAGAGCTCGATTAATGGCTCCATTTTCATCTAATGCCGTGAATGGATACAGAAAGAAGGGATGATGGTTCTCATAGGGTAGGGATTTCAGCTCATCTTTGAGCTCTGGTTGTGCAATGGCGAAACAAGAGAGAGAGCAATGGAGAATTACGCGGAGAGGAGAGAGAATTCTGGTGTATTAGTTGTCGATGATGATGGTCTGTCGTTTCATTTTGGGGGCGTCGTAGCGTCGCCGTTCTTCTGTTTCTGAGATGTGTTTTTTTTACGGAAACTCGCGCCTCTTTCTCAGATCTTCGTTTTCCACGCTTTATGGTGGTGGGGATTCTGTTTCTGCCGCTGTTTCTGCTTCCCTCCCGTTGTCTCTCTCTCCGTGTGTCTCACCCCCGTACATGAGAGATTTTTCAGTGTCGAGCAGCGAGCGGGTATTGAGCGCATATTTGGATGTAAAAAAATATATTGTAACGGACGATCTGAATTGAAAGTGCCGAATTTCTTTTTTGAACGGCCGGATTTTTACGACCGAACACAACGTGATACCCGCTTCGTATCCAAAAAATTTATCCGCAGAGGTCGACTCGTATGAGTTTCAAACTCGGACGTTGGCCAGTCTACCGTCACGACTCACACCATGACACCATATTTCAGTTGATCTCCTTCTGCTCTGGGCTAGCCCAAAGCTTCAGACCCATTCCAATCCTGATCATTTTTTTTTTTCTTCTTTTTTCTCCTGTGTGTAAGATGGTAATGATTTTCAACACTTTCATTCAGGATTTTTTTTTTTTTTTTATCACTGCATTCAGGATTATTTGATAACTCAATTCAACACTTAGAGCTGAATGTATTAGATAAAAGTAATTAAGTTGGTTTAATTACCATATTTCATCGAATGTTCCAGAAATTATTTTTTTGTTAAACTATCTTTTGTTGAATTTTCACGTTCTACGAGACATGTCATTCTCTTACAATTCATCAACTCAAAAGGCAAAAAAAGACAGTAAAAGACAGTTACTAAAAAAGACAGAGTTTGTGAAATAAGCTATAAATGTTTTTAAGTGTCACTTAAAATGTAAATTTGAAAAGTGACAATAATTAAATAGTTTGGTACCTACTTAATTCTAACTTAAGTTTCTTTCGGTTAGTTAACTTGGCAACTGTTATTTTTAGCTTTAGGCAGGGAAGAAATTTCGATTCCCTACGCGCCAATTCCATCTATCGCCTACTACAATTGCCACTTTTCCAGTAAGCAAATATGATTTCTATCGAAGAGCGGAGAATAGATAGAGAGAAGCCATTCTTGACCTATTTTCAGTACTTATATGTTGCTCCTTTCCTTACCACTACAACCCTCCATGGCCACCGCCACCACCGCTGCTATTCTACCACTGCAATCACAATGGTTACCACCACCACTACCGTACTACCACTATCGCCACCACTGCCATCACCACTGGCACTATTCCATCGCCATGCGCGATCACCACTCCAACGCCCCCGACAATCACCACCACTCCGACGCCATCACCACTGTCATTATCATTAATTACCGCCACCAAGCCACAACGCGACACCATTATTACCAATAGTTATCCACTACCACGATTACAAACGCATGAAATCAAGTAATAAAACTAAAAGAGAACAATTACAAATAAAATGCATTTATCTTTATATCAAAATAATTATTTTAATTCAGCTATTAATATTTTTATTAAACAACTTTTCAGCTTAAAAATTCCAGTATTCTATTTTCAACACTTAATTTTTTAGTGTTCAACTTCAATTTTTAATTTTATCAAACAACACCATCAATTTGGTTTTTTTTTTTATTCACGTGAAATTATCAAATTGCAATTCCTATGTAAAGAGTGATTGTAGAAATAAGGATAATTTAGTAATTTCAATTGAATAACAATTAGAAAGTGAATGCATATGCATAAAAGGAGAGTGTGAAAATCATTTCTCTTTCTTATTTGATGATTACTTCTTGAAACAATGCACTCACACATTAAAAATCCACCTGGAGAATGAAGACATAAATTTTTTGTTGCTAAGCAGGTGTCTGGGTCAGTTTACGCGCATCTCAACTAATTTAAGGGAGCATGAACTCATTGTCAATTGGCGGGCCGGAGCCCTAGTTGAAGCCAAAGCAAAATGTCCCTTGTGAACTGTCCCAAAAAAATTAATAACACCAAAGATTTCAAACTAAAATCTTAAAAAAGAATAAACCTCCAAGTGTCGGACCTTCACCCCTACCCCAATCCCTTGGAGTAGAGCATTCAAGACGTATGAGTGCGTAAATTTGGAGAATTGATTATTAAACAATGCTCCAAAACAAGAGTTTCAAGAGACACTTTTTGAGGAAAACGATGCTCCTTTTTTTCCAGATTCAGAGCATGAATCCATATTAAATGAACAGAGATCCACCTGAAATGAATATATTCACAATATGATAGTACTAAAAATTATCATTAATGCGACAAATCCCAAGATCCAAGACCCATCATTTGGTCGACCTGTCATTCTTCGTCAACAAAATTCCAAAACCCTAATCTCCATTAACTAACTAACAAGCAATTCACAAACCCTAAAACAGAAAAAACCCATGCATTGTAGTAGTAATTCACATCCTAAACACACAAGAACAGAGCAAACAGACGCCCAACCTAACCAAAACACAAAAAAGATGACATCTTTCTTCAATCTTGAATCAAGATTCTTGATCTTGAATCACTCGCGATACTCAAACGGGCCATTGGGATCAACCTGCTTGCACAATGCCAGATACGTCAGGTACAAAACCCGATCTTTCGCCCCGGTCCGATGATTCTTCGTGTGCTTACAGAAATACTTCAACTGCTCCAGCGTACAGCACCCGAGCATCTGCCCCAAGAGCAGAAACAGCCAGTTGATGTTCTTCTTCTTCTCCGCCATGACCGGCTTCACGCTGTTCTCCTGCTGGCAAAACCTGCACGACGGCAGGACCGGGTTCATCCACACGCTCGGCGCCCGATCGTGCATCAAGCTCTTGTTCTCGAAGATAAAGTTCGCGACTTGGAGGAACTTCTCGCGCAGATCGAACTCCATTTCGTAGTTCTGCTCGCACCGCTTGCACTGGACCGAGCCGGATATGGAAAAGATTCGGTTTTGGATCAGGTGCTCGAAGCTGTGGACGGTGGCGCGTTGGTCGGTTGCCCAGGGGAAGGGGGGAGGGATGGGGGGAGGCGGGGATTGGGTGGGGTTGCGACGGCGGCGGTGCTGCGCGGTGGGAGGTTGCGAAGGAGGTGGTTGTGACACTGGTGGAGAGATGAAGACGGGGTGGGTGGGGGAGAGTTGGAGTGGAGGTTGCGGTGGTGGTTGGGATAGGAAGACTTGTAGCGGAGGCGGTGGTGGTCGCGGGCGGGGCGGGCGGTAGGAGGAGGAGGAGGAGAGAGAGAGGGTGAGGAAGTCGTTTTCGTCGTCTTCGTGGGCTGCATTTGCTGCCATGGTTGGAAACTAGGGCTAAACAGAGGGTGAAAATGGTAGAAGCTGCATAGGGATGACGGGTATGTATATATATAGAGGGGGAAGAGAGAGAGAGAGAGGGGGAGGAGAGAGAAATTGAGATAGAGATGAAGAAACAGAATTTGTAGTAATTCGTTATGAGGAGACGTCTTTCGAATTCAAAAATGTCTATTCCAATTCTTTTCTTGTTTGTCTTTTCCGGTTTCGTACTACTAATACGTACCAAGGAATATGCTACACGTCATTTTTGTTTCTCTTTTCCATCCAACAAGGTGAGACGGAACGTCACGAAAGTCGAGTTTTCATTATGATATTTTTTTACGGTATTTTTGTATTTTACTAGAACACATTCTCTTCACGTACTCCCTTCGTCTAAATTTGTTAGTTTATTTTGAGAGTTCGTGTCACTTTTTAAATGATTATATATTATAATTTATATTGTTTTATTTAATTTTAAAAATAAGGAAGTCGAGTTTTCATTATGATATTTTTTTACGGTATTTTTAGTATTTTACTACAAGACATTCTCTTCACGTACTCCCTTCGTCTAAATTTGTTAGTTTATTTTGAGAGTTCGTGCCACTTTTTAAATGATTATATCTTGTAATTTATATTGTTTTATTTAATTTTAAAAATATTGTCTTATAGAACTAATCGAGATCTATCAAACAAGATCGACATTGGATATAAAACTTATTAATAATTTAAAAATATCACTAATTTTTTATCCAATTATAATAGAACGAGGTACAAACAAATCCAGACGGAGGGAGTACATTACAAAAATACCATTTAGCGGAAATAACATACTTTTGACTAAAGTTGGAAGATGGTATTTTTAGTAGAAACTTAGCCACATCTACACTAGTCTGAACCAAATTTTCCTTTGATTTTTTTTTTTTTTTTAGTTTTGTTTCAAATTTTTTACTTTTTTTGGTTCTATATTGGCAAGAGGAATTTTAAAGTACTCTTAATTTGTAGTAACAAAAAACAATTACCACTACCTCCGTTCCAAAAAAAAATTATTCGATCGGTTTGTAAAACAAGGACTTAAAAATAATGTATTTTTGTTGAAAAAAAATTAAACTTTTTTAGCAAATTAGTTCTATCAGTTTATGTAAAAATTTACTCCTTTGTTGCGATAAAAGTATATCATTTTTAAGTTTTTGTTTTACGGACCTGACAATCATTTCATTTTGGAATGGAGGCAACAAACGCAAAAAACAAAAAAAAAATCAAGACAAAAAAATTGTCTTTTGAGTATTTTCGTTGTTTTTTTATTCTTCTCCTTGATGAACTTGGAAGTCAATTATTTTTTTTAACAGAAGTCAAAAGAATTACACTAATAACAAAATCATTAGTATAAAATAAATAAGTAATTAATTTAGTCCAAGCTCCAATATTTGGGATAAATTGAGTGGCCAAGCCAGAAAACACGAGACGTCATCAGGTGACCCTTTATTAGTGACAAATAAGTAACGAAATATACGACGGCCCTTTGATTTAATATTAGATTGTTTTCCTAACACAGAAGAATAAGTTTTCCATTTTTGAGCCAGTGTTTTCAGACTTTTTTCACCAAAAAAATTAGTAATGAATAATGATAGAATAAATAATCTCTCTTTCTTTTAGCTCTCCCTTTCCAAAAGTTGATCAGGTTAATTATCTCAATTTCAAAATGATTGTCCGGTCCACAAAGTGATCGAGAACTTGAGAACTTTAAAATAATACATATACTTTTTTGCATAAACTGAAAAAACTTGTTGATATCAGTAATTTCCAAAGAAAAAAAAAAGTTCAAAATTTTTCTTGACAAAAATGCATTATTTTTAAGTTTTTGTTTTACGAATTGGACAGTCATTTTGGAGTTTTGTCAATAAAT